>PYAF01004983.1:27886-57239 GCA_007407185.1 Glycine tomentella | reverse complement strand
CCCTTTCTTCCTCCCCTTCCCCGTTCACCTCTCCCCCTCCCTCATTTTTTTTATTTTTTCCCCTTTCTTCCTCAAGAAACAAGAACTAAAAAAATATCATACTAATTGCAACTTTTAAACTCAAGTTTGTTTCAGTTTATTTAGTTTTTTGTAAAAGTAATCGTTTTCATCTCTTTCAAAACCTCTATTCAGGAAACTGCAAACTTGAAATATTATCTTCATTTAACCAGTCCAAACTCGCACAAACGAATCATCAATTAATATTCCCCACTCAAAACAGGTAATTGGACTAATTCAGCATCAATTTCACCAAAATCCACAATTTTTTCACACTTGACTGGGAAAAACCACGAAAGCGAATTCAGCACATACAATATGAAACCGTACCTGAGAAGACACCACTTGGCTCAGAATTTCACCGTCACTTCTCACCTATACACCACACACAAAAGCCATTAAACGACAAACCAAACCACCAAACGTAAAAAAAAAAAAAAGAATGAAAAAAAAAGCGAATGCAAGATTACTTACGGCAGCAGCGGCGGTATCGTCGCAGCTGGTTTTGATGCCCAAAACGACAACATCGCCGTCGCGTTTCGATGCGGCGAGCGACGATTTGAGTGGAAGTTGGTTTCTGCGGAAAGTGGTGAGTGCGGAGAAAAGAAGGTGGTGGCTTTGGGAAGAAGTTTAGGCGCGAAAGTGTTGAAGGAAACGCTAATGTAGAGAGAGAGAGAGAGAGTAGCACTGTTGTTGCAGAGAATGTGACACTGATGAAGAGAACAGAGTCAGTCTCAGAAGCACTGCAGAGTGCAGACAACGTTCTTCTACTCTATAAGCATAAGCTGTGCCACGTGTCAACTCCAGGATCTCCCTCAGCCCATTTTTCTAACGTGTCACGCCCACGTCCATTTTCAGCTTCTTCCAAAAAGTTTTCCACAAGCACAGGCACGAATCTGTGCTCAATTAAAGAGCTTTTCTCAATTTGAAATTTGAAATTTTACTTTTGGTTGCTCTCTCTCTGTCTCTCATTTTGGTCTTCCATGCTAGGCTTCAAATCCCTAAAGCTTCACCGATGCACCGTCGACGTTTAAGGCCCCTGTGCTGCTCGATTTCGACACTAAGGTTTTCAAGAAGGAGAAGATTAACCTCGCAGGACACGATGAGGTTTTTAAACACTTTTGAAATGCTCTCTATTCTCTATTGAAGCTTTCTCCTATTTCCGGATTCGTGAACGTTAAAAATTTTGTTTTTATTTGTTGTTTGTGTTAATTGGTTGCAGTACATCGTAATAGATACTTCCGCATGTATTATTCTTGTATTGTCTACCTGCATTCTTTCAATTCTTCAAATGCCCCTTTATCTCTGTGTCTGTTCTTTCATCTCCTGTTTGATGTGCTCTGTGAAGGAACTGTATCACAGAATGGTGCAAAGAAAAGCAGGCATGCCCTCTTTGCCACATCCCCATAACACACTCAAGCCCAGTTTGTTGTGTCAATATAACTTCTAGAATCTATTTCTCGTCTGGAGTAGTCATTTTCATATAGGATGAAAATATTAGACAGGTGTGCTTGAATGAAATCAATCTTTGGTGGTCACTGCACCCTTCCATCAAGTAGTAAATTTTTCTGGAAATTGGGATGAAGGTATACCCTTTTTAATAAAGTGTTTTGTTTTTACCATAATGTTGTTGTGTTTTTGTTCATTGTGATTTGCAATGAGTAGCCAATGAAACAAGGAAATGATATACTTGATGTAGGCATTTATTTGAAGAACTCTTGCATTTATTTCGGTAGACCTGTTTTAAAGAAGGACAAGCATGCAAGTCTGCTACTACCAAAGTATCATTGCGCTGAATATTTTGTCTGTCATGTGTGCTTAGATTGATGTGTGAGCTATTTGGTGCAGGTTGGACTCCGATTGCTCCTTTGTCCTCTTGGTTCCAACGTCGTAATTAGAACAGCATGGTCAGAAATTTTCATTTTACTATTAACAGTTATGGTTTTAAAGAGTTTTGTGGTTAAATTTGTTATTTAGCTATTGATCTTATGTTTTTGCAGCTGTACTGTGGGAGTTGCTTTGCCTGTTTACTCTACGTTCAAGGCAATGGAAAGTAAAGATCAAGATGCTCAACATAGGTGTCTTCTCTAATGTGCAGGTGCGAATTTTCCTAACTTCTTCATTTTCTTTTTTGAACAACATGCTCCCTTTTTCCTAGCTGCCAATTGCCATAGCTAATCGTTAATCACTCAATAATGATGCATTTCAAATTGTTAAGATACTCATCTTATATGGAAGATATGCGTTTTTGGAACTACTTTTAATTTGATTTCCTTCTCACTTATATGAACTGCTTAAAATAAGTTGTTTGATAAAGCACCCCTTTGTGCAGATGTCGTTGTGGTTCATGAAGAGACTGGACCATCTGAAGTGAACCTTTTCTTTCTTTCATAAGAATGATTATTTATCTTGATTCTTGTGCTATTACCATACTTCTTATGCTGCTAAGCTTTCTATATTCTGTTTTGACTTCTGGAACGATTAAACTGTATATTTAGAAATGGTGAACTTTTTTCATTCCGTTAATCATACTGTAAATGCTAGACAAGCACTTCACCTTCTAATGTCACTATTGGGTGCTCTCTCTCTCTCTCTCTCTCTCTCTCTCTTTTTTTTTTTTTTTTTTTTTTCCTTTTCTGTCACCGGCCTTGTCCTGATTCTAACAATTCTTCATCCATAAGTTACCTTTTTATTGAAGAGATGTTAGAAGATCCGAGGATACAAAATTTGACTCATCCACATTCAGATCATGAATGTTTAAAAATATCCAAATCTCACCCATTATCATCTTTATTTGAAATCCATATTATGATGATGTTGTGTTGTTGTGTTTATCTTCTTCCTAATTATTGGCAAGCCTTTTGTCAACGGTATCGGTTTTATTTTATTTTTTTTAATGATTTTTTTGTTGACTTTGAGTAATTGGAGAGTGAAAAGATGCAAAGGCCAGAAAGTGAACAAGCGAGTAAGAGTGAGGGCAAAGGGAAGCCACAATGAATATATGTTTGAGGGTTTGTCCAAAGAGAAGTGAGATATGGTGAGTGATGTTTTGGAATTTGGATGATGCTTCATTACTTTTCCATCTCTTTTCAATGATATTTCGCAATTTTGATCTATAAATGGAATAGGGTGGTTTTGAATAGTCCAGAGGCTTTAAGTTTATATATGTGATAATTTAGGGGATATTAAAAGTTTATATAAGGTAACTGTTAACCTTTTTTTCTTTGTTAACTATACAAGATGTTGATATTTTAGTTTATAAATCTTTCTAGGTTTAATAAATTTTTGGCTTAAATATATTATTGATGCCTACAATTTAGTATTATTTAAGGTACATTATAAATAAAAATTAAATAATTATATTTTGTAAGGATTAAAATGAAAAAATTATATAGACAAAAATGAAAAAAATATTAAATTTCAAGGAAAAAAATGTATATATAAACCTTAATATTTTTGTGTAGCATGGTTCTATTGTACCACTAAACCACTGGTGTTGTTATTATAATAAAAGAGAAATACTATACATAACAGGATAATTTCTATTCACATTGAGTTAAATATTATTTTTTTCATAAAAATTGAATATAATATCATAAATTTATAATATTTACACATTATCTATCTGGACTAGATCCCTTTTGTTTGAGTTGAATGTTTATAATATCCCGATCCGATGCAAAGAATGACAGAATCGATAATCATTAATCAATTATAACACTTTTCAATTTATGCTAAATAAAACCATTTGAGAGACTAAATGCTCTCTCTAATCAAAGGAGGTGAAAATGCAGGGCATTCTATCAAAGAATGATGAATTATGTCTCACAAGCTATCAACAATTTCTCTGAAGAAAAGCAATTGATGCATACATTGCTTTCTATCATCAAATGACTTCTTAAATTCATTATAATTATTTTTTATCTCAAATAAAAAGTAAAATTTTAATATTTATTTTTTCTTTTTAAGCTCCTGTGAACTAAATTACTTTTTGATCCCTCTATCTTGAAAACATTAGGCGTGTGTTTATTGTGTCTTATTCTTTCTATTTCTACTTGATCTTAATTTTTCTTAAACTCATAAAAAATACACATTAATATAACCTTATTTCAAATTTTAAAGCTGAAACGAAATCGGAAATAAGACTAGGAATGACAAAAAAAAAATATTCCATTTCCATCAATAGATAATTTAAAAGCATAAAATAAGACAAAAATAATATTTTCTAATTATTAATAAAATATATTACTTAATCGAAATTAGAAACAGATAAGAAATCGTAAACCTCAAGCTATCTTTGTATCCTTTTATATACCCATTGCATTCTTTTAGAAATGTGAAAATTGACAATCGAAGAGCCTTAGAATTAGAATGGAGGAGATCACATAAACCTTTCTCAGGTATACAACACAGACTCATTCTAATTTTCTTTTTTCGTTCTTTTTTCTATGGAAAATGAATTAGACGAAGATTGCAATCACAATTGAATATTCTTAATTTCCAGGTTAGACAAAGAACTCTCGTGGACAGTGATTCAAGAATCTCTCCAGCAGCAGGTAAACATATGATAAACCCTTTCTAATACTATATTGTATGTGAAGAAACAACTGTGTGTGACATAAACTAATTATGCGTAATCGTGTTCTAAAATCAAGAATTGTTCTTTCTTTTTTCTTTCATAGATCGATCAAGAATTCTGCAATTAAATTACGTTGTTCAATTCCAAGATTAACTATGAATCATTCTTTCAAAATATTTAAATTAATTAATTGGTAAATTCTTAGAAAGAGACGTAACAAAAAAAATATTATTAGAAAAAGATTCTCTCAAATAGCAAACAATTTCTGTTTGTAGGTGTTGTTATGCATGTAGTGTGATTTAAGGAATATGGAACACCTGAGTTTCATTATGGCTACACGAAGGAACACAAAATTCATCGTGGTTTCAATTCTCATACATAATAATCTAATTTTTTTTTTGAGGAAATACATAATATAATATAATGTATAATATCCATATATAGTTTCTAACTTCAAGAGGTTAATGTTCAAATGTTCTCAAATATATATAAAAAATAACAAAAAAATGTGTCATGTTCTTAAATTCATTTTAATGTTTTTTTTTTATCTCAAATAAAAAATGAAAGTTAATAATTTTTGTGGTCTTTATTGATTCTTTTTTTTAAGCTCCTGTAAAATAAATTATTTTTGGTCCCTCTATCTTGAAAACATAAGGCCGTGAGTTTAGTGTGTCTTTTTTTTTTTCTACTTTTAGTTTATATTTTAACAATTATAAGAAATTCTCATTATCATAACTTTATTTCATATTTTAAAGAAAATAATAAAAGATATTATCACTGTTTCTTAAAAACATGAAATAAGTCTAATATAATATTTTCTAATTATTAATAAATATATTAATTAATTGAAAATATAAACAGATCAGAAAATCGTAAACCTCAAGCTATCTCTATATCTTTTATATATCGAAGACTATGGGGAGATCGAATTGCATTTCTTTAAAATAATGAGTATCGAAGCCTGGAGAAGGAGAATGGAGATCACGTAAAGTTTTCTCAGATATACACACCTTCTATTTTTTTTTTCGTTATTTTTTCTCAATTTGAAATTTTAAATTTCACTTTGGTTGCTCTCTCTCTGTCTCTCATTTTGGTCTTCCATGCTACGCTTCAAATCCCTAAAGCTTCACCGATGCACCGTCGGCGTTCAAGGCCCCCGCGCTGCTCGATTTCGACACTAAGGTTTTCAAGAAGGCGAAGATTAATCTCGCAGGACACGATGAGGTTTTTAAACACTTTTGAAATGCTCTCTATATTCTCTATCGAAGCTTTCTCCTATTTCCGGATTCGTGAACGTTAAAAATTTTGTTTTTATTTGTTGTTTGTGTTAATTGGTTGCAGTACATCGTAATAGATACTTCCGCATGTATTATTCTTGTATTGTCTACCTGCATTCTTTCAATTCTTCAAATGCCCCTTTATCTCTGTGTCTGTTCTTTCATCCCCTGTTTGATGTGCTCTATGAAGGAACTGTATCACAGAATGGTGCAAAGAAAAGCAGGCATGCCCTCTTTGCCACATCCCCATAACACACTCAAGCCTGAATGTTGTGTCAATCAAACTTCTAGAATCTATTTCTCGTCTGGAGTAGTCATTTCATATAGGAAGAAAATATTAGACAGGTGTGCTTGAATGAAATCAATCTTTGGTGGTCACTGCACCCTTCCATCTGTTGGGAAAAATTAGCTTTCCCTCAAATAGTACCGTATGTGAACAGTACCGTACGTACACGTGAATAGTACTTTTCAGTATGCTTTTGCGGAAGCGAAAAATTATAAGAGTGGAGAGAAAAACACACAGGAATTTTTACGTGGAAAACTTTCCCAATGTGGAGAAATAAAAACCACGGGACACTAGTCCAGATCAAACTTCCACTATAAAAATAATGGGTTACAACAAATCAAGCTTCACCATAAATTTGTGGTACTCTCAAACATCACCTATAGTGGTGGTACACTCAAACTTCTCACAAGAGGTCTCTCAAATCAAACATCTCTCATAAGGATTTTTCTCACAACTCACACTAAACTCTCTCGGAGTTTTTCTTTCTCTTGGTGTTATTGTTGTGCTCTACTGGATGCCCAAAAACTGAATGCACTTATTTATAGTGCAAAGGGCGCTGCATTTGGTGAATCAATTGTCAAAAAAATATTGCCACCTACCGTTTTGTTGTTCAACATTTGCTGCGCCTAATGTTTGGCTGCCACCTACCATTTTGTTCAAATGTTGCTGCTGCCCATGTGCTCTAATTGAGGAGGAAAATAAGCCGTGGGCCAACACCATCAAGTAGTAAATTTTTCTAGAAATTGGAATGAAGGTATACCCTTTTTAATAAAGTGTTTTGTTTTTACTATAATGTTGTTGTGTTTTTGTTCGTTGTGATTTGCAAAGAGTAGCCAATGAAACAAGGAAATGAGATACTTGATGTAGGCATTATTCAAATAATCTATGCAGCTTCTTGCTCAACAGCAATTTAAAAAAAAAAGAATAGCTTATTCCTCAGTATCTCATATGGGTTTCTTAATTTTAGGAATTGGTTCTATAACCGATACATGTCTCAACGAACTCTTGCATTTATTTCGGTAGACCTGTTTTAAAGAAGGACAAACATGCAAATCTGCTACTACCAAAGTATCATTGCGCTGAATTATGATGATTTTGTGGTGTTGTGTTTATCTTCCTAATTATTTGCAAGCCTTTTGTCAACGGTATCGGTATTATTTTTATTTTTTAATGATTTTTTTTTTTGTTGACTTTGAGTAATTGGAGAGTGAAAAGATGCAAAGGCCAGAGAGTGATCAAGCGAGTACGAGTGAGGGCTTGTCCAAAGAGAAGTGAGATATGGTGAGTGATGTTTTGGATGATGTTTCATTACTTTTCCATCTCTTCTCAATAAAAATTAAATAATTATATTTTGTAAGGATTAAAATGAAAAAAAAAACATATGTACAAAGATGAAAAAAAAAAAATTAAATTTCAAGGAAAAAAATGTATGTAAACCTTAATATTTTTCAGTAGCATGATACTATTCTACCACTAAATCACTGGTGTTGTTATTATAATAAAAGAAAAATACTATACATAACAGGATAGTTTCTATTCACACTGAGTTAAATCTTATTTTTTGTTAATAAAAATTGAATATAATATCATAAGTTTAAAATATTTACACATTATCTATCTTACCTAGATCCCTTTTATTTGAGTTAAATGTTTATAATATTCCTATTCGATGCAAAAGAATGAAAGAATCGATAATCATTAATCAAGTATAACAATTTTCAATTTATGCTAAATAAAACTATTTGAGAGACTAAATGCTCTCTCTAATCAAAGGAGGTGAAAATGCATGTCATTCGATCAAAGAATGATGAATTATGTCTCACAAGCTATCAACAATTTCTCTGAAGAGAAGCAATTGATGCATACATTGCTTTCTATCATCAAATGACTTCTTAAATTCATTATAATTTTTTTATATCTCAAATAAAAAGTAAAATTGTAATATTTCTTTTTTCTTTTTAAGCTCCTGTGAATTAAATTACCTTTTGATTCCTCTATCTTGAAAACATTATGCGTGCGTTTATTTTGTCTTATTTTTTCTATTTCTATTTGATCTTAATTTTTCAAAAAATCATAAAAAAATACACATTAATATAACCTTATCTTAAATTTTAAAGACAACAATAAATTATCTTTTCAATTTTTTTTAAAAAATTCTTTTTCTTTTGGTGAAAAAACGGGGCCAAGTCCCCGGGAGAAAACAATCAAATAACTAAAATAGTTTAACAAAGCTACGTCAGCTGAAACGAAATCGGAAATAAGACTAGGAATGGCAAAAAAATATTCCATTTCCATCAATAGATAATTTAAAAGCATAAAATAAGGCTAAAATAATATTTTCTAATTATTAATAAAATATATTAATTAATCGAATTTAGAAACAGATAAGAAATCGTAAACCTCAAGCTATCTTTGTATCGTTTTATATACCCATTGCATTCTTTTAGAAGTGTGAAAATTGACAATCGAAGAGCCTTAGAATGGAGGAGATCACATAAACCTTTCTCAGGTATACAACACAGACTCATTCTAATTTTCTTTTTTCGTTCTTTTTTCTATGGAAAATGAATTAGACGAAGATTGCAATCACAATTGAATATTCTTAATTTCCAGGTTAGACAAAGAACTCTCGTGGACAGTGATTCAAGAATCTCTCCAGCAGCAGGTAAACATATGATAAACCCTTTCTAATACTATATTGTATGTGAAGAAACAACTGTGGGTTACATAAACTAATTATGCGTAATCGTGTTCTAAAATCAAAGAATTGTTCTTTCTTTTTTCTTTCATATATCGATCAAGAATTCTGCAATTAAATTACGTTGTTCAATTCCAAGATTAACTATGAATCACTCTTTCAAAATATTTAAATTAATTAATTGGTAAATTCTTAGAAAGAGACGTAACAAAAAAATATTATTAGAAAAAGATTCGCTCAAATAGCAAATAATTTCTGTTTGTAGGTGTTGTTATGCATGTAGTGTGATTTAAGGAATATGGAACACCTGAGTTTCATCATGGCTACACGAAGGAACACAAAATTCATCGTGGTTTCAATTCTCATACATAATAATATAATTGTTTTTGAGGAAATACATAATATAATGTATAATATCCATATATAGTTTCTAACTTCAAATGTTCTCAATATATATATATATATATATATATATATATATATAAAATAACAAAAAAATGTGTGATGTTCTTAAATTCATTTTAATTTTTTTATCTGAAATAAAGAATGAAAGTTAATAATTTTTGTTGTCTTTATTGATTCTTTTTTTTAAGCTTCTGTAAAATAAATTATTTTTGGTCCTTCTATCTTGAAAACATTAGACCGTGAGTTTAGTGTGTCATCTTTTTTTCTACTTTTAGTTTATTTTTTAATAATTATAAGAAATTCTCACTATTATAACTTTATTTCATATTTTAAAGAAAATAATAAAAGATATTATCACTGTTTCTTAAAATCATGAAATAAGTCTAAAATAATATTTTCTAATTATTAATAAATATATTAATTAATTGAAAATATATTAATTATCACTGTTTCTTAAAGACCTATTTTTTTTTCGTTCTTTTTTTCTGCATGGTTATGATTTAGACGACGATTAATTGCAAGCATAATTCAATATTTTTAATTTCCAGGGTTAGACAAAGAAGGTCGTGGACATGAATTCTAGCATCTCTCTCCTGCAGGTAAACATATGAGAAAACCTTTCTAATATTGAATTGTGTGGAAAAATGTGTGTTACATAAACTAATTTTGCGTAATTGTTGTGTTCTAAATTCAAGAATTGATCGTTTTTTTTTTCATAGATCAAAAGTTGTTCAATTCCAAGATTAACTATTTTTTTTTATCAGAATTCCAAGACTAACGATTAATCCTTCTTTCAAAATCCTTCGATTAATTAATTGGTAAATTCTTAGAAATAGATGTAACAAAAAAAAAAGTCTTAGAAAAAGATTCGTTCTAGCTAATAGCAAATAATTTGGGTTTGTTTGTGTTATGCATGCAGTGTGAGAAATTTAAGAAATTACTTAAGTTTCATCATGGCTACACGAAGGAGCACAAGGTTCATAGTGAACTCACAGTCCATGGCCAAGAATATCAATTCATCATATCCAAATTCAACCCAGAGATATCCATCCATTTGGTATGTATTTAATTACAACATAATCTCTTTTTTCTATCAAAGTTTATAATTTATTGATTACTTTGTTGCATAACCATATATACATACATACATCATACAACAAAAATTGTAACTATGCCAAACAAATTACCTATATGTAAGAGTATTAGCATCTAATGAAATTATCTGGAGATGATTAACACTAGATTAGCATCTAATGAAATTATGCCCAAAGAGTATTCACCTTTCCTCATATAAAACTGGGAAGAATTCCTAATTTTCATCAATTTGTACATTTGTTAAATTTACACCAAAATTTGTGCAAACAACAATACTTGACATGATATTGACCTATTGAGAATGAGAATATGGGAACTCATAATATTATTCTCATTGTATGACATGGGACACTTGGAAGAAGAGTTGGGTTACTATTTGTTTTTTTTTTTTTTTTTGAGGGGGTTCTTTGTAACACATGCAACTAATACACTACTATTTGGCTTCTCATATGCTGCTGCAGTTGGCA
Organism: Glycine tomentella; assembly: GCA_007407185.1. Taxonomy (NCBI): domain Eukaryota; kingdom Viridiplantae; phylum Streptophyta; class Magnoliopsida; order Fabales; family Fabaceae; genus Glycine; species Glycine tomentella. The sequence continues at coordinate 46,375 of PYAF01004983.1, read as the reverse complement.
GAGTTTCTTGCTACAGTTCAAGTTCCTGCCAAACCTAGGAAACCTTCTCAAAAAGAAAGAAAGCAGAAGTTGCTTACCTTCTTGCAAGGTGACTTTTACTCATTCTGTTTGCATACAACTTTTCATTTTGATGAGTTTGCCATATGAAGTTCTCATAGTGATAATTGTACTGTAAACTATTTCTCCAAGGATTTCATTTTTTTTTTTTTTACATTTTTAATATTTGTTTTGTGAATTTAAATCATTAAGTGGTAAATTTTGTTAAAGTATGATCTATTATTTGTAATTATTTATGAATGTAAGTAATGGTTATTGTAAATCATTAAAGTAAAATTATAATTTTATTTAAAAAAGTTAAAGAAAATTATTTATATCTTTTTTAGATTCAACCTCTTCTTTACCTTAACTAATTATGCGTAATTGTAATTTAAAATCAAGAATTCATCTTTCTTTTTTCTTCATAGATCAAGAATTGATCTTTCTTTTTTCTTTCATAGATCAAGAATTTTGCAATTAAATTCGTTGTTCAATTCCAAGATTAACTATGAATCATTCTTTCAAAATATTTAAATTAATTAATTGGTAAATTCTTAGAAAGAGGCGTAACAGAAAAAATATTATTAGACAAAGATTCGCTCAAATAGCAAATAATTTGCGTTTGTATATAGGTGTTGTTATGCATGTAGTGTGATTTAAGGAATATGGAACACCTGAGTTTTATCATGGCTATTGGCTACACTAAGGAACACAAAATTCATTGGTGGTTTCAATTCTCATACATAATAATATAATTTTTTATAAGGAAATACAGAATATAATATAGAATATCCATAGTTTCTAACTTCAAATTAGATAAGAGGTTAATGTTCAAATGTTCTCAAATATATATAAAAAGTAACAAAAAAAATGTGTCATGTTCTTAAATTCATTTTAATTTTTTTTATCTCAAATAAAAAATGAAAATTAATAATTTTTGTTGTGTTTGTTGATTCTTTTTTTTAAGCTCATGTAGAATAAATTATTTTTGGTACCTCTATCTTGAAAACATTAGGCCGTGAGTTTAGTGTGTCTTCTTTTTTCTACTTTTAGTTTATTTTTTAATAATTATAAGAAATTCTCATTATTATAACTTTATTTCATATTTTAAAGAAAATAATAAAAGATCTTATCACCGTTTCTTAAAATTCTTAAAAACATGAAATAAGTCTAAAATAATATTTTATAATTATTAATAAGTATATTAATCAATTGAAAATATAAACAGATCAGAAAATCGTAAACCTCAAGCTATCTCTATATCTTTTATATATCCAAGACTATGGGGAGATCGACTTGCATTTCTTGAAAATAATACGTATCGAAGCCTGGAGAAGGAGAATGGAGATCACGTAAAGTTTTCTCAGATATAGCCACCTTCTATTTATTTTTTTGGTTCTTTTTTCTGCATGGCTACGATTTAGACGACAATTAATTTCAAGCATATAATTCAATATTTTTAATTTCCAGTGTTAGAGAAAGAAGGTGGTGGACATGGATTCAAGCATCTCTTCAGCAGGTAAACATATGAGAAAACTGTTCCGTTCGTGACGAACAGAAATGCCTTGCTGGTGTGCTGGTGATTTGTTTTGGATCAAAACTCTTCTTCTCTCCTTCTGAGATTATTTATGGAGATGAAATACCTCAGAGAAGAAGATCACAGTGCCTAAAACAATAACACCACAATTGACGTAGGGTGTGTGAACTGTGTAGAGGAAATAGAGAGAATAAGAATTGTGTACCTTTTCCTCTATAATCACCGCATATTTATACAACACTTACCTCTTAATCAGTCATTGATTTCCTTCCGAGAATCATGGTTAGGATCTTAACTGTGACCATATTCTGAGTAGTGGGCACTTGATTCCAACTCATAAAATGATCGTGGACCATGCCTGTTTCAAAGATCATGGTAACAAGCAGTTAAGATCCTGACCATGATTCTCGGGAGGAAATCCACGACTGATTAAGAGGTAAGTGTTGTATAAATATGCGGTGATTATAGAGGAAAAGATACACAATTCTTACTCTCTCTATTTCCTCAACACAGTGCACACACCCCACGTCAATTGTGGTGTTATTGTTTTTAGTCACTCTGATCTTCTTCTCGAAGGTATTTCATCTCCATAAATATTCTCAGAAGGAGAGAGGAAGAGTTTTGATCCAACAGCAAATCACCAGCACACTTGCTGGACATTTCTGTTTGTCGCGAACAGAGCATTGGCGTCGTCTGTGGGAAACGTTAAAATTCAATCCCCACCAGTCACGATGGTAACACGAGAAGCAATCAGAATGAAGAACAACAGGAACCACCCACCAATGTTATTGTACCGTACAAGATACAGAAAATACACGTGATCACTTATGTGAGACCCCCGTACATCTGTCAACCCTCCACGTCAGCCCTGCTACAGGAGCACGGACACCTGCCCCTCAGCAGCATGTTGGTTGACCGCACAGGTTATCTTTAATGCTTATTTATTCAACTGTTATTCATAATGTTGCAACCACCTTTTGAAATAACTGGTACTTAATTATCTACAAGTCATCATATTATCTATATGCTACGTATTATCTATAATATACAAATATCCACAATTTTTAAGTTCAAATTGGATAAGAGATTGATTTCTATATATATATATATATATATATATATATATATATATATATATATATATATGTATATGATAAAAAAGAGTACAAGTAGTACTGATGTAACAACCAAAGGAAAGGCCCATCAGCTAATATGGCAGAACTTTGGCAACCTAATACAAGGAAACGGTCCTGAATTAAGGTGCCAAAGAACAAACTAAGGACATGCACACATCCAGGCCAAAATACAAAAGAAACGGAGGCACTAGGCCCCACCTACAAGCATAAAACCTTCTCTAATATGGCTAGACCATTGATAGAAAGGAGTATTGAATCCTTTCTCCAAATTAGCTAGCCAGGACCAGCCAAAGAAAATAGCACCCTCTAACAAGTTAGAACCCTTGAAACTTTCATTATGAAAGACAATCCTATTATGATGATACAGATGCTCCAAGTCAAAGCTAACCACCATATCTTCCACCTATGAATTCTAAGACCAGTAAAGCAGCAGTACGTATGTTGGAGGAAATGGTCAATAGGATTAATCGAGGATACCCCCAGAATATTAATCCATCCCATAGACTCCCACCAAAGCGGCATAACTTTGTGACAACTAAAAAACACATGTGAAACATCCTCAATAGAACAGCTGCAGAAAAGACATATGTCATCACCAATATTTATGTTTCTTCTAATGAGATTCCTCTTAGTTGGCAGCCGATCCTTCAAAAGCCTCCAAGCAAAACATGAAACTTTACCCGGAACATTTATCTTCCAAAGGTCTTTGTACACCTCCTCCTGGGCCTGGGAATCCAGCACCCTATTCAGCATCTTGTAAGCACTTCCCACCATGTAATTGCCACACGAGTCCCCCTTCCACCTCCACAGATCTTGTTGTTGGACATGTATTGACAGGCCCTGAATTTCATCTATGAAAGTAATTGTTGCACCTACTTCACCCTCCATAAAACTCCTTCTCCATGTAAACATCCACTCCCAACCAGCTTGTGTTTGGGACCCCATTTGTTGAATGTAATGTTGTTGTTGCTGAAAGATGTGATAGAGTTTAGGAAATTTCCTCCTCAGAGGCACACCATCTTCCATCCAGCCATCTTCCCAGAACAACACCCTAGAACCGCAGCCAACACTCCATTTCACACCCTTATTGAACCACCCTTCCTCATCATTGGATTGGAAAATGTTGCATAGGTCCCTCCACCAAATAGAATCACAGTCAGACCTTCTTGTGGCATCTAGATTCCTCCACCCACCATATTTTGATTTCAATACTTGCGTCCACAATTCCATGTGATAGTGAAACAAGTTCCATCTCCATTTTCTGAGTAGCGTAGAATTGAATGACGAGAGATCCCTGACTCCCACATCACTTTTCGCTTTTGGTTTGCACACCCCATCCCAGCTGACCCAGACAATCTTTTGCTGGTCAGCGTTGCCATCCCAAAGGAATCTCCTTTGTAAAGCCACCAATCTGTCCACCACCTTCCTAGGGACCCTGAAAAAAGAAAAAAGAAAAATAGGAATTGAATTCAGGACTGACTTAATGAGAGTCAGCCTGCCCCCGAAAGAGAGATATTTATGCTTCCAAACTGCTAGTTTTATCTCACATTTTCCCACAATAGAACCCCAAGCCTCACACCGTCTTGGATTTTCCCCAATAGGAACACCTAAATATAAGAAAGGTAGCAGCAGCTTATGATAGTTTAGGTACCTAGCAGCATTACTTATCCACTGGTCATTCATCCCAACGCACCAAAACAGCTCTTAGCAAAATTTATCTTTAAACCCGACACTAACTCAAAGCTTCTCAAAAGAACCTTAAGTGTTCTAACATTTTTTTCCGTTACAGCCCCAAAGAAAATTGTATCGTCAGCATATTGTAGCATGCTAATATCCACCTTATTACTACCAACCTTATAACCTTCAAATTGGTACCGTTCATAAGGTAATTACACAGTAAGTTCAAATTAAATAAAAGAAAAAGACTGTACCGTTCAGATTTAAAATAATATTTTTATGTGCACGATTGGCAGATTGTGTGAGATTTTTATTTTTATAAATTAGTATCAATTAATATAATCATCAAATAATAATAGATAAAAATATTTATAAATTGATGTAAATTTTTAAAGAGTAGGATTTAATATTTTTATGTTTCTAAATAGAAAAATTAAACATATTTTATCAAAAAAGTTACAAATGATTGTTTAATCAAATTCTTTAATAATAAAATAAGATATTAGTTTTTTTTATTAAGAGAAATCACTAGATTATCAGATAACGTTTTGTCAACAGGAAAAAGCAAAAATAGTAAAAAAAAAATTGCTAAAAAAATTGTTTACGAATTGAAAGTAAAAAACTGGAACAAGTTTAGAGACAGGAAAATATTAGATTAGTTTTTTTTAATGTACATAGTTTGTAAATATTTTTAACTATTATGATTATTTGATTATTATAGTAATTAATAAAAAGAATAGAACTGGTCAACTCTGCAAATAGAAGTATTATTTTGATTGTCTTGTGTACCCTTCTTTCTTTTAAAATCTAACCATTGAGATTAATCCAATGGTTGACATTCTTGGCTGGAGAGAGCTGGAGGGGAATAATGCTGGAGAGGATCCAAATATCCACAATTTTTAAGTTCAAATTGAATAAGAGATTGATTTCTGTTATTGAATCTTTATAGTATCGAGATTCGATGCAAGGAATCAATTACATGGGATAAACAAAAAACCAAGTGGAAAACTAGGAAAAGTAATCGATTGATTACCTTCTACAGTTGTTGTTGAGTTTGAGCTATCAGAGACCAAATGCCCTCCCTAATGAAAGGAGGTGAAAAACTGAAAATGCAACACGATTACCATATGAATATCAAACAAGAAAATTCACTTTATGTGTTGCGGTTCAACGAGTACAAAAAAGACTCTGCAATATGCAGAAAAAAACAATTAATATTTTTTTAATTATGTTATTAATGCGACATATTTATTTAATTTTGTTGATCATTTGCTGAAATACTTACCGCTCACTTTTAATAAAAAAAAAAATCATAAATCGTTTTTATTTTCATTATTCACCTGATTTAAATATGAAATCTCAAAAGGAGAATACGCTCAATTTCACTTGTTGGATTGACAAATTAGTAAATCAATGATACTTGCTTTTACACATTCCATTTTTGCTAAATACACCATAAACTCTCTTTAATTACTTAATCGTTTCCTTTTTTCCTTAAAAGGTTACATTCATTGGAACCTCCTTTTTCTCTTCTAGAAATGTGTCTTTCTCGAATAACATATACCTATGTCAAAAATGTATTTATATAACTATGATATATAGTTTCAAAAATACATTGAAAATAAGTATATGTTATTTCAAAAATACATTTCTAACCAGTAATAATAAAATAGTTTATCCAAATCACTTAAGAGTCATTGTCATTTGCAATTATTGACGTTGTAATCCTAAACTAGAAAATGAATGCTTATTTGAATGCACTTAAAGGAGAAAAACAATTGTCAAAAGCTTTACTTTGTGCAATTAAGTTATATAAAAATGAAATTAACGAAAAATGTACCTTAAAATGCAATGTCATGTGAAAAAAAAAAAAAACAGTGTTACCACTTTTTAATATTTGTTAGTTTACTTTTATCTAATCATTATTGTTCCTTAAACTCCAATTTTGAATCTTATCTTCACCCATATTCAGTATATAATATTGTATATATCATATGTATTGTGTGCTTTCCTTCACATGGCACTACATTTTTTTTTCTTAACAAGATTAATACTTCTAATAGAACCCAATAAAACTTAGTCTTATACACATACATCATCTTACGCTGTTAGTGTAAACAGTGTACATAGCGAATGTATTATTTATTCATAACAACAACACTCTATAAATTGAAAAGTTGAGTGCATTGAAGTAAATATCACACACGAGGCAGAGTTAATAGTTATCATTTTGACATCTTTGCAGCGAGTTCTCTCACAAACTTAGCAGCTACCATGGCAGTCATACGATCAGGTGTGTCACGTTGTGGGTTGTATTCAACCACGTCTCCACCAACAATGTCACCTTTGAGATTTTGCAGCATGTTCATAACATCCCTGAAAGAAAGACCTCCTGATTCATAGTGGGACACCCCTACAGCATACCCTGGATCAAGACAATCCACATCGATTGAGATGTATACTCCTTTAGCACCTTCTCCTAGTTTCTGCAAAAGGAAACTAAACAAATCAAAATAAGGTTTGAAAACCAAAGAGGTATTATATATATTGCATATGTGTGTGTATGTACATAAAATGGGTCTATTTTAGGATAAAGTAGTATAATGTTAATTTGCTACGTAAGTGTATAGAAGTCTTGGAATAGGATAGGAAGCAAAAAGGATAAAATGCCAATTCTTCGATGATAATTATAAGTATTGTAACAAATAAATTCCCGTCTACATTTTTTAAATCTAAGAGTTTAATTATTACAAAAAAATTAACAATCTTAATTATCCTAAATAACAATTTATAATAAAAATACATGCAGTATAAACAAATTAATTAATGAGATTCATATAGCTAAATATAAAGTTTTTGAATAAAAGAGACCTAACTCAATTAGTTGGAAAAAAATATATGTGCGTTGTTTTCAATTTTTACTGATAAAAAAAATATATTGTTTTTGAAATTCAACAAGAATCAACTTAGTCTTTAACATAACATAAGAACATAGGGAGTAAACATCTGTTATCTATATGATATCAATATGTAATGTTTCTTAAAAATCTATGAGAGAGAGACTGACCAGGTTCTCCAAAAATGGACGATCTTTCGAAAAATGTCGCATTTCATACTGCTCTACCCCGAACTTTTTGGCTTGTTCACGCCCTTCTATGTTTATTGATCTTATACCGACCTGAAATAATTTAATGAATAAAAAGAATAAATTATTTGCAATATATCAAGAAAATCATGGGTGATATATTGAAATATTTATCAACATCACAAACTAATTAACAACATTACTAATTTGACAAAGACAGAAATCAACGAAAATATAGTTAATTAAAAAGTCGTGTCACTTTTTTCATGTCATTTTTCTGATAAATTCAGCTTGTTGAAACTATGGAATCATCTTTCATTCTCTCTGTGTGTGCGTGCATGTGTGTGTGATATTGGTTATTAGAAAAAGTTGAAAGAATAAAAAAAAAAAAAAAATTGCCTGCAAGAGTCGGCGAGCATAACCACCCTCCATGATTCGAGCAAAAGAAGAAGCGTGGGAATAATAATTTCCTTCAAATTCATCATAGAGATCAGGATGTGCATCAAAATGAAGAACATCAACTGGTCCCCCAAGCTTCTCAGATATGGCTCTGACAACTGGATATGAGATTGAGTGATCACCACCCAAAATTAAGGGACGTAATGGATCCTGGAAATATATATATATATATATATATATATATATATATATATATATATCATGAGAATCAAGTTATATATATATATAGTTTCAAACAAATTAAAACAAAATAGAAAATTCTGATAATTCATGTAACGATCGAGAAATGCTAGAATACACTCTTTTTAATATATATTTTCTTATTAGTTAGAATTTTTTTTGAAAATCATAAAATTTTAAGGGTCTAATGACTTATTTAATGAATTTCTGTCATAATTTTATATTTTCAATGAATTTTAACCAATAAAATATAATGCATGTGTTATAATAAATAAGTTTGACAGTGTATTTCTAGCAATCTTATTAATTTTTATAGTATACTTGATTCTAAAAGCTTTTACAAAGAATGTCTTACAATCTAAGTGTCAAGGTTTAGGAGAAATAATAGTTGTGCAAAAATGTAGCAACAGTTAAAATTATTAATTTTTGTTAACAGAATGTATGAACTTACTACTTCTCCCACATTTTCATCTTCCTTAATCACTAAATCAGTCTTATATCATGTGTGAGTGTTTAAGCATAATTTCACAAATTAACAATATACCTCTTCCATCACTAGCTTGACAGAATCACTAACAACTTTCATCAGTCTCTCATCTTTTATCCCACAATCTCGCATTTCTTGAATAGGGATATCACCAACATCAACCATTATTCGCAAGTCCTTTAAATCCTTTCCTACAAAGTCAAAATCATGCTACGTACTATATATAAGCTAGCTCATTGATTAAATATCATACAATTCAATTTCAAAAGTTCAAATTAGATAATAATAAGAGGTCAATTTCTATTCTTAAATCTTTATATATAACAACAGGATTTGATGCAAAGAATCAATTATCATTATAGTAAATTTTACAAATTTAGACTAGGGTAAGAAAAACCATTTGCAAGATTAATTACCTTCTTCAGTTGTGGAGTTTGCGCTACCACACCATATACCCTCCCTAATGAAAGGAGGTGCAAATGCAGGCCCTTCAAGAAACGATGAATTATGACCCAAAGGAACTCCAAGAAGAGTTGAAGTTGCTACAGCACCTCCCAAACTGTGCACAAGTTCTTTCTGAAAAAACCAAAATTTATGCATTTACATTATTGCTTTCTTGTAAAGCTTATACATAATCAAAAAAACCATCAAAATATATAATTAATTTTCCATTTATTATATTAAAAAATAGAAAATGTATTTATTATTTATTTTTAAAATAATTTTAAATATATGTTCAATAGAATACAATTATTACTTTTATATATATGTGTCTTATACACACTTAAAAAAGCCCATAAATTTGTAATCAATATAGGAAACAATGGACATTATACGAAAAGAACAAGAGCGTTGTGATTGGTGCGACTAATTCAACTCGAAACTAGTCCATTGGCAGGTTTGATCTCACTTGTTGAAAAAAAGTGACACGTTTGTGTAGATGCAATTGAATCCACCAATAAGCAACGATTCCAATTAAAAAAAGTGATATCAACTATGGTTTTTTATTATTTATAATAACATTAATAAAAGGAGATAATAATAAGATTTGCACATATTTTTATTTATTTATTTTTCTCTTATTTATTATTTTAATACTTAAAAATCTCACCACCAACACCACTATTAGACCTTTGCAAACTATTTATTTAGTAAATTTACATGAAAAAACTGTTTAAAAAATATCACACTTAAACAAAATAGATAAAAAAAATACAAAATGCTAGTAAACAAAAAATGGATTTAAATTGAAACAAACACACATCAATAAATAATAACAAAGATATTGTAAAGTATTTAACTTTACGTCTTAATTATAACGTAGAAAAATATGAACAGACAACTAGTGTCGGTCTTGCGTTTTAGTATTTTTTTAAAAATATTTTTTTACTCATAAAAATCAAAATATGTATCAAGAGAATTATAATTACTTACACATCTTACTCTATCAGTTCAACTAGATTTTCTTAATTTACATAAAAAAAAAGGTTGAATGAGATATGCAAAGCCTTTGTGCTTAAAATTTTCCAAAAAAGCAACTTAACTATCATCAGTTAATTACTTATATTATATAAGCACCTTTTCTTATTAAGCTACCACATCTTCTTAAAGAATATTACGTTCTTTTTAAAAGACTTAAATAATATTACTAAGGAAAGGTATAACTAAGGTGGGTTCTTAGAACATTTCCAACTAATAATTAAATTCATCAAAAAATTTCTTCTACTTTTTAAATAATATTTCACATGTCACATAACATTTTTTACTTTAAACAATTCAATTAAATTTTTATTTCAATTAAGAAATTCATAAAAATTTCTCAAATGGATTTCACAATATTTACTTTTTACTTTTTTAAAGTCATCTTCGTGCATTTTTTTAATAATTTATTTTTAAATGGATTCAGTGTACAATAAGAGAATCAGTATTGCAATTAGAAACCTTGTTTTGGAATTTGAACCATTGAGTACTCTCCAGTCTCCAACATAAATAAGATTTTTACAAAGTTGTAACTACTGTTCTCGTCAAAAAGAGAACTCCCACATTGGAGTTACTCTTATGATAAATGACAAGTTCGTATATGTCTGTTTTATTGTTGAAAACAGATTTTAGGAACAAAATAATATTTGCAAAAATACGCAAATCCTTTTTTTTTAAATTAAATTTGTGAATCATTAAATTTATTTTAAAATTTGTGCAACCTAAATCCAAAATAGTTTTCGTTGTTGAAGAAACAGTTTCTCACATCGAAGGAGGAGAAAATTGTAATTTCCTGAACCCTCGCCTCCCTCGCCTAGTATTTTACCCATTAAATTTATTGCCAAGACAGAATTGATAGATGTGACATCAAGAAATGACAAGAAACAAGAAAGATAAATAATTCACTTTAAAAAAAGATAAATAATTGAAAAATTACTTAAGTTATATAATGGAAAAAAGCAGGTTAATGTAATCTTTATATTGGTTATTTTAATTAATTATTGATTTTATAATAATTAATATTAAAAAAAATATATATAGAAATTCAGTAGAGCAAGATAAAAATTCTCTTTGGATAAGTTTCTTTAGAATAACTTTTAAAAAAAGAAAATAAAAGTAAAAAGATAAGATAAACTTTTTTATAAATAAAAATAAGTTCTTTATTAATTAATTTATAAAAATTTACTAATATAATTTATCTAAAGGATGAAATGATATCTACAAATTAATTAATAAATAACTTATTTTTATTTATAAAAAAAATTATTTTATTTTTTTATTTTATTTTTTTCTTCTAAAAATACTTTTAAAAAAATTAACATCGAAACAGATAAAAAAAGTATATGCCTTAAGCCTTGTATTTTCTCGAACAAGTGTGAGTGCAGCATCTATCACACGACTTTGGGCCTTCTCTAGCGAATCAGGAGATATTTTTTCTGCACATAGTTTCTGCATGCAATGGATACCTCTGCGTCCTACTTTTGATATCTCTGTATTGAAAGAACAAAAAGATCAATGTTAATTCTTAAGGGACAAAGAAATCCTGCATGTCGATTTAATTATTTGTATTATAGATCGATGAATTATATATATGATGTGAATTGAGATATGCAAATCAATTTAGATTTGAAAAATGTATGTAAATACTCAAATCTCACTAAAATGGATAAATTGTTTTACACTTTTATTTGCAAATGATTAGGATTTTTTTTCAATTAAATTTTAAGAAATGAAGCAAAGTGTACAAGTTTTTAATTTCAACAATATATTTTTAGTTTAATGATCAACTAATAAAAAAATCATGATTGATATAAGTTTAAAAATGATGATACTAAAATTAATAAATTTATCATATATAATTATTTTTAATTAGACAATAATATAAAAGCTTTTATATCATAAACTATTTTTTCTATATTTCTAAAAAAATTAGCTATAATTTTTAAACGCTATCATTTATTGTTTGTGTTTGTATAGAAGCTGAAAAAATAAAATTAAAAATTAGAAAAACATAATTAAAAACAAGAAAATAAGATTTGCACTAATAACATAAAGTAGTGACGGATCTAATATGGAGCCAATGGGATAACTTACTTTCAAAAATACACTTTACGTTGTAACTGCAATTGTAGTTATATGAAAATAAAATATGAGATGAAATAAATGTGTAATTGAATAGTATAAAAATACTTATTGAGCATGAAAGAGACAAAAAAAAAATGCTCAATAAAAAAATAAAATTTGACGACTAAAAATTGCGGATAACAGGTTCAAATTATAAAAATAGTGGAGGCAAAAATTGATATATATCCATTAAATCCTTAATAGTTTAATTCAAATATCAGCAATATAATGTTTGTGTTTCGTTTCTTTATTTTTTTTTTCATACAATAACAGTAAAATATATGAATTATTATAAATTTTCTGAAATTATCTTCTGTACTCAAGATACGACAAAAATCTCACTTTGTTTGCATTTTTTAGCTAGGCATGTAGCAATGAAAACGCTACAACAACTTTTAAGACCTTTTAAGAAACCATTCCTTAAACAAAAGAATATATACCTCGAGCAAGTGGGTGATCTTTCAATTTTTCTTTTCAATTCCAGGCATTATTAGGAAGGAAGCAGAAGGGAACTAAAGAAGAGTACTAAAGAAAACAAAAACAAAAAATTATGAAACACCAAGAATATATGATTCTTCAAATTTTCAAACTGTAAAACTAAAACCCCTGATCAATGACAAATTCCTCTTTAGTTTCATCAACATCCAACCAGAACAACAAATTCAGATTTTAAAATTTGAATTCGTACCCTTATTTCTTGCAAAAGAACGAAGGAAACTCATTGTAGAGGAAGTTTTGGGAAATAAAGATGTCGCTAAGTATAATTGGGGTCACTTCTGAATCTGGCTGCTTTCATTGACAAACATGGTGCTATATATACACATTTTTATGCCTTAAAAAAAATACACATTTTTATATATTTTTTAAAATTTCTCAAACTATTAATTATTTTTAGCTTTTATATTCTAAGATTTCTTTTTCTCATCCTCTCAAATCTTATATAACTTTGACTTTTAATTTTTATATTAAAATATCATTAATTTGTGTTTTAATTAAACTTTAACTACTTATACTCTTATTATTTTTCAATTTTTCAAATTTAATTATTTTCTCCTAAATCTATTACTACTTTTAATTATTTATTTGTGTTACTTATATAAATCTATATTTTGTAATACACACATATCACGCATCCGTATGTGATATTTTTCAATAATTTATATCCCCATTTTTTTTAACAATTTCTATTATTATTTGTTTCAATGGACCACTTTTATAACAGTTTTAATTATTGAGTCGTTCAATTATTCATCTCGGACCACTTACACATTTACATGTTTATTTCAATTTATATTTTGGACCACTTATATACACAGTTACATGTTTATTTAAATTTATATCCCAAATAATGTTGTAAAAATGTAAACTAATATCAAAATAATGGATGATGAAGATGAATTATTTTCTATTTACTAATAAGAATTGCAAACTATTTACTGACCCCTGTGAATATTGATTTAAATTTATACTTTCATGAGCTTTTACTAATAAAATTAGTTGCATAAATGGTGCGAGGTTTGTGCAGTCATGGAGATATTTTATATAAATTATATATGTTTGGATAATTTTTTTTTATAAATATTCATTGCAGAATAAAAAAAATGAATTGAGTTTTTCTTAAAAGTGGCGAGGGTTTAAAAAACTTCTTTATAAAGACAATAAAATAAAGCGAGCTTATCTCATCATTAGTATTATAAACTCTCTTTTTTATTTTCTTTCTTTACTCTTTTTCTTATATTTTCTCTCTCTATTGGAACTACGTGATTTTTGGAGTGTGCAAAGCATACAGCACCTTCTAGTAATTCAGCTTATGAAAAACTAAGATGCATAATGTGAAAAAGTTTAAATGTATTTTACTTTTTCTTTTCTATAAGTATTTGTGGATAAACTTATTTTAAAAAATATTTAAACATAAATTTATTAATTTTTATAATAATCATTTTAAATCATATGATTGTTGATTTCTAATTAATTACAATGTAAAAAAATTTTACACCAAGAAATGCACAGAAATTAAACTCAATAAAGGGTGTGATGGATAATGAAATGTAAAATAAAAAATAAAATAAAATAGGAAAAAGGTAAAAATATTGTTTGAAAAATAAAATCAAATTAAGTTTGAGATAATTCTTTTCATTTTTAAAGTATTGGATAACTTTATAAATAATTAAATATAATATTTCGGTCTTTTTTTTTGACAGAGATGTATTTCTGTTATTTTAAAATTTCATATAGCCAATTTTTATAAATATAATAATAATACACCTTTATCTCTTATCACTTTTTTCTTTTTGTAATACACATTTATCACATGTTTCTTAAATCATTGACAATCACTCATTTATTGAATGCACGATTTTAGAAACAATGGACCATTCATGATGTGACATGACATTTTTCATTGGTCCATCCTGTATGGAGTATGGACTCATTATAGAGATTTTATTTATTTTTATGCTTACTGCCAAAGGATTATAGACACTCATAAGCATAAGCTAAAAAATCATGAAAGAGAAAAAAAGGACACGAGTCCATTATGGCATAATCCCGCTAGAGTGCAAACATATTACCCTCAGGCCACTTATTTACTTTCTCTTCCCAACTTTCTTACTAGTGAGGAAATAAATAAAGGTGTTTAATTTAGGAAAATAGAAAAGAAATAAGAATTAAAAAAAAGTAAATAAAAACACATGAGAGATAGAATGTAAATAGCTGATATTTCACACTTTTTTTCTCTCAAATACTTTATCTGTCCTTAAATAATTGTTGTTACAGGTTATTTTATACATACTAAAAACAAACAATAGATAAATGAAAAGATTAATAATTTTACAAAATTAATTCTATATTATCATTAATTTATTTATAGATTTTATCGTCCACCATTAATACCATAATTTAATATTATGTATTAAGTAAAATAATTTTATATTATCTTTCAATCATAAATCATCATATAAATTATTTTAAAATAATTATTTTAAAAATTAATAAATTTATCATATGATTACTTATAATTAAATGAATGTAAAATTTGCATAATCTTTTTTATCTTAATATTATAATGGATATAAGTTGAAAAAAAATTAATGTTATATTAAAAAAATAAAAATAAAAATAAAAATTATTTTTGATTTTTTTACACTATAGTTATAATGAGACGGAGTAAATGTGTTTATCTTTCTATTTTTGGCTATCATTTGTCTTTTTCACTCTATTTTTCTTGCACTAAACAAATGATAATTGGGGTTGGGTGCGCTGCGTTCATTTACAAGCATCAATGTACAAATGTATCTTTTTTTTCCAGTATGATACAGTTTATTTTTATTCTTTTTTGGGGGGATGGGGTAAGAAAGGAAGGTGAGCAATATGTTCGATCTTTCTTTTCTCATAACATTATATAATTAATTATATTGAGTTTTGTCACTCTGAGTTTTTTTTTTTTTTGGTATACACCCTCTATCTCTATATACGAGTATCTACTCCTAAGGATCATTTGATTAATACCTAATACTATGACTTTTTTTTATAACAGAAATACCTAATAATATGACTATTTTCTGTTTTATTGAACATTTTCTCATAGGTGTTGTCTATACTTTATATTTTGTAATGCTAAAAAAAAATGAGGTAACCCCATTGTTCAAAAATTTCATGTTATGTGTAGATAAAAAAGAAGGATATTATATATAATCTTACCATTATATATTCAAAAAAATTGTTTTTAAATTCAAACTCATAACTTACATGTCAATAAAATACAACCTTATCGCTGTGATTATTTTTATCTACCATATCCATATCATTTAAACAGGCCATAGTTAGCCAGAAGAGCAGTAATTTTGATTCTGGCTTGAAGACACGTAAATGGAAATTGAGATATAGTACACTGCAATTTGCAAGCTCCACCACGTTTAAATTTGAGGTTGACACAACGCTGGAAACTAGTCAGTATAATTCTGGAACCTACACAAGCGCCATTGAAAAGAATACTTACACGTTTTCCACATTTTGCAAAACATTTTTAATTATACTGAATAGTTCCAGCGATGTTTGTCATCAAGCCAGTGGTGGAGCCTTGCAATATCTCAATCTCGATTTACGTGTCTTCAAGCCAGAATCAAAATCATTGCTCTTCTGGCTAACTATGGCCTGTTTAATAGATATGGATATGGCAGATAGAAATAATGTTAAAAAAATATAAATAAGTGATAAATAAAATGAAAAAAATAAACATATTTTGTTAGAGAGAGAGAGAGAGATAAGTCACTCACGTTACTATATCACATACGTAATCGTGATTGCATAACAAAATATATATTTTTTATCCATTTGCATGACAAAATATACACAACACCTATGAGAAAATGTTCAATAAAACAGAAAATAGTCATATTATTAGGTATTTCTGTAAAGAAAAAAGGTCATGGTATTAGGTATTAATCAAATGTTCCTTGGATATCCTTAGGTGTAGATACTCATATAGAGATAGAGGGTGTACACCAAAAAAAAATACTCAGAGTGAAAAAAAATTATCAATATAATTAATTATATAATGTTATGAGAAAAGAAAGATCGAACATATTGTCCACCTTCCTCTCTTACCCCATCCCACCAAAAAAAAAAAGAATAAAAACGAACTGTATCATACTGGAAAAAAGATACATTAGTACAGTGACGCTTGTGAATGAGTGTAGTCGCACCTAACCCCAATTATCATTTGTTTAGTGTAAGAAAAATAGAGTGAAAAGACAAATATAGCAACAACAAAAAAATAGAATGATAAATACAATATATTCAAACTATATTTTTTTTATATTTAAAAAAAATCTATCCAATGAATGAGTTATAATATATGTATTTTAAGTGGAGGGGTACATCTTGTACTCCAGTCCATGTCTATATTAATAGCATTTCATTTTGCTTTTTAAAAAATCTATAATGTATCTTTAATTATATCCATTTTTTTACATTTAAGAAAATCTATCCATGACGGTTCAAGAAAAATCTCCAAAGTTATATCTTTAATTTTTTTTCCATTAGATATCAACAAGTCATAAATATGAATGATATTGAATTAAATTCAATTTCTTTAAATTTTAAGTTTAATTCTTACAGATAAAAAAATATATATTTAAAAAAAAAAGAATTTGATAAAATAAAGTGGTTGTTGACAAGCTACTGGGGTGTTCATGTAAAATAAAGATCACTATTGAGAATTTGAGATGTCCATGTACGCTGCTTATATAGGGACTGACAAAAAAAGTGAATTGAATCGTGTGAGAATTAAACCGAGTTGAAAAACAATTCGTTCGAACTAAATTGAACTGAAAAATGGTTATAAAAGTTCGAATCAAATTATTCTCTGAATCGAGCTAAACTATTTTTTTTAACTGAATTGTATTCTAAAAAATTAGTTTTTCAGTTTTAAATCAACATTTTTCTTACTTAGTTTTAGATTAAACTGTGCGTATGTGCTCGAAACAGTTCAAATATCTAATTTCAAATATTGTTGGTGTAGTTAATCTAATAGTAAAGGATTGAATCCAATATGTAATTTTCAAGTGTCTTGATTTTCTTATGGAATGAAAAAACAGAGGATTGCACAATAAAGAGAGATTAAAGCTTACTCATCATCATCTTATGCAATATATATGTTTGAGTAATCGTTCCGAGTGGTCTAAACGACTTTTTCCAACAGATATATTTTTTAGGTTCGTGTAGGCGCTCCACCTTAGAAAGAATGTGAACTCAAACATACCCATAATCATCTCCCAATAAACCATTAGTATTAGACGGAGTCTAGGGTGCGATAGTAAAACGTTTTTCGTATGATGCGAAAATGATATTAGCCGTTAGATTTTCATTTCACACGATGCCATGCTACAGTGTTACCGTTTCTGTTGGTTATTTATTATGCTATTGCCCTTGTCAAATGAGCTTGTTTGTCCTGTATGTCAGAAAAATGTTGAAAGTTAGCATTGTGTTTTCCAATGCATAAAACAACTTCTTTTAAGGCATAGTAACACGAAAAAAGTCCAATAAATGTAAAAAGATTTTAATAGAGTGGGGTTTGAAAAAAAATGATGATTTTAGTTTTATAATATTGATTGAAAAAAATATTATTTTTTGAAAAAGTATCACAAATGTTGAAAAAGATGAATAAGAAAGAAATTAAAAATTATAAAAATAAGAGAAATAATAAATAAAATTGATGCTATGTAATTAATATAATTAATTATATTGTAATTTTGTAAGATTGTTATTTTAGAAATTTGTGTTTTTACGA
>PYAF01004983.1:0-27786 GCA_007407185.1 Glycine tomentella | reverse complement strand
TCGTAAAAACACAAATTTCTAAAATAACAATCTTACAAAATTACAATATAATTAATTATATTAATTACATAGCATCAATTTTATTTATTATTTCTCTTATTTTTATAATTTTTAATTTCTTTCTTATTCATCTTTTTCAACATTTGTGATACTTTTTCAAAAAATAATATTTTTTTCAATCAATATTATAAAACTAAAACCATCATTTTTTTTCAAACCCCACTCTATTAAAATCTTTTTACATTTATTGGATTTTTTTCGTGTTACTGTGCCTTAAAAGAAGTTGTTTTATGCATTGGAAAACACAATGCTAACTTTCAACATTTTTCTGACATACAGGACAAACAAGCTCATTTGACAAGGGCAATAGCATAATAAATAACCAACAGAAGCGGTAACACTGCATCATGGCATCGTGTGAAATGGAAACCTAACAGCTAATATCAGTTTCGCATCATACGAAAAACATTTTACTACCGCACCCTAGACTCCGTATTCTAATCTCAAAAGTGGTTTCAGTTAGATTTCAATCATGGGAACAATTGGATTTGCGGTGCACATTACACACACTATAGGCTTGACTAACATTTTACTACCATAAAAAAGGTTATTTTGATTTTATTACTTAAACTATAATTTCTTTTTATTTTTGTATTTCACATTTTTTATGTTCAATTTTAATATATATAGTCAGTAAAAAATTTGTTAAATGTTGACATAATAAATTAACAAAAAATCACATCATCAATTATAAATCACTTCATAATAATGTGACATAATGTCTCATCAAAAATTATAAATATTTTGACAAAATTTTCAATAAAAGTGAGTATTAAAATATAAAAAGTATGGGATATTAAAATAGAAACAATGATAATTTAAGTAGTAAAATCAAAATACTTATTTTTCTCCCAACAAAAAGTTATTTAAGTGAAAATTGTATGTTGAAACAAATTTCTTAGTTTAGTTATACACCAATTTACTATTATACAAAACACTTTTTTTGTATAATGTTCGCGGTAAAAAAACTAATATAATACTTTTTTAATAAAAAATTATAAATTTGGGGTTGTTTTGAAACTATTTACAATTTTAGGGCAATCAGACACGCCCAAATTGGTTGTGACATAGGGGGGTGTCACGTCCAATTTGGGTGTGTTCAGTCACGCCAAATTTGGGCGTGTTTCAGTTAGTCCACTTTATTTAAACCTCCTAGCTAAACTCATTTCTTCACACCTTCTTTTCTAAATCTCCTATTATTCTATTGTTTCTTGAAATTAAAAGTTTTTGTTTTTGTTGACGGCAAAAAATGAGTTCAGGTGGTGAGTGTGCTCGTGTTGTGTTATTTTTTAATGGAAGAAAAGTTGAAGGGCGACGGGGTATTGTTTTTGAAGGGGAGAAAAGGCTGACACATATCAAGCAAAACTCAACACTGGGTGAATTGCATAAGAAGATACGACAAAAATTAGCTTTGAAAGACAACCAATGTATCACTTTACTGACGGCAAGATTATGACAACATGAACAATAGATGGAGTTTCAAGTACTGGATGATGAAGACATAGAAATGGTAATAGAAGAATTTTTCAACCAGTCAAGGAAAGATTTTTTAGAGTTGTATGTTGATTTTACTGGAGCAAAGGATGTTGTTTTACCCATGAGGTCAGTTGCTTTAAATTCTGCACATAATACATCATCATATGTTGCTCCAGTTGTAAACATGTCTGAGGAAGATGAACATGACCCAACTTGGGTTATGGATGAAGATGAAGAGGATGACGATGATGAAAATATTGCAATGGAAGATCGTCTTCTTGAGGAGGATGCTAGTGCGTCGGATAATGATAAGGATTATGGTGTACATGCGACTGAATTCCAAGAAGATAATGATGTGGGTCGTCTCAAATCCATCATCATCTTGGCATTGGATCTACTCAATTAGAAAAATCTATTGAAGGTATGTTAGATGACTGAAATCAATGAAAATGTAGTCATTTATGTATATTTGTATGTTATAGTATTTTATTTGGTTGATATGTTTATTAAACTAATTTTTTGTGTGCAGGTACTGAGGTCACTCCTTTTTGGGATGAAATTGCACATTACACATATATTGATTTCAGTCATCCAAGCGAAGAAGAATCTTTTATTGGTTATGGTTCTGGTTCAGGTTTAGTGCAGGGTCCATGACAATTAGGGGATAATTTATTTGTTAAACAGGAATTTGCATCCAAAAAGGACGCGCAATTTGCAATTAAGCGGAACCTCATGAAGGAGCATTAAGAAGCAATTATGGTTGAGAGCAAGCCTAACAAGTTTAGCATGAGGTGTATTGCTCATAACGAGGGTTGCCCTTAGAGGGTTAGGATAATTAAACCAACGTACAGTGAGAAGTGGCTTGTTTCAAAATGGGGTAGAAAATACAATTGCCTGAATGACCATATTACACAGGGTCACAAACAGCTTGATGTTGATGTTATTGCTTCACTTGTAGTAGGTATTTATTTTTTCAATTTCCTCTATATGTCTTTTATAATAGTTTTTTAAGGTATGTTCTTAATGTGAATGTTACAGTTTCGTTGTTAAGAATGATTAAGGAGGAACCGTCTGTGTCGATTACATTGGTTCAAGAGAGAATCACCCATTCGTATGGATTTAAAGTTTCATATCAAAAGGCTTGGTATGCAAAAAAGAAAGCAATGACAATGATTTGTGGGGATTGAGAAGAATCTTATGCATTTTTGCTCGGGTGGTGTGGCTACATGCTTCGTTTTTCACCAGGTTTTTTTTTTATGATATTCAAACACATGATTATTTTGTGGGACATCGATTGATACGGACAAAGCATGTGTTTCATCGTATTTTCTGGACTTTCAAACAGAGTTGCGAGGCTTTTAATTTTCACAAACCCATGATTCAAATTGATGAGACTCATTTATATTTGCAAGTATAAAGGGAAATTGTTGATTGCCACAACTCAGGATAGAAATAATGAATGTTTGCCACTAGCATTTGCCATTGTTGAGGGGAGACTTTGGAAGCCTGAGAATACTTCCTTGCTAACATTTGCTCGCACGTTATCCAAAGGCAAAACATATGTCTCATTTCATATAGGCACCGAAGCATATTATCTGTTGTAGAGAATCATGTTGGTTGGCAACCACCTTATGTGCATCACGTGTTTTGCCTTCGTCATATCACTAGTAGTTTTAATCAAAGGTTCAGGAATGAAAAATTGAAGAAGACCTTGATGAATTTAGGTATGCTAAATAACTATTTTGAATATGTTAAATGGATATATATATATATATATATATATGTAAACGGAATAGTGTTAATGGTATGATTATTTTGCATAGGGATGGCAAACGGGCCGGCCCGCAAAAAAACGGGGCGGGCCGGCCCAGCCTGCGAAAAATGCGGGGCGGGCTGGCCCGGCCCGCTTTTGCAAAGTGGGTTACAAATGCTAGCCCGCCCCGCTTTAATGCGGGCCAGCGGGCTAGCGGGCCAGCCCGCATCAAAAATTAAAAAAAAAATAAAAAAGTCAATTTAAAAAATAAAATACAAAAAAATTATAAAAAAATATAAATATGATAATTAAAAAAAACACAAAGTTAAATAAAAATACATAATTTAAAATTAATGCTAAATAAATTATGTCATGTGATAATTCACAAAATTACACCATTTGCAAATGAAATTTACGGTTATAAACTGTCCAAAAGTGTAATATGCTAGTAATGAAAAACTAATTGAAAGTATAATTATCATAACCATTTTAATATTAAAACTTATAAGTTAATTATGAGAGTGCAAAAGAGTATAAATTTAAAGAATATACCTATTTCAAAATATGTTAAATATATTTATTTAATTTTAATATTTAATATTTAAATAATATAGGCCCAGCGGGCTGGCCCGCCCCGCCCCGCGTTTGGCCCGCAATTTTGCGGGGCGAGCCAGCCCGGCCAGCTTTTGATTTGCGGGTTGATATTATCAACCCAGCCCGCGTTTTTTTGCGGGCTACGCGGGCCGGCCCGGCGGGCCAAGCCCGTTTTGCCATCCCTAATTTTGCAGGTTATATTCCCTCTATGGTTGATTTTGAGATAGCGTTTGCATGATTTCGTGATACCAGTCCTTAAGTTGCATAATGGATTGATAGCATCCCTAAGGAAAAGTGGACATGTGCATATGATGTAGATGGGAGAAGATTTGGATATATGACAACAAACTTGTCTGAATCAGTAAACAGGATATTGAAGGGAGCAAGAAACATGTCTATCACTGCTTTGGGGAAACACATGTACAATAGATTGGTTCAATATTTTGTATGCAGGGGTCAGGCGGCTGCTTCACAAGTTGACCATTCACAACGACATTGCAAAAATGTGGTTGATGCTATGAGGCATAATCAGTCCCTTGCTACAGGTCACCATGTACGTACATATAATGTTGATCAAACATTATTTGAGGTGGACAAGGGCTGGAAGAGGTCATATTCAGTAAACCTTGCAGAATGTTTTTGTCAGTGTGGCAAGTTTAAGGCCTTCAAATACCCATGTAGTCACACCGTAGCTGCTGCTTTACATGTTCGTCAGAATCATTTTCAGTATGTGGATGATGTCTTCCTGTAAGTAATTTGGTCCAGGCTTACTCATTGCCTTGGCAGCCAATTGGTAATGAAGGTGCTATTTCCACCGAGTGAAGATCTAGTTCTCAACCTGACAGGAGCATGTTGCATGCAAAGGGTTGTCCAAGGTCCACTAGAATTTGTAACAAGATGGATGAAGTCGAAACAAATCAAAGACACGTCAAATGCGGTATTTGAAAACAAGTTGGACATAATCGGAGAGCTTGTCCTAATCGTGGTGCTATTTCATGAATTTGTAATGATGTTTCTTTAAATAGTAGTATGTTAATGTATTTCATTTAAAAAAATACAAATTTGTTGAAAATATTTGTATATATGTTTGTTTGTTTTCTGGAATTTTTCACCCAAAAATATATAAAAAAATATATTTAGCAAACCCCAGTAAAGTATTCGGTTCCCCCATCCCGAATTGTAAACTAGTATTTTTTGTTTAAAGATAATAATAAATAAATAAAGAATTTAATTTGAAAATAATACAATTAAAGAATATAAATAAGGACATTAATTCTAAGTAGTATTTAAACATATGTACTTGCACTAATAATAATTAAAAACACTGTCAATAACGGTAATTGAGACGAGATACAAAGAGACAAACATAATAAACACTACTTAATAAAATGAAAACAATGAAACGTTCTAACAATAACAATTGAAATACGAAAATAACGAAAAGATGGTGTGCAGCGGATATGTCTTCTTCCATTTGAATCATTCTAGTGAGCATCATGTCTAACATCTGCATCAATTATTGGCACATGTTGATCGGTTATTGGAGCTTGTTGGGTAACTAGTTTGTTAAAAATAGCTAAAATTTCTATTGGACAAAAATGTTTTCCGTAGTTGAATTCTACTAACACCTTTAAGACGTCTTCATCGCTTATCAACTCTATTGTGTGATATTTGATTAATTTTTCTGAATATTTTGCATGGGCTAACTGTCGAAAAAATAATTTTCTTACCACCTGTGAGTTGTGAATTGTATAAGGGGGAATCCCTATAGGCGCAACTTGCTTGATGACATCCTTGAGTGTTTCAATGTTGCATTCTGAAGGAATTTCAAATCTTATTGGATTTGTTCCAGTGAAGGAATGACCCACACAATCGCCTTACTTGCCGTTGTAATATAGCATTGCATCATGTGTAGGGATGATGATGGATCAAAGTAGGTTGAGTATACCATCGGGTGTTCTGTTGATGATACATAATAATTCTATAGGGCTAACACACGAGTATTGCTCATTACACATTAACATTGTGCAAACATTAACATCATTTGTCAGTTGCAGAGAATGAAAAAAATATTGCTGACCTACATCTAGGGATGACTGTCGATAGTAGATTTCATGCACAAATTGGTCATTGGTTAGCAGAAGGGTGTTGTGCATTCTACTCTTGAGTGACTGAAAATGAAAAGAACACTCATAAGGAACTCGCATTGGTATTGGAGTAGGACATTGAAAAGAAACACCAGTTTAGTTGTGTTTGATTGATCCATTTGGAAAAATGAATGCTAATTTGGAGTTAACAATGGTCTGAGTGCTTGTTTCTCTTAAGAATGTCATCGTATTGAGATTGAATTTCGTTTGCAGAGGTTTGTTGTGTGGGAGTGTGTGGTTGTGTTAACGGTGTTTTGCGTTATTTACAGTTGTGTGGTTGTCTTTCTGATAAAGACTTGTTTGAAATTCAATGTTGATTCAGACATGTCATTATTCAAATTTCACTTTTATCGATATAATGCATAGTATTGTCAATTTCGACTGAGATTTTACCCTTCCACATGGTGTAACAGACATGCATTCTGTCATATTTATTGGCCACTGTAAGAAGGACCAAAAAATGTTTTTATAGATTTCGTCATAGTGTGTTAATGTCATTTTACCCTTCCACATGGTGTAGCAGACATGCGTTATGTTAAATTTATTGGCCACTGTATGAAAGACCACAAAGTGTTTTTATTTGTCATCATAGCGTTGTCAATATCATTTTACCCTTCTACATGGTGTAGCAGGCATGCGTTCTGTCAAATTTATTGGCCATCGTATGAAGGACCACAAAGTGTTTTTATTTGTCGTCATGGTGTTGTCAATGTCATTTTACCCTTCCAGATGGTGTAGCAGTCATACGTTCTGTCAAATTTACTGGCCACCGTATGAAGGACCACAAAGTGTTTTTATTTGTCGTTATAGTGTTGCCAATGTCATTTTACCCTTCCACATGGTATAACATACTTTAGTGAATTTAATTTTTTTTTATGTTATACATTTAATGTTACTAAATGTTGTTATTATGCATGTTTGTGTTTTTATTAACGCGACATGTATATTCATTGGCATAGAGTGAAGGATGAAAATGTTGTACGTGACTTGTTTTGTTAATCCTCCGTAACTAATCAAATAAAGTCAATTACAAATGACAAATAATATAAAAACAATGTAAATTAAATCTATGACTCTGGTGGTCACTGATAATGGCGCGCCTGACGATCAGGTAACCTCCGTCTACCACGGGCCTGAGAAGGGTCTGCCTGCGAAGGCTCTACATCTGGAGGTGGGTATGTATAGCCTGCTCTAGCGATGATGGTCGGGGATAATCAGGAGTTGGGGTGACATGTGGTACATGTGATGGCCAATCCCCACAATCGCTTGGAGAATAATCAAACTGAGCGAGCAGGTGGTCAATATCGCCAACACTCCAATCCGTAGCGGGTATGTCACTACTACTCCCAGCGTCCCCTGATGCCATGAACAAAGCAGCAGCGTAATATACAGGCTGTGTCTGGGAGTCTACCGGTGGAGGAATATGACTCTGCGAACTGAATCCCTCATACCCCTTGTCCCCCTGCTGAGAAGCCTAATAATACATAGGCTACCGTATGTAGAACCTATCAATGGAGGCCTAAATTAACTATCATTGTGAGGCCTGGGAGCTCCTATGGGCTTAAGAACATGGTGCATGGCTTTCCATCGATGCTCTAGCCCATGTCCCTCCTGTCTACCACGGGGAACGTTAACATGTACATGTGTGTCATCCTAAAGCTACGATGAGGTGCATGTGGACCTGCCTGTTCCAAGCGATAGGTCTCTCTGAAGATAGAAATGATGCAACCAATCTTTTCATGCACCCATTCAACGGTGTAGCTCTGCCACTGCTCAGTGCCAGTTGCAAAGACAACATCTCCAGGCCATCAATCTACAAATTATAAAACAAATACATTAGTCCTGACATTAAATCCATCATAATGAATATAAATACACAAATTATAATTAAACAACACTTACACCACGACCATTCTTGGCAGCTCTCTTCGACACATAGCACTTCCCATTCTCCCTAAACCAAACCATATACTCATGGTTTGGTGACAACAACCCATGCAGTAGAGGGGGCAGGTCGATGTTTCGATCCCTAACCTCCTATCGTCGTATAAAGGGTCTCAGCTTATGAACCTAGTTATCTTTTGGTTTACCTCGCAAGGACAAGTCATGCACACCCTTCAGCTTCCTAGGCCTTCGTGGGATTGGCTGATCTTTCCCAAATTGCCGCATGCATCTGTCCGGATGAGAATACTCAACTGTGTGAAAGCATATAAGGGAGTACTAGCCATCCACAACAGTCGTTGCAGATCAGATGCACCAAGGAAGTGGTAGTTTGCATATGGTTGCCAAACCACCTGCACAAAAGAATTAAACACATAATTATGAAAGTACAGCGGCCAAAAATGCAAATTATCAAAGTACAGTGACCAAAACTCTTATAAATAACAATACGTACCTCATCTCGACAAAGGGAATCTAATGTCAGCCGATACCAAAGAAGCTCGTGTGCTTGAAACCGGCCTAAAGCATTAAACCTAATTTCAAAATAACTGACATTACAATACTTATAAGACTCATTAATACATACTTAATAATAGAAAAATATTAACACATACGTATGTCCGTAATGTCACTCCGGTTGAGTAGGCTGAGGAGTAGCTGGAGCAATGGGTGGGAATCTGAGGCACTCCCATACCTGAAGAAGCACGTGACACCCACCAATGTCACTTCTCTGTGGATCTGTACACTCACACATTTTTCTAAACAAATGTGCAAGGACTACAAACCCAGCTATAGCTACCTATGTCTACGAAGTACCCTCAAGCAACAAGACGTAGCGACAAGCGACAGTGCTCCCCCAGATCTATCCATAGCAGTCATGCCCCAATCATACACGCAATGTGCGCCTTCATGAACCACATGACGTTCAGGGGATTTGCAGAAATCTACCTTTCAGCTCACCCTTTGCTTGAGGAAGATGACCAAATACGTCTGAGGTGGATTCGGTGACGACATTGTCGTCGCTACCCTATCCTAGTATACCAACCACGTCTTCTAACGTGATAGTCATCTCTCTATGCGTCATGTGAAATGTATGTGTCTCTGGTCTCCACCTCTCAACACTAATAAGCACATAATCGATCTAACAAAAAATTAACAATAATTAATTCATATGTACAGTTATAA
This sequence comes from Glycine tomentella, assembly GCA_007407185.1. Classification (NCBI taxonomy): domain Eukaryota; kingdom Viridiplantae; phylum Streptophyta; class Magnoliopsida; order Fabales; family Fabaceae; genus Glycine; species Glycine tomentella. Next base: position 18,630 of record PYAF01004983.1, on the reverse strand, counting down.
ACAAAAAAATTTTTGAAGTTTAAATTAAAACAAAATTTAATTTATTCAATTCAGAATTGCATCCCTGAATATGTTGCATGCGTGCGACATGTAGGAATCCAGTCTGTCCTAACAACTCAGCAACGATGTCAGGTATATTGTCATGATATGGCCCCCAACGACTTTACCACGTCGAGTCTTCAACGCTCGACATTTGCCCTTATTCTACACAGCATGTGAAATGTGGGTGCGCTGGGTACGCTTCCGCAAAACACCCCACATATACAGGGTAAGGATAACATGGGTCGTCAGATCCCTAGGCTCACCTTCATGATCGGATCCAGACTATAAAGAATCAGACGATGACGAATCAACCATCTAATGACTATCTTAATATAAATAAATCAATGTTATAATTAATAATTTAATACCTTCAAATTAAATTATATTACAAATAATTATCCTAAATAAATCAAAATTATAATTAATAATTTAATACCCTAATTTAAGATTTCCTATTAATCACAAATTAAATTAAACTAAACTATAACTAATAAAATAGTTCTAACTAACCGAACTAAATAACTTTAGTAAAATAATTCTAAATTAAAAACTAAATTAAACTAAACTATCATCTAAAATAATTCTATGTAACAGTCCCTAACAATTTTCTACGAAGCTAACATATATGCCACTAAAAATTACCTACGTCGCTAATAATTTCATATGGTCCTAACAAATTTCTAATTCAATAATATAACATATTAGATAATATGCAAAATTATTAAATTCACTTACTTGTTGGCAGAGCTTCGCTACAGAAATAACCCACTCAAACTCTAGAGAAAAAGTTAAGAAACTTTTAGAGAGAAGGTGAAATAATAAATATGGGAAAAAGGTAAAAAAAAATTTGGCTTATATAGGGGTCAGACACGCCCAAATTGGGTGTGACACACGTCCAAATTAGGCGTTATACCCCATGTGTCACGTCCAATTTGGGCGTGTCTGACTGTCTCATAATCGTAAATAGTTTCAAAACAACCTCAAATTTGTAATTTTTTATTAAAAAAATATTATATTAATTTTTTTGCCTAATATTCGTTTCTTAAGCTACATTATGTGTGGGAGAAACATAGACACAATGTCTCATGTTTTTTTTCTCCAACTATAAACTCTTATAACTCGTGAGTAATAGTTCAACATTATGTACACCTAGTGGCGGATCCAGGAAATTAATGAAGGGTGAAAACTCAATTTGTTGAACACTCATTTTGTTTATCTTGAAATAAATCAATAGATAAAGATTCAGATCGAGAACGTTTATCACTACTACCACTTGACGTTATAAAAAAAGAATCTAAATACCTTTCCATCCTAAAAAATGGCAAATGACAAAATGAATCAATATATACCCGAAAAAACAATGGTCAAACTTCATATATTTGCATGTATATAATGTATTGTGTTAAGAGTACTCTAGATCAATTAATTAAGTTATCATTTTCATCATTGATATATGAGAGATATATATAAAAAATACACATTTGGTGATTTTCCTAAGTTATAATTACCCTTTGGCAAAAAAAATTAGAAAAACACATTTATAATAAAAAATTACAAATTTGAGGTTGTTTTGAAACTATTTACAAATATGGGACTGTCAGACATGCCTAATTTGGGCGTGTTTGAGCACTATATATGCCTTTGTACCTTTTTATCAAATTTGTTTGAGTACTAAAAGTTTTTTTTAACTTTTTCTTTAGAGTATGGGCATGGCTCTTCAGGTATAGGAGTGACTCAGATTTCATCCATTGCTCCAGTTATTCCTCAGCTTACTCAGCCAGAGTGGCATTACGAGCACAGGTATGTGTTATTATTTTTTATTATTAAGTATGTATTAATGAGTCTTATAAGTATTGTAATGTCAATTATTTTGAAATTAGATCTAATGTTTTAGGTCGGTTTCCAGCATACGAGCTTCTTTGGTATCGGCTGACATTAGATGCCCTTTGTCAGGATGAGGTACGTATTGTTATTTATACGAGCTTCTTTGATATCGGCTGACATTAGATGCCTTTGTCGGGATGAGGTACATATTGTTATTTATAAGAGTTTTGGTCGTTGTACTTTGATAATTTGCATTTTTGGTAGCTGTACTTTCATAATTGTATGTTTAATTCTTTAGTGCAGATGGTTTGACAACCAAATGCAGACTACCACTTCCTTGGTGCATCTGATCAACAACGACTATTGTGGATGGCTAGTACTACCGTTATATGCTTCTACACAGTTGAGTATTCTCATCCTGATAGATGCATGCGTCAATTGGGAGGGATCAGCCAATCCCACGTAGGCCTAAGAAGCTGAAAGGTGTGCATGATCTGTCCTTGCGAGGTAAACCACAAGATAACTGGGTCCGTAAGCTGAGAGCCTATATGCGGCGATGGAAGGTCAGGGACCGGCACATCGACCTGCCACATCTACTGCATGGCTTGATGTCACCAAACCATGAGTACATGGTTTGGTTCAGGGAGATGGGAAGCGCTATGTGTCGAAGAGGGCTGCTAAGATTGGCCGTGGTGTAGGTTTTGTTTAATTATAATTTGTGTACTTATATTCATTATGATGGATTTAATGTTTGGAATAATGTATTTGTTTTTTAATTTATAGATTGATGGCTTGGAGATGCTGTACTTTGCGACTGGTCATGAGAAGTGGTCGTGCCATTTCTCACCGTACATTGGTTTAATTACTCTAACCCTCAAGGAACAACTCTCGTTATGAGCAATACACCTCATGCTAAACTTGTTAGGCTTGCTCTCAACCATAATTGCTTCTTGATGCTCCTTCATGAGGTTCCGCTTAATTGCAAATTGTGCGTCCTTTTTGGATGCAAATTCCTATTTAACAAACAACTCATCCCTAATTTCCATGGACCCTGCACTAAACCCGAACCCGAATCAGAACCGGTAAAAGATTTTTCTTCGCTTGGATAACTGAAATCAATATATGTGTAATGTAGAATTTCATCCCAAAAAGGAGTGATATCAGCACCTGCACATACACATACAAAATCAGTTTAATAAACATATCAAACAAATAAAATACTATAACATACACATATACATATATGATTACATTTTCATTGATTTCAGTCATCTAACATACCTTCAATAGGTTGTTCTAGTTGAGTAGATCCAATGTCAGGATGATGATGGATTTGAGACAATCCCACATCATTATCTTCTTGGTATTCAGTCGCATGCATACCACAATCTTTATCATTATTCGACGCATTAGCATCCTTCTCAAGAAGACGATCTTCCATTGCAATATTTTCATCATCGTCATCCTCTTCATCCTCATCCATAACCCCAAGTTGGGTCATGTTCGTCTTCCTCAGACATGTTTACAATTGGAGCAGCATATGTGCAGAATTTAAAGCAACTGACCTCATGGGTAAAACAACATCCTCTTCTCCGATAAAATTCACATACAACTCTAGAAAATCTTTCCTTGACTGGTTGAAAATTCTTCCATTACCTTTTTATGTCTTCATCATCCAATACTTGAAACCCCATTCTCATGCAATTCATCCAGTGTTGAGTTTCGCTTGATACGTGTCGGCCTTTTCTCCCCTTCAAAAACAACACCCTGTTGCCCTTCAACTTTCTTTCTATTAAAAAATAACACAATACGAGCACACTCATCACATGAACTCATTACAAAATATATCAACAAAAATAAAAACTTTTAATATCAATAAACAATAGAATAATAGGAGATTTAGAAGAAAAGATGTGAAGAAATGAGTGAGGAGAAGAGGTTTAAATAAAGTGGGTCAGCTAAAACATGCTCAAATTGAACGTGACTGAATACGTTTAATTTAGACGTGTCTGACATCCCTATATTTGTAAATAGTTTTAAAAAAAGTATCAAATTTGTAATTTTTTATTGAAAAGTATTTTTTTTAATTTTTTTGCCTTATCCTTTTCCATATTTGTTTTCCATATTGCTTAAGATGTGACTTGTAATAAGTTTTCGGACTTATCTTAATTTTCGAATGATTGGATCTGTTTCAGCAAGTACAGTAGTGAGTCAAAAGTCTTTTTTTATTTGTGGTTACTCTTGTGTTTTCTTATTTGTCAGTTGTTAAAAGTCAACTTCCATGTTATGGACTTTTCTATGGTAGTGTCTATTACTACTGATCGAGCAGTGTGATAAGAATATGGTTCAAATATTTTCCTGTGTGGATGTGGATTTTAGAACTAGAAATGGCAGCAGATGGAGTGTCTAACTATATTTTCCTATATCGATGCATATGAGTATGAGAATTTTTCTTTTTATAAAAATAAATACCAAGCCCATCAAAAACTAATTAATAAATAATTATAAGAAACTTTCAAATAAATTTTGGGGAAAGAAGAGACTGAGTAATTATTTTGACAGTAACCTACCAATTTCAGCTTTAGAATTGGAAAACTTATCACCTTAGTCACTGAAATCATTTGTTGGAATAAGTCATTTGTCGAAATCCATACAATGTTTAATTGCAGTAGCATAATCGTGCATATTGTACATCATATAGGGGCTGGAAAAAAAAAAAGAAAAAGGGAAAAATTGGAAACAAACATATGAAGAGAAAGTCATAAAGGCTTCGACTCCAAAGAGGCCGTAGCCGTGACACTAAGTAGAAACAAAATAACCTTTTTTTCGTAAGTCGACACTAAGTAATGTTTGGATACAAGTCAGAAGTGCTTTTGAGAGCTTATTTACTGAAAATATAGTGTTTTTTTTTCAGTAGAAAAGCTCCCAAAAGTACTTCTAACCTTATATCCAAACATGCTCTAAGTAGCAGGAATTATAAAATAGCCTTTTTCCGCTAGGTGACGAGGACTTAGGAAAACACATTGTATGGTGTAGAAACAAAATATGATACATGTATACACGCTATAATATAGTAATATATAAAATTAATTTTAAGACAACATAAAAAAAACAAAACAAAAAAACAAGAGAATTCATATTTTAAAATTGATAACATGTATATTAAAGGAAGATTAATTGAGAGAATAGCTAGTTTTAACAAACGTACTTTAAAAAGGCCGCCATTACATTATTTACCTCAATATATCATTATAATGAATGATCATTAGGACAAATGAATTTAATTTTTTTTATAACCAAAATTATTTAATAACTTCCTAAATCATTACACCACTACAACTTTTATAAACAAAATAAAGGAAAAACAATTAAAGTGATCAGTAATGCGTTATGCACCAGAGAAATATATAAACCTATTTATTAGATAAACATTATTTAATATTAAATGTAATATTTTTTAAAATTAAAGTTTTTATTTCAATTTGTTCCTTACCAAAACTTAGATGTGACAATCACGTGTCTCTTACAATCTTGATAAAAAAAAAAAATGTAATCCTTTTATGTCAGTCTTCGAGCACCATGATGGTGGAAATGTAACCTACTAGAATTCCCACTCTCAAATCAATTCAAGTTCGAATTTATAGGCATAGATAAGGAGTAGAGCAATAACATACCCTTTTCTTTGCATGATCAAGTTTATACTGAAGCCCCTTTTTTGTTCCTCTATAATAATTTGTGGGTAATATTTCCTTATGGGCCACAACTACAGACTTATTAAGTTGGGCCAATCCCATAAGCGACTGATTTTTTTTATTTTTTAAAGTTGCATATTGAGAAGAAAAATACTAAGAAATCAAGCTGCCTACTATAAAATTTATTTAATTTCATAAAGTTTATTTAATATCAATATATGGCTATGTCTGCACAATATGCATAACTAGTAAACGGAATAACAAAAATTGAACAACTAAAACTCGAAAAGAATAAGACGAATTTTAATCAACAGCAGATGGCTATTGACATTGTGCTAATCATCCGAAGCTAATTCTTCATTAGATGTTAATACTCTTACATACATTCAGTACTAGCTAGTGATAATCTATCATCATACATTATCATTTATCTCAACTCATATATATATATATATATAAAGTTACCTCACTACCTCTATTGCTCCCTCGATTAATCTCCCTCATACGATATCCAAAAAACTCTGAAAGTGAAGATATATAACTGTGCACAGGTAGAGAGAAAGAAACAGAGGGAAAAACAGAGAGAAAGAGACTCACTCACACAGTCACACACCAGAAGCTTGTTTGGTCTCCAGAATCAGCCTTCAAAGCCTACATCGACACTGTTAAATCAGTAAGAACCTTTAATTTCAAGAGAACCATCAATCACATAATAATATATAACTTTCTTTAGCTTCTTCATTTTCTTTTCTATTGATAAATGTAAACTTAAAGATTTTGTAGTAATTAAACACATACCAAATGGATGGATATATCTTCCGGTTGAATTTCTTCAATATGATGAATTGATATTCTTGGCCTTTGATTGTTGTTTTTGCAGTGTGAGAAATTCAAGGAAACCGGGGTACCAGAGTTGCTATCAGCCATGACTGCAGGGTGAAACCCAAAATTCATAGTGGAATCATGATCCTAATAGGGGAAATTTGGCTAGGGTTATGAGGATGGCCAAACTGGGTCCAAAAGGAGCAGTTTTTGCATGGGTATGATTGAATTCTTTAGATATTTTCTTAACTCACTATTTAACAAAGAAAAGGCTCAAATTCCAAATGAACCAAATTGTCTAAAATAAATAAATAAAAAAAGGTGAAATATACTATTTCAACCAAGTATGAACAAAATAGATCAATCCAAGAAATGTGCTCTTCTCCTAATTGTTGATCTACGTTCTTGATCCAACATCCTTACTTAATTGCACCCTCATGTGGATTTATGCACACGTACCTTTCACACGTGTTATGAGTAGGGCCACCGAACAGACTTTGAACTCAATATGAATTTTGTGTTTCTTTGCGCAATCATGATGAAACTCAGGTACCCCGAATTCCTTAAATTTCTCATACTGCAATCATAAAAACACAAACCCAAATTAATCATATAGAAATTCGGCCGAGAGAGATCCATTAGCTATCAGTGCAAATCTTTTTCCAAGAATTTACAAAATTAATTAATTAATCGATGAAATTTGAAAGAGGGATTCATAATCTTGGAACGTATTTTAGTTAGAAATATTCTTGTTCTAAGAAAGATTCTTGATTTAGAATAAACGCATAATTAACTAGTGTATCACGCACGTTAGTTATTTTCGCACAACTTAATATTAGAAAGGTTTTATAATATGTGTATACCTGCTGGAGATCGAGATACTTGAATCCATTCCATATCCACGACGATCTTTGCCTAACCCTGGAAACAATATTGAATTATCTTGCAATCTTCGTCGATCTAAATCATATGCATAGAAAAAAGAAACGAAAAAATCAAAATAGAATGAGTCTGTGTATACCTGAGAAAAGTTTACGTGATCTTCATTCTCCATCCTCCAGTTTTACCTCCTACTCATTTTAACACTTTTCTAAATGAATGCAAGTCTCTCCATGATCGTGGATATATATAAAAAAAAATACAAAGATAGCTAGAGGTTTACTATTTCTTATCTCTTTCTATTTCCAATTAATTAATATTTTTATTAATAATTAGAAAAATATTATTTTAATTTAATTATATAATTGATCTCTTAATTAAAAAATCTAATTTAATCTTTCAATTGTTTAAAACACTGCAATTAAATTCCAATTACTTAAAAGTTTAATTAAGTCATTTCGTTATTATTATTTTTATGTTAGTCCTTTAATCATTTAAAACGTTGCAATTAGATTATTTTGTACAGTAAAAAAACTTAACTTTTTAAAAATAATTAAAGGATTTTATTATTTTTTAATAATTAAAAGATTTAATTAATTAAAATTTTTATTAAACTTTTTAATAATTAAGATGAGAGATCCAATTAATCTTTAATTATAATTAAAAGATGAATTATATAATTAAATCTTTTATTATATACTTGTTTTATGCTTTGAAGAAATTAAAAAAATAGTGAAAACATCATTTATTATTTTCTTACGGTCATTATTTTTTTTTCCATCATAAATTGTTAAGTATTCATCTATTTAATTTATTTTTTGAGTTTCTTAATTTCAAAAGTAGCAACCAGAAACTCTAGAATTTAGTTCCACACTTCCAGGGTTCCAGTCTCTTCTGACCCTTTTAAAAAAGATGCCATCTTCTCTTCTTCCTCTCCGCAACCTCACCACCACCACCCTACCACCATCACCACTCCTCCTCCATTTCCTCCCTGCACCCCCCCTCATTCCCTCATTCAGCCCCCTTCCATTCCAATCCCAACCCATGGCCTCCTTCTCTTCATCATCTTCATCTTCACCCTCTCCTTCCACTTCATCATCTCAAAACAACAACCTCGACGAACTCGAACGCAAATTCTCCCACGTGCTCAAATACCACAACCAAACCAAGCACAGCTTCACCCACTACGCCCGAGGGCCCCACAACCTTGACTGGGCCAACCAGCCCAACCCATTCCGCAGGTACCTCTCTTCCCCTCTCCTCCCTCTTCTCCACTCAGAACCAAACCCACAAACCCTAACCCTAACACCCCTTTACCACTCCCTCTTCCTCTCCCTCCCCTCTCCGCACCCCCCGGTTTCCAAATCTACCCTCTCCCAGCTCCTCTTCGACTCCCTCTCCCTCTCAGCGTGGAAATCAACGGGCTTCTCCACCTGGTCCCTTAGGGTTAATCCCAGCAGCGGTAACCTGCATCCTACCGAGGCCTACGTCGTTGCACCACCCATACCCGGTGTGTCCGATTCCGCTTTTGTCGCTCATTATGCCCCAAAGGAGCATTCTTTGGAGTTCAGAGCTGAAATCCCATCTGGGTTTTTCCCCAAGTTTTTTCCTCCCAATTCGTTCCTTGTTGGCTTGTCCTCTGTTTTCTGGCGCGAGGCTTGGAAGTACGGGGAACGTGCCTTCAGGTACCAGTAAAATTATCAATTTCATCTTTAAACCCCTCTCTCATGTATTAAGTTGTCTTATAAATACTAGGGTCTAGGTGGTCTTTATTTCAAGATATAATATTGCATTCTAGGAATACTATTAGTTATTTTTTTGGTGAAATAGGATTTTTTTTTTATTCAAGAAAGTTTAGGTCAGTTGAGTTGGTTCCGGGGCTCACTAGGGGGCTCATTAGGGTCAGAGCAGGCCTTAAAGCTCAAAGAGCGCTAGGAGTTACTTACAGATTATCTACCAACAAGCTCCTTAAATAGGCAAGGGGAATCGAAACCTCGTCTTTTTAGGAATATTATTATTTCGAACATATCTAGTTTACATTTAGTAATTTCAGAAAAGAAATTGAAATTCTTTTAATTAAAAAAAATCAGATAATAAAAGTAGAAGAAGAAATGTGAAAGAATGAAATGGGGGTAAGTAATTCTTGTAGGAATTAACTTTTATTTTCATGGGAATATAAGATACTAACTTTTACCACGGGAATAAGAAGTAAAGCAAATGTGAATAGTTTTTGAGTTTAATGCCCATTCACTGAAAGTGTAAAATTAGCTAGAATTGTATTTTTTCAAAATTTGTACTGAACATGGGAATTTGATGTTCCCAACTTCATTTTCGCGGGAATAATTTGTGATAGCTTGAAACAAACACAACTTTAGAAATCATGTTAAGTAGTCACTTAAATATTAAAAATTCTTCAAATTTGTCATTTTATTTTACTGAAAATACATTGAATCAGGGACTGAAGTGATGATTTTTTTTTTTTTTTTAATTGCATACATACTTTTAGGGTGAAATTGATGGCTTATTCAATTCAGGTACTGTAACCATGATGTTGGTCACGCCATTGGTGCGGTTGCCATGGCCGCTGCGGGTCTTGGTTGGGATGTGAAGGTTCTGAACTCTCTTGGGTGTGAGGAGTTGAAGAGTCTCATGGGGCTTCATGTTTTCCCGGAGTTTGAGATTCCGTCTCGTGCTGTTAGAGGGAAGATTCCAGAGATTGAGTTTGAGCATCCTGATTGTGTGATGCTGGTTTATCCAAGTGGGGTTGGTGGGTTTGATGTGAATTGGAAGGAGTTAAGTGAAGCTATATTGGGGTTTGATAAGTTGGACTGGAAAGGGAAGCCTAATTCCCTTAGCAAAGAGCATGTGTGTTGGGAAGTTATTTATAGGACTGCTGAGGCTGTGAAGAAGCCTTTGACATTGGGGGAAAAATTCTTGGTAGAGCCATTTCAGAGGAGTGGTGTTTGTGGGGAGAGTGTGTATAAGGGATTGACTGTGAGGGAAGTTGTTAGGAAGCGTAGGAGTGCTGTTGATATGGATGGAGTTACTGAAATTGAGAGAGATGCATTTTATCAGATTCTGTTGCATTGTCTTCCTTCAGGTTGCCAGGGTGGAGGGAGGCAAGGAAAGCAGCTGGCATTGCCGTTCCGAGCACTTCCATGGGATGCCGAGGTTCATGCTGCTTTGTTTGTGCATAGAGTGGTGGGGTTGCCCCAAGGATTGTATTTTCTAGTCAGGAATGAAGATCATTTTGATAAATTGAAGAAATCTATGCTTCCTGACTTTTTGTGGACCAAACCTGAGGGCTGCCCTGATGATCTTCCTTTGTATGAACTAATAAGATTGGATTGCCGGCAAATTTCCAAGCAGCTTTCGTGCCACCAGGTATGTAGTGATTGGTGATTGGCTATGTGCCTTTTAAATTTTTGCATTGCTTTATGGATTTTCTTGAAGTGTGAATTATGTTGTACATGATCAAACAGTGTTCTAGTTATTGTGAAACACAGTCATTGAAATGCAGTTTACTGGATTTGTATTTAGTAATATATTAATGTGTTTCACAATTCACACATACTACTGTCTGGTAGTCTTCTCCCTACCATTGAATAAGTGAATAGATTGTTGTTTATTCCTAATAGCATCATAGTTTGGAGTTGGAGTTTGAGTTTGAGAGTATCAATGGTTTTAATTTATTTTCTTGTTTTATTAGCCTAAGAGCTACTGATTTTGAGGGACAGAAATGATTTAGGGTTTGATTTATTCTATCTATTAATAGCTCTAATGTAAAATGACATTATACCATTCATTGTATAACACTAATAATATCAGTCTTATTTCTAACTAGAATCTGAACTGATACTCAATGAATATTGTATATAACCTTTTTTAATGTAACTTGTACTTGCAGGACATTGCAAGTGATGGTTGTTTCAGCCTTGGTATGTTGGCCCGTATGGAACCTACTTTGCGCGAGAAGAATGTCTGGATGTATCCACGTTTATTTTGGGAGACTGGAGTTCTTGGACAGGTGCTGTACCTTGAAGCACATGCCATTGGAATCTCAGCAACTGGAATTGGTTGTTTCTTTGATAACCCTGGTATGATTCTTTGTTTTCATCATTGCTTTGAGAACATTTGTCCGGTGGCAGTTATTTTTGGTAAATATTTGTTTTTTGCTCCAAGTCCTTGCCATGTTATCAGTCTTTTATTACAGGAAGATTGAGTCTTTCAATGGATGTTAAGATTAACCATATTTTGTAGCTATTGCCTCGAGTATCCGGTTTTTTCTGGCTTTGCGTTTTTGACACTTCAGTTGGTAGCATGATATGTATTTCACAAGAAATGCATGTTATCCTGATAAAAGCTTTCAGATGCAGAACCAAATTCTAGGATCCCGAGGTTCTCACTTTATATAGCAATTGAATTGAATTAAAGGATTTGCTAATTGCTAAAGAGTAATGATTGTACGTTTTAGATGGAGAACCAGATTCTAGGATCCTCTGATTCCTACTTTATCTAGCAATTGAATTACAGAAACATAATCGTTGAAGTATTTAGTTGTGCCAGATAACTGCAGGTGAGTTAAGCATCTGGTTTTGGCTCACAAAATTGGTTATAGATGAGAGAAAAACCATTTGAAAACAGTGTTAAGGATGGATTAGTTTGTGTTTTAATGCTATTCAGTGTGGAACTTGTATGCTTAATCATGGGGTAACAGGAGAAATGATGTCCTGTACTAATGCAAATATCAAAGTCTGCACTTGAACAAACCCAAATTGTGAAAAACTTGCTTGTACTCCACTTCTTGAATTCTGGAATTAGTATAGTTGTTGAAACTCGTGTTCTTTTTGCAGTTCATCAGTTGCTTGGGTTAAAAGATTCAACATTCCAGAGCCTCTATCATTTTACTGTTGGAGGTCCTGTCTTAGACAAGCGTATAATGAGTTTACCAGCATATCCAGGCCCTGATGTTGATGCTTAAAGCTGCTCTATGACTTCAAATTGCCATTCAATGTTTAGGGAAAGTTATACAATAAATGGCCTCGGATGAATCTCTTAAAACAGTTTTTTTAAAAAGGTGAATTCCTCTACGTAGGTAAAACCTTGTCTGCACACACACAACTACACATTTGATAATTTTTTATGACCTTAGTAACAAACTACCTTGTATAGTGAATGTGTAATAGTTATCATAGTAATAAATCTGGATAGAGTAAATGGTAAATCATAGAGCTGTATAGTTTAGCTTTAGAGGTTCGTTTCTTAGTTTGTTTAGACAGTAGTAACATATTTTGCTAATTTGTTGCATTCTCTCTTCTATATAAGCCACATTGGTATTTTGTATCATAATTTTTCTCATTTGAGTGTAATTCCTAGATTTCTCTCATTATTCTCTCGATTTTCTCTCATAGTGATGACATTTACCGTGAAAATGTCTGTATTTTTTTGTTGCTTGGTGTAAATATTTTCTTCTAATTTTCTATCATTTTTCCTTACTTTTACTCAAATTTCCTGACAGTTCTCTCTCTAACTATGCTATTCTCAATGTCAACTTTTTCTTCGCGATGATAATAATAATGATTATTATTAGTATTGATTTCTCAAATTTAATTTTATTGAATCAAATATCACACGTTTCTTCAAATTTTTTCTATCATATCGTTTCCTTAATTGTCTTCTGTAATGATTATTATATTTTAGCATCCTGCTTTGTTAGACCTCATAACGGGCTTATGCTTGGAAAAACGGTTCATCTAAGAGGTGGAGTAGTCAGAAAAATACGGCAATAAAAATTAACAAGTAACTATAAAAGGATAAAAGTGGGGAGATACAGCTTTTCTTTTTTCAACAGATCATTCATTGGAAATCAATTTTTCAAATGCATATGCAAAGCCTTATGTTTACCTAAAATTACGTTAGTTTCAACATGATTATAAATAATTCAACTTGAATTCAAATCGACACAATTAACTTTTTAATCGAAATTATGATTGATTTTGAAGTGATAGGATTATGTTTCGATGTTTTTATTATGAAAATAAAGTAATAGTAAAATTCAGGATAAATTAAATTTGTACAGTGACGCTTGTAAATGAGTGCAGTCGCACCTGATCCCATCATTTGTTTAGTGCAAGAAAAATAGAGTGAAAAAGACAAATGATAGCAAAAAATAGAAAGATAAATACAATTTATATTTAAACAAATCTATGCAATGAATGAGTTATAATATATCGTCTTTTGAGTGGAGGGGTACATTTTGTACTCCAGTCCATCTCTATATTAATAGCATTTCATTTTGCTTCTTAAAAAAAATCTACAATGTATCTTTAATTATATTCATTTTTTTTTTACATTTAAGAAAATCTATCAATGACAATACAAAAATAAATCTTGCACGTGATATCTTATATTTAATTTTTTTTGTTAAATACCAACAAGTCATAAAGTATGAATGATTTTGAACTAAACTCGATTTTCTTAGATTTTAAATTTAAGTCATGTAAATAAAAAAAAATATTTAAAAGGGAAGATTTTAATGATTGAAATTTAATCATTAATAAAATTAATAAATATCTCATGTAAGTATCTTGCTGAAAAAAAAAAAAAAAAACTTTCCCGTAAAATTTACCTTGTATTGTATGATATATAGCCTAAGCACAATGGTTGTTGACATGCTATTGGGTGTTCATGTAAAATAAAGTTCACTATTGAAATGTTCATGTACGCTGCTTATATAGGGACTGACAAAAAAGTGAATTGTTTTGTGTGAGAATTTAACCGAGATGAAAAATAATTAGTTCGAACCAAAAAATGGTTATAAAAGTTCGAATCAAATTATTCTCTGAATCGAGCTAAACTATTTTTTTTTTGTTTTGTTTTGAACTCAATTGTATTCTAAAAAATTAGTTTTTCAGTTTCAAATCAACATTTTTCTTACTTAGTTTTAGATTAAACTGTGCGTATGTGCTCGAAACAGTTCAAATATCTAAATTCAAATATTGTTGGTGTAGTTAATCTAATAGTAAAGGATTAAATCCAATCTGTGATTTTCAACTGTCTTGATTTTCTTATGGGATGAAAAAACAGAGGATTGCACAATAAAGAGAGATTAAAGCTTACTCATAATCATCTTATGCAATATATGTTTGAGTAATCGTTCCGGGTGGTCTAAACGACATTATACACACTTGAAGGGATAACAAAATTATAGGCTTGACTAACATTTTACTACGGGCAAAATAGTTCATTTTGATTTTATTAGTAAAATTATCATTTGTTTTTATTTTTGAATTCTACAATTTTTATGTTCGATTTTAATATATATATAGTGAATAAAAATTCGTTAAATGATGATATAATAGAGTAACATAGAATCACACATCACTAATTACAAATCACTTAATGATAATGTAACACAATAACATAACACCAGTCATAAATTATTTAACGAATCTTTCAATTAAAGTGAGTATTAAAATATAAAAAGGATGGGTTATTTAAATAGAAACAATGATAATTTAAATAGTAAGATAAAACCAAAAAACTCTAAGAAAGAGACTCACTCACACAGTCACACACCATGAAGCTCGTTTGGTCTCCAGAATCAGCCTTCAAACTTCAAAGCCAACATCAACTGCTAAATCAGTAAGAACCTTTAATTTCAAGAAAACCATCAATCAGATAATAATGTATAACTTTCTTTCTTTAGCTTTTTCATTTTCTTTTCTTGTTCTTTATCCCTTTCTTTCCCTCTTGATTTGCATATACGTAATTTGTTTGGCATAGTTACAACTTTGGTTGTATATGATGTATGTAAATTTGGTTATGCAACAAAGTAATTGATACATTATGAACTTTAAAGATTCTGTAGTAATTAAACACATACCTTATGGATGGATATATCTTCCGGTTGAATTTCAATATGATGAATTGATATTATTGGCCTTTGATTATTGTTTTTGCAGTGTGAGAAATTCAAGGAAACCGGGGTACCAGAGTTGCTATCAGCCATGGCTGTAGGATGGAACGCAAAATTCCTAGTGGAATCATGGTCCTACGAAGGGAGATTTCGCTAGGGTTCTGAGGATGGGCAAAGTGGGTCCAAAAGGATCAGTTTTGCATGCAAGAAAATGCATGACATAAAAACTATTGTGGTGGGTTCAGATGGAGTATGGTGCGACAAAGGGGTGTGCATGTGGTTAGGTCAGTGCTCTTTCCGGTTGGAAAGGGTTTGGATATTACATACATTGAACTACCACCAACAACTACTAGTTCAAAGGGTCCTCCTAACCGTTGAAACAAGGTCATTGGTCAACAATAAGGAGAAGAACACCATTTCCAAGTATGATCCAATATATATGCTCATTTCAACATAAATTAATTATTTTGGCTGCACAGATATATACTATCTTCTTAACCACAATATACATCATGTACAGGATGAATATTGCATGTAATTTTACCCTTATATATAAAAAAGATTGTTTTTACATTCGAATCATGACCAACAAGTTACCAAGACATAAATTAACGGTTGTGTCAGAGTTCATCATCTTTATAAATAATAATAAATCTTGGTAAAATAGAAATCCTCTTTATAAATAATAATAAATCTTGGTAAAATAAAAATCCAATTTTGGCTGAAGAACAAACCCATGAGCCCATGAGTATGATTGAATTCTTTAGATGTTTTCTTAATTCACTATTTAACTAAGAAAAGTCTCAAATTTCAAATGGATCAAATTATCTAAAATACAAATAAAAAGGTGAAATATTATTTCAACCAAGTTAAGCTTATAGGAAACTACAAATAAATTTGAAAAGCAAAATTGTGCATGTATTAAACTTGGCATAAGTGCAAAACCTATAATTTGCCCCTCGGTCCTACATAACTTATATGAAAATATATTATGAGCAGCCAAAATTTATTTATACTTAAACTTAAGAATACCCTTATGAACAAACTAGATCAATCCAAGAAAATGTGCTCTTCTCCTAATTATGGATCTACGTTCTTGATCCAACATCCTTAGGTACCTTTCACATGTGTTATGAGTAGGGCCACCAAGCAGACTTTGAATTCGGTATGAATTTTGTATTCCTTCGCGTAGTCATGATGAAACTCAGGTACCCCGAGTTCCTTAAATTTCTCACACTGCAATCATAACAACACAAACCCAAATTAATCATAGAGAAATTCGACCGAGAGATCCATTAGCTATTATTGCAAATCATTTTCCAAGAATTTACAAAATTAATTAATCGATGAAATTTGAAAGAAAGATTCATAATCTTGGAACGTATTTTAGTTACAATCATTCTTGTTCGTTCTATGAAAGAAAGATATATTCTTGATTTAGAATAAACACATAATGAATTAGTTTAAAACCCCCGTTCGTTATTTTCACACAATTTAATATTAGAAAGATTTTATAATGTGTATACCTGCTGGAGATCGATATGCTTGAATCCATGTCCACGACAATCTTTGCCTAACCCTGGAAACAATATTGAATTATCTTGCAATCTTCGTCTAAATCATATGCATAGAAAAAAGAACGAAAAAATTAAAATAGAATGAGTCTGTGTATACCTGAGAAAAGTTTACGTGATCTTCATTCTCCATCCTCCAGTTTTACCTCCTACTCATTTTGAGACTTCTAAGTTCTAAATGAAGTCTCCCCATGGTGTTGTATATATAAAAAGATACAAAGATGGCTTGAGGTTTACGATTTCTTATCTCTTTCTATTTCCAACTAATTAATATTTTTATTAACAATTAGAAAATATTATTTTAATTTAATTATACAATTGATCTCTTAATTAGTAAAAAAATTAATTTAATCTTTCAATTGTTTAAAACACTCCAATTGAATTCCAATTATTTAAAAGTTTAATTAAGTCATTTAGTTATTATTTTTTTGATGTTAGTCCTTTAATCATTTAAAACATTGCAATTAGATTCTTTTTGTACAATAAAAAACTTCATTGAACTTTTTTAAAATAATTAAAGGATTTGATTATTTTTTAATAATTAAAAGATTTAATTAAACTTTTTTAAATAATTAAAAAATATTAAACTTTTTAATAATTGAGATGAGAGATCCAATTAATCTTTAATTATGATTAAAAGATCAATTATATAATTAAAAAATTCCAATTTTTTCTATCATATTGTTTCCTTAATTGTCTTATGTAATGATTATATTATAGCATCACGCTTTATTAAGAGCACTTTTAGTGTTGAGTCTTGCGAAGGGTTCTTTAGTTCAAGATCTCTCCTTCTCCATATCCAACAATAAAGAGGCTTCAAGATCTCCATGTGGAGAAGATTTGCGCTCCTTTCAAAAAAATTGAAAATTTATTCATCAACAAATCAACCAAAAGACGCGGGAAGCAACAACCCCAACCAACAGACCAAATAAAAAAAAAAGATGAAAAATAAAATATAGCATGGAGGAAGTCGGGTTGCACGATGGAGGGAGAAGGCAGATAAGGGGTCGCGCAGTAGAGGGGGAATATAATAACCTAGGTTTGATAGATAAAATAAGGAAAGAAATGAAATTTTAAATTTTATAAAATTTTGTCGCAAAAACCTTAGTGACGGATTTAGCGATGGAGTCTGGCGCCAGGAGCGCCACAGGTGCTGGAAGTTGGCGCCAGGAGCGCCACAGATGTTGGAAACTGGCGCCAGGAGCGCCAAGGGCGTCAGATGCACTGGTTTTTTGCGCCATCAGTGCCAGAGTGGCGCGATTGGCGCGGCATGTCGGTCAGGACCAGTATAAAAGGCCATTCACGCGTTTTTGAAGGCCAAAACACTATTCCTCTTCTTCCTTTGGCCCAGGCAGCCATTGATGGGCATGGGGAGCTCCATAACTTCATCCCACCTCACCTAAACACATTCTAATCACCAACAAACATGATTAGTGTAACACCCCAATATTTTTTATACGTGTTAAGTGCGTAATTTAGGAAATGTTTTAAATCAATTAGTAATATGTGATTAAAGGATTTTTACCTAGAATAGAGATTAGAAAAATTATAATACAATACTCCTAGGTAACAAATTACTAATAGGTAACAAGAAAATCTAGAATAGAATTTCTAGGAACTTTACTACACATTTCGGATTAAGTTCAATTCAAGCTATAATTAAGTGACATAAAATGGTATAGAAAGCTTGGATATAATCTTTAGAATTTCCTCTTAAATGTGCGGTAAAAATATTTTTTTACCATGGTAAATTAGTGACTTTTACCTAGATAAAAGTAAAATGGATCAATTTGACCATTTCATGGAGTTTAAAGTGAAAACTTGATATTTTACCCTAAAAGCCATAATTAAAAGATTAGATTATTAAACCAATTGGAAA
>PYAF01004982.1:158931-193030 GCA_007407185.1 Glycine tomentella | reverse complement strand
GAAGTGTTCTAGCTCCTTCCTCAAGAGATCTATTTTTCCTCTCCACAACACCATTTTGTTGGGGTGTTCTTGGAGCTGAAAAATTGTGATTAATTCCATTTTCCTCATAGAATTTTTCAAAATGTTCATTTTGGAATTCACCACCATGATCACTTCTTATAGAGACAATTTTACAACCTTTCTCATTTTGAGTAAGCTTAGCCATTTTTCTAAATGCAAGGAAAGCATCACTTTTGGATTTCAAAAACAGAGTCCAAGTGTGTCTAGAGTAATCATCCACAATCACAATTCCATAATAATTCCCACCTAAACTCATTGTTCTAGAAGGACCAAACAAATCAATGTGAAGAAGTTCAAGTGGTCTAGAGGTGGAAACAATGTTTTTACTTTGAGAAGAGTTCTTTGTTTGTTTCCCCTTTTGACAAGCATCACAAAGTTTGTCCTTCTCAAATTTGAGTTTTGGTAACCCAATTACTAAATCTTTTCTAATGAGCTTGTTCATCTGATGCATGTTTATGTGACTTGCTCTTCTATGCTATAGCCAAGATTCATCAACCTTGCTTATGAGACAAGAAGATTTATGGAAAAGTGCATGATCAATTGAAAGAACATATATATTACCTTTCCTTTTACCTATATGCAGAACCTCACCACTTTTATCATCAGAAATTATGCAGCATTCTTTGTTGAAATTAACTTTAAAGCCTTTGTCACACAGCTGACTAATGCTCAATAAATTGTGCTTTAAACCATCCACATACAGCACATTTTTTATCTTTGCTTTGAAGTTGTCTCCAATATTACCTTCTCCAATAATCTTCCCTTTATTATTATCTCCATAGGTGACATATCCTCCTTCCTTGAGAGTTAAATTTGAAAGTAGGGACATATCTCCAGTCATGTGTCTAGAGCATCCACTGTCAAGATACCAAGTTGAGGATCTAGCTCTTAAACACACCTGCAAAATTCAAATCAGATTTCAAGGGAAGGTACCCAATTAAAATTGGGTCCATAGGGGTTAGCATTTTTCTTTCTTTTAGGAATCCAAATGCAATCACCATTAGGCACATAGAATCTCCTAGCATAGCATTTAAATGATGTGTGCCCCTTTTTCATACAATAGTTGCAAGTGACAGATTTTGAGGTTTTTCCAAATCCAGAATTTTGATTGATTCTTGAGTTCTTTTGCCACTTTTGATTCTTCTGTTTTGGAGGTACAAGAACTGTTTTACCAACTGATTTTGAACCATGTTTATACCCTAAACCAGAAGTATCTCCAGCATATTTTTGCACACTTAACATTTCAGCCAAGTTGCATTTTCCCTTGTAAAACTTTCTCAAGAGATCAATTAAATCATTGTTTTTGGCTAAAAGCAACATATATTTTTCACCTTGACTTTGTTTATACTCATCAAAATCCTTTTGAAGCAATTTATACTTATCAATATTGGTAGAGGAAGAAGCACACACATCCATTCAATTTGTAACTTGAAACAAGTTTTTCATTTTCTTCTTTCAAGTTGCAAATCTCATTTTGCAATTCAGTAATTTTTTCAATATGCCATCTAAGATTTCCTCTGAGCTTATTATTGGATTTTGCAAGTTTTTGTGCTTCCTCATGCATTTCTTGAAAAGCATGAATAGCTTGATCAAGTTCAGAACTTACCTCATCTTCATCACTTAGCAAATCATCATCATCTTCATTGATGGTGGAAGTGAGACACATGTTAGCTTCTTCATTTTCTGTGGAAGAATCTGAAGTTGTTGACTCATTATCTTCCCAAGCTATATATGCTCTTTTAGCTTTCCCCTCCTTTTTCATCTTGCCCTCTCCTTGTTGTTTCCTCAAGTAGATCGAGTACTCAGATTTGATACGGCCTGGCTTGCCACATTCAAAGCATGTGAAATTGTTGTCAATCTTCTTGTTGAGGTTGTTGTTGCTGTTGCTGTTTTTGCTACCTTTTTTGAACCTTTTGTTCTTCTTCTTTTTCAGAAATTTGCTGAACTTTCTGACCACCAAGTTCACATTATCTTCATCATCCTCTTCACTTGTTTCCTCTTCTTTTTCAGCTTTTAAAGTTGCAGCTTTCAAGGCAATGTTTCTTGTTTTCTTTTCTGCATCTTCACAAGATATTAGTTGAGACATTTCAAGTTCATATTCAAGAAGCTTACCAAACAGTGCAGCCATAGAGATCTTTGATAGATCCTTGGACTCCTTGATTGTTGTAACCTTTGGTTGCCAAGGTCTTGTCAAACACTTCAATATTTTGATGTTCAATTCTTCAGTGTCAAAGACCTTTCCAAGACCCAAAAGATGATTTACAATATGAGTAAATTTGGTCTGCAGCTAAGAAATGCTCTCGTTAGTGTTCATCTTGAACATTTCATATTCATGGATTAAAGCATGCTTCCTTGATCTTCTAACTTCCTCAGTTCCTTCATGAGTAATTTCAAGCATCTCCCACATTTCTTTTGCACTGTTGCATCTCACAGTCCTGAAAAATTCATCAGAGGAAAGTGCAGAGGTGATCATATTTTTAGCTTTAAAATCATATTGTGCAGCCCTTTGTTCAGCCTCAGACATCTCATCCCATTCTTTGGGAATCAATTTATTTGCCACAGTTTTCTTTGGGATAAAAGGACCCTTCACTATTGCATTCCATGCTCCTGGGTCATTTGATTGAATATAGATTTTCATTCTATTTTTCCAAAAACTGAAGTGTTCCCCTTCAAACATAGGTGGTCTGTTTAAAGAGGCACCCTCCTTAATGGTTATTTGTGAAGTATTCATATTTCTTTTTGAAAAGAAAAGTGATCTTAAGTAACTTTCAAGAACCAGCTCTTGATGCCAATTGAAAATGATAGGAATACTTCAATACAACCAAGAGGGGGGTGAATTGGTTGAATCTTGATATTTAAAAATTTTATAATCAGAGTTTCCACAGGATCTTTATCACTTTAAAAAATGTTTTGAAACCAAGAATCTTATATTCAATCAAATTCCTCTGTCAAGAAAATCAATAGACAACTGAAATCTTTCTGTGAAAATAATTTGATTCACAAACCAAATCAATAAAGAGATGAAGAGAATAGAATAAAGATCAGCCACAATTTTTATACTGGTTCACTTCAAACACTATGAAGCTACATCCAGTTTTTCCACTCAACACTAGAATGGAGTTCCACTATTGCAAATTAATGTTCTTACAATATATTACAAGCCTCTCTTTATCAACCCTAGATAAAGTTCAGAGATCTAAAACACTATTAGATTCTTAGAGACCAACCCCACTGAGAACACTACTCAACAACCCCTAGAGAAACACTATCTCTAGTTATCATGCAAGGAACCCATTTACAATAAGCCAATCTTTACAGAAATCAAATAACAGATTTACACCCACAAAGAATAAGGAACGAATTCACCTGATAATCCAATGAACAAAATGCATATGTATGATTCACCAGGTTGAAAGAAAGAATAACAGATTCAATGCATCCCTTTTCCTTACTCCTTGAGACTCAATGATGCTTCACTCATCAAATCAAAAAACTCATATGAATTTTGGTGAAGCTAAGACATTTTTGAACTCAGAAAACTCACTAATGAAAGCTCATGATTGTTTGTGATTGCCCAAAATTCGAATTGTTCAACTCTACAAATCACAGAGCAATGGGTTCAATTTATAACAGCTTTCTAAATGAAAATAATCGATTAAACACGCTCCTGTCGATTATTTAGCATATGTAATCGATTAATTCAAGAATGTAATCAATTAAAGTGTTTCTGATACGTTCTGGGTTTGAGCTATGAACATTATAATCGATTATCCCGTCACGTAATCGATTAAGACAGGAACTCATGATTTTCCAAATACACTGAGTAATCGATTACTGTTTTTGGTAATCGATTAAGACAGGAAGACCAATATTTTCAAATGCACTATGTAATCGATTAAACCGATATGTAATCAATTAAATTAGCAAAACATGTTAGCCATAGGCATGATATGCAATCGATTACGAGCTTTTGTAATCGATTAAGATAGGAAGTTTGTTATTTCAATTTTAGCCTAGGTAATCGATTAATTCGATATGTAATCGATTACATTATTCTTAATTTGTTTTCCAGAAGGCACGAAGAACAAAATAATCGATGCCAACATATCTGTAATCGATTAAAATAGGAAAACTCCATTTTTCCAAAAACTTTATTTTAATCTGCCTTATTTATTAAATACTTTTGCATTAGCCTTCAATCTAACAATCCTAAATGAATGATATGCATGATATGCACACTGGATTATCAGATACCACTTCTTTCCTTTTACAAGAATCAAATTGATCTTCAAGCTTCCATGGCACTTTTGAAATGAGGCATGTTGAAAGCACAAAACTCCAAAGCTTGATTCCTTGTCCAACTTCTCATGACTCCTCTTGAATCAACAATAATCGATTACACAAGTTATCTTGAAAATCATGTTTCACCGATTTAATCAATTACCATACTTTGTAATCGATTACATAACCTTGTTTCTTAAAGAACCTTCACTGCCTTAATCGATTACCAAATATTGTAATCGATTACACAAGAGGCTTAAGATATAAAACTTCACTGCTTTAATCGATTACAACTCGGTTTAATCGATTATTTTATTGGTTGTTAAACCCAGAATTCAGCCTTGAACACTTTAATCGATTAAGTGATAATTTAATCGATTACATGGTTGTTTTAATAGATTATTTGGCGCGTGTAATCGATTACAGTCAGTTACAAAAAGCTATTATAAATATGTCTAAGGCTTGTCTTGAAACACAATTTGAATACTTTGAAATTTTTGAATACACACAAGCCTTCTCAAAGTTCTAAAGTGATTTTCTGGGTTAATTAAAGTCTTGTCCCACTTTTTAATCTTCATGGGTTTTTAATGGTTTCTTGGGCAAGAATTCTCAAAGAAGTTTTGGAGAGCATGTTCTTAAATCCTTTTTCTCGTTCAACTCTGATTGGTAAATCACATGCATTCATATTCATTGGATCATCATGTTGTTTCTCTCAAGAATCTTTGATTGTAATTTCGTTTTTGCAATTTCTGTTATTTGATGTTATTGTAAAGAATTCTTTGAAGCTTGTTCTAGAGTAGTGTTCTCTAGGGAAGAACGGAGTAGTGTTCTCTTGTTCTTGATCATTAGGAGTCTAATAGGGTTTTAGATTTCTATTCTTTACCTAGAGTTGATAAAAAGGGATTGTTGTAAAGCTTGTAAGAACTGAATTTTATAATAGTGGAACTCTAATCTAGTGTTGATTAGAAGAAACTGGATGTAGCTTCGCTTAAGAAGTGACCCAGTATAAATTGTTTGTGTTGATTTTCTTATCTCTATCTCTACAAGTAATATTGTTCAATTGTTCTTGGTGCTATTATCATTACTCAACAAGTTCTGTTTTGAGCTATTGATTTCTTGTGCTGAGTAATTTGATTGATTAAGAGAATTCTTGGTTTAAAAGTGATTAGGATCCTTTGACTCTGATTTTATAAATAATTTTAAAAGACCAAGTTTAAACCAATTCACCCCTCTCTTGGTTATTGTGGGTATTCTTATTATTTTCAATAAAAGCCATTATTTGTGAAAGTTATTATCTTTGATTAAAATACTATTCAACCCCCCTCCTAGTATGATTGTTGATATTTTAGTTGACATCAGATCTCAGCCTCATGGTTTAGTATTTAACAATACTAAGTAAAAGATCCAACTATTAAAAAAAGAAATGGAAGAATGGTACTTTACCAGCAAACCACCCATGCTTAGAAGAGTGAAGTACGATTATTAGAAGGAGTGGACGATAACTCATTTTGAGTTCACATTGACCTATGGGATGTGTAACGCCTCAACTTACAATTTGTTTTTATTGATTTTTAATGAAAAATTCTTTTCAATTTTTTTAAAAGCACTCAACTGAATATAACAAAATTTTGCCAATAACTGTTACTTTAAGAAAATTTCATTATTGAGTAATATTTATAATTCTGAATTAACATATAATAAGAGTACAAAAGATTTTTCCTCACTGATTGATATTTATAAATCTGATGTACAATAAAATACAGACTGGTATCAATTCTATTACATACTACAAACACCTAAAACACTCTGTAACAAAGAAATACATCTTCAAACATAACCTCTTCAAAATATTACATCTTCAAACAAAATTCTCTTCTTGTAGACAGCTAATAGTCTCTCTTTGTTGTTTATCTGCTCGCTCGAATAAAATCGAGGTCATAGCAGGTGTCAACCACAGACACAAAGTACAGGGTAAGTTTATGATAAACATAATTTAAGCAATAGAATATATTCAATATGCAGGTATTCATAACAACATCCTCAAAGATGCATGATTCTCTTAGACTCTTATCATGATGCATGATTCTCTTAAACTCTTTCAATATTTGGTACCAATTGTCAAGATAGCCCCATCCCTGTGGCACAGAACATATCCGACCAGTCAGGGTCTCCTGGTGTTGCAGAGGTTCTCACCAAAACTTCATGTGATCATCATGGGTGGTGTGATTCCCCACCGCAAGAGTCACCCCCAGCTCAGACACCTTTTGTCTGAATGCACGGACTCAGTTCCTGCAGCTATCTGACACACCTCCTCTCTGAGTCAACTCTTATATACACCTCCACTTTGAGGCAACTCTTATGAGACACATCAACATGTAGTATCAATTGTCAAGATAGTCCCATCTCAGTGGTCCAGAACTTATCCGACCAGTCAGGGTACCCCAGTGTTTCCTAGGTTCTCACTCACACTTCATGTGATGTGATTCTGTACTGCAAGAGTCACCCCCTAGCTCAGACTTCTCTTATCTAAACGCACAGACTCAGTTCTTGTAACTATCTGACACACCTCCTCTCTGAGGTAACTCTTATGATACATATGATATGGTTTCACTTATGCATGACTCATTCATTTTATCAACTGATATGTATTTTCCACATCAATCTCCAATCATTGTCTCACATAATTTACTGAGAGATTCAATATAAATCAAGTACAGAACTCAGCTTGTTACTCATGTACAGAAACTCAACATATCATTCATATACAGAGATTCATAGATACACTCAACAACACATGGAATTTAGAGAAATTCATAGAAACACTCAACAACACATAAACTTCAAACACTTATTCAAACACAAACAACACTTAAACTATCTTTATCATAAAGTTTCCCTATACATACCTTATAACCTCTTATGAAGCTTGTCTATCTCTTCCTAATGGTACTAGCTTCTACACGTGATCTTCAAGGGAAAGTGGAGTCTCTTTATGCTTTGAAAAGGAAAGGATGAAAATGAAATGAAAGAGATGGGAGAGAGATTCACGTGAAGGTGTAGTAGGATGGAGTCTTGAGAATGACTTCCACTTAAGGCCTCTCCCCCTTTATATAGAGTTTGGAAAATAATAGAATATTTACAAAAATCTCCTAAGTCATGATGCTTCCATTACAAGTGTCCCTATACTTGTCATGACCTTTACAAGTGTCCCACCACTTGTCATGGTCTTGAAGCTTCTTCCTTCTTTCTTCCAAGTGTCCCTCCACTTGGTAGATCATGAAGCTTCTCCATGGTTCTCCATCTTTCACGTGACCATCCAATAAATAGGAGAAGATTTTTCTTTTCTTCATGCCATCTTGTACACATGTCCTTCAAGGCATGACACCTTTCTTCCAAATGTCCTCTTACTTGGCATGTTCTTGAAGTTTCTCTCTTCTTCTAGCTTATTCACGTGGACAACAAAGAAGGAGGAGAAAATTTACTTTCTTTCATGCTACTTTGTATAAATAATTCCCAAAGCATGATGGCTTCTTATCCCTTCATCAATGGTGGCTTACAAGTGACTAGATGTTTCTTAAGCCTTCATGATTGTATCTTATCATTTTAAATTATGTAGCTTAAGATATTTTTCTACTTATCATGTTTTCATTTTCTTAAAGAGAAGAAAATTATGTGGTTTTCCTTGTATCCACATGTCACCTTTTATGAAGAAAAAGAATTCAATTTAAAGATAGCTTCACACATGGCATTCATTGGAAGGAAGTAAAATTCAATTCGAATTCATCTTCACACATGGTGTAACACCCTTATATTTTAATAACTGTAAAATAGGTTATGTATGAATTATTCTTGTGCAATTGTTGATATGAGTGTTAGGTTATGTGAAATTTGATTAGTCTATATTTAAATTATTTGGGTAAAATATTAATTAGAGATATTACAAAAATGTTTGAAGAGAAATGACCATATTACCCTTACTTTTAAGCAGAAATTATAGAAATGTCCTTAGGGTGAATATTACATAAATACCCTTGGATACTTTGGAAATTACCATAATACCCTTGATACTAAAATTGTCTGAGACACCCTTAGAAATTTTGTGAAAACCTGATAAAATTACAGAATACTCTTAGACGACAGATTATCAAAATACTTTGTGACAGAAAATCCTAGAATAGAATTTCTATGAATTTTATAAGATAATAACTTTGAAAATTTATTTAGGAGAATTTAAACATCAGAAAAATATGAAAAAAATGATAGACAAGATCTATGGAATTTTCTCTTGACTATATAAATGCATAGACTTATTTAATAAATTGGTTTAGTAATTTTGATGGTCAAAAGTAGTATGGGACAGTCATAATTAAGATAAATAGCAGCTTTATATGTAAAGTCTATATAATACTCTGTATAGACTACTTATGGGAAAATTATATTGTAATTGAAGTTAGTCTCTGGAAAACTTTAGAATTACATTATTCAATATTATCTTTAGGTAGAAGAATTCAAATTGAACTGGACTTCCTCTAGAAAATGCCATGTATAAGGTAAAAATGAAATTAGATTATTTTTCTTCATTTGCAAAATAACATGATATATGTATAAATGAAAGGAAAATAAAAATCTCCCTTGGCCTAGACCTTGTCCACGTGAAAAGCAAGGAAGATGGGAGAAGATTCATGAATTTGGACAAGTGTAAGGACACTTGTAAAGTGGTGGACAATTGTCTTGGACACTTGTAAAGAAAATCATTAAGGCTTAGGAGATATTTTTACAAAGTAAAAGAATAAGGATAAATTTAGTTAGAATCTAATGGAATGAAGGGAAACTAAGTTAAGATGGAACTAAATGAAGGGTAAAAATGTCCTTTAATATTATATCAATTTCCAACCACTATATAAAGGAAGGGGGGTCCAAAGTGAAAGTCATTTTCCAACCACCCTTCTACAAAGCTACACGTGAATTACCCCTTTCATATCCCTTTCATTTCATTTTCATCCTCTCTTTTTCAAAGATTAAAGCAAATAGAATAAGACCCCACCTTTTGGAGAAATCACGTGGAAGAGCTAGCCAATTAGGAAAAGAAAAACAAGCTTTCCAAGATGTTACAAGGTATGTATAGGGAAACTTTATGATAAAGATAGTTTAGGTGTTGTTTATGATGAAGATAGTTTAAGTATTGTTTATAATAAAGATAGTTTAACTGTTGTTGTGTTTGAATAAGTGTTTGAAGTTCATGTATTGCTGAGTGTTTCTATGAATCTCTCTAAATTTCATGTGTTGCTGAGTGTTTCTATGAATCTCTGTACATGAATAATATGCTGAGATTCTGTACATGAATATTAAGTTGAGTTCTGTACTTGATTTATGTTGAATTTATGAGTAAAATAAATGAGACAGTGATTGAAGAACTGATGTTGAAAATAAACATGAGTTAATAAAATGAAAAGAGTTATGAATTAAGTGAATCAGTTTCATGTGTCTCATGTGCATAAGAGTTGCCTCACAGAGGAGGTGTATATAAGAGTTGCCTCAAAGAGGAGGTATATATAAGAGTTGCCTCAAAGAGGAGGTGTGTCAGATAGTTGCAGGAACTGAGTCCGTGCGTTCAGACAAAAGGTGTCTGAGCTGGGGGTGACTCTTGCGGTGGGGAATCACACCACCCATGATGATCACATGAAGTGAGGGTGAGAACCTGTGCAACACCGGGAGACCCTCACTACTACAACACACACATACAAAGTTGGTCATTATAGGTATACAAAGTCGGTTATACAACCGACTTTGTCTAAGGCGTCGTTGAAAGGAGGCATGATACAACGTCGGTTCTCTTGAGACCATCTTTGAAAGGTGGTTTTTTTTTATTCGCACAATCAAAGACGGTTATTTATGAAAAAACCGACTTTGAATTGCATTAATTTTAAAAAAAAAGTCAAGAATTCTAAGATGGTTGTTGTTTTAAATAACCGTCTTTGAATCCATTAATTTAAAAATAAAATAAAAAACAAAAAATGCAATAATCTAAGACGGTTATTTGAAATAACTGACTTTGAATGGCTAGACTAACAATTTTAAGACGGTTGTTTTAAATAACCGACTTTGAATCCATTAATTTAAAAAAAATGAAGGAACTAAGACGGTTATTTGAAATAACCGACTTTGAATGACTAGACTAAATTTTAAGACCGTTGTTTTAAATAACCGACTTTGAATGTGTCTATATAAAAAAAATATGCAATGGATGCATTTTCACATTCTGATCTGTATTCAAATCACAAAAGCATAAGACCACGTGAGACAGCCAGGGTGGTACTGCAATAACTATCGAAAGCTGCTATATTATTCAATATTTATTTGAGCAATCAATACTTTTACCATTATTTTTAATTTAAAAAACTTTCTATTTATTAATTCTTTCAGCTACTAACCTTAAGAAGCTAATTACAAGACCCTAAATACGAAGGAAATCAGCTTTCTCATTTACCTAATGCAGAAGAGATAAAATAATAGATGTAATTAGTATTTTGATAGATAGGAAGACAAAGATTAAAAAAATGTAGAGTGCAAAACTTAGATGCATACAAAAATAGAATCAAAGTTATTTTAAAATTGAATCGAAGATATAGCAATTGTTTACTGTACAAAAAAAAAGCTAATTATTTGTTTAGTTTTAAAAAAATGTTATCATAAATAATTATTAAAAAAATCATATTTTGAAAAAAAAATTAAAGGCTTTACAAAAAATAACTAGGGATGATAACGAGGCCAACCAAGCATGAATAGCAAGATTCAACTAGTCGTATATATGCAATGTCAACATAATATGGAGTGTAGATCCAGAAATTAGCATTTTGAAATACTATTGTACTATGTGTGATAGTGAATTCCAAATTACTGCTTACAAATACTATTTGCAGTCAACAACTTCAAAGTAAGTTCTTCTTGAACCAAGACACATAGTTCCTCCCATATGAGTCTTTGAGCCCTATTCACAGAACACAAACCAGCTTAACTAGGTTTTCAAAAGGAACAATATTATCAATTCATGCAGCACATCAAAATAGGATATTTATACATGATTTGTATAAATTTTAAATTAATTATTATAAAAATGAATAAATTTATTACACGTTATTATATTTGATTTTGGATTATATTATAGTGCATGCACAGTTTACTCAAGTTTTACAATTTCTATTTTGTCAAACAAGGGAAAAACAACAAATTAAGTATAATAAAAGAGGCACAAACAATTACCATATTTTAAAAAACTGGCACTTTTAGCTTTTCAGATTAATTTTCATATTAAATGATTAAGTACAAGTGATGCCTGGAATTTTTATTATTAGAAAAGTCATCATTGTTCCCCAAATAATAGATTCATCTAGATCATTGTCCTATGATCCTACAGCTTAATATAAATTATAAACATTATGATATGTTGTTCTCAATGACAATAAATAGTTGAGCTATGAACTGGAAGGTATGGTACCAAATATTTACAGGGAATGAAGACAATGAATCATACCAAGCGTGACATGTATGAAACAAGTTCACCCTCCTTCTGACGAAGTGCAGCTTCAAAAGAACTGGGTGTCATGCTTTTCACATAGTAAGGACTGATGTTTAATTCTCCTGGGTTTCTCTCTTTGGTCGGTTCATTCCATTACACACATGAAATGAGAAATGAAAGAAAATTTAATGGGAGGTGAAACCAAGAGCTTCATGTAACATGTAACACTTTGTTAGAATTGAGCCATTAAAATCTTGTGTAGATTTTCTTAGAATTAAGCCATTAAAATCTGTCATTTTCAGCTGCCTCCAATACACATTGATTTGTCACTTAATACTGTTGTCTGAAGTATTAATTTTTCTTACATAAAAAGTCTTTTCAGAATCTTTACTTCGTTACATAGATTTTTTCCTTCAGCTATTTCATTCTTCAACGAATATCTTGACTTGCATATAGTTTTGCCTCAGGTTAATTAATAAAATACCAGGACCAATTGTGCCTTGCATGTACAAAGGAGCTATTTGGTTATAACAATTAAAGCTAGAACACTACATATAACAGGATAGCATGCTCAAATTTAATTTTATCATCAAAACTTTATTGTGGCTAAAAGTTAGTTTAGTGGACAGATCACAATATATAACTAGGTGTAAGGTTCCATTTGCAATAGTATTTGCTCTTACTTGGATCACAACTGCAAAGCAACAAATCACACACCAGGTTTGCATAGTAAACTGAACTGACTCTAAAACAAGTGGTGATTACTAAAGACAATTATATTATGTACCCCAATTAAGCTCTATCCAGCTTGGCGAAGAATCAGCTAATAAAGCAATTATAAAAATTAACAACTATAATATTAATAATATCACCAATTAAGCTCAACCAAGAAATTATATTACATCAATTTCAGAAGATGCTAATGACATCACTCCAGCCAGAGCATCAAGTGCTAATCTTGTGAAATACATGAATAGCTTAAGTTATAATTAGAGATAAACAACAACGTTTACAAGAATTTCATGATGATAATTTTAATGCAGAAAACAAAATCTCAATACATTGCCATATAAATCACTACCAGCAGCATATGTACTAAACTTTGGATTATTAGAACTATAATGCCATCTTCCACCACTTTGGCTCGGAGCCTGCCAATAATGCAGGGCATGAAATCATATTGCACTTAATAGTTTAAATTGCAATTGCAGTAATAGACCTTGATTGAATGGAAGGTTCCCAACTTTATGAATCCTATAACTAGTGAAGCTAACTTAAATCTGTGCAAGTATAATAATCTTATACTACTATCCAATCTTTACATGGAGCAAGCATCCCCTCCCATGCCAGGAATTTCAATATACCAGAATCACGATACATTTCATAATTAGTGACTAAATAAGAATAGCAATAAAATTGAATGTATTGCCATGGTCAACCCAAGTCTTATAATAACTTAATAACCTTCTTTGAAGAAAACTAGGAAACTGCAACCAGAGACATGATTCGGAAACCAAAATATATAGATTCAAGCTTGAATTAAAACAAGTATAGAGACACTGTTCACTATCAATTAAGTAATAACAAACTAATGATATTAAAAATAAATAAATGCAAGAAATGATTTTAAAAAGAAGTATAAGAATTAAACAAAAGATCTATAGAAAATTATAATTTACTAACCACTTATTATGGCAGTACGCACATAATTAATTTTAATCAAGACGTCAAAATCCTAAAAGAACACAGAGAACTTACCTCTTGCCAGTGCAATTGTCAACTCTTGTGTGTGCTTGAAGACTCATTTTCCCGTTTCTTCTGACTCTTTATCCTTTCGAAAACTGCTTTAAGCAGTAATTAATTATAAGAAAGACATCTAAAAAATTCAAAAAAAAAAAACAGGCAGAAATTTATCTTAAGTCTTAACTAGTACAATTGTCAACTCTTTGCCTCTTTGAGGACTCATTTTTTTAGAATCAAATTCATGCATATTCCATTTCATAACCAGTCATTATTGGAAGTAGCAAAGATAAAAGAAAGCAGCAAGTTAATGCTACCTTCATGATAGGACAGTCTATGCACTAATCCTACATAGACTATGAATTAGAAAACATACCGAGTCTATGGCAACACAGAAGTTGCTATGTTTTCATTTACAAGTTTAGTTGAAGAAACCACAAGCAATGTTCAGGACATTTTGTTTCGAAAATTGAAATATGGTCTTTCATAAAAAATGGTTATAGTCTTATAGCCTTATCTTTTCATTAATATGTCCTCAACTGAATTTTTCACCTTTAAGCCAATAATACTGATGAAACTCTAAATACCAATAGCAGTATATAAACTGGAAAAAAAATATTGTTTCAAAATTGATAGAATTTAACAGAAGTAAGAAACAAAATCAGAATGAGAAGCTAATGCCTTGAATGCAGGTGCACAAGCTACACTCGATGCTGTTATAAGAATTGAACCCTTAGAACCTAAAAAAATCACCCATTTTGTGCGTATCCCTCTTTTGAGAAACTCCATCCCTGCTAATATTGGATCTTCTATGCCAGTTAATTCCTCAGCCTGTCATGCAAAACAATAAAATCAAAGATGTCATTAAATTAGAAAGTAGTTTCCTTGCAAAAAAAATAAAACAGAAAGTAGTTTGTAAAACTACCTACAAATAGCAGAAAAAAACATTTTTATCTACATAGACCATATTTGTACACTTGCTATGTTTTCATTTAGAAGTTCCAAATAAAGATCTATTAATTTCATTCCAACTTCTCCCGCTTTCTTCACCACTTCACCTTTGGTGGCTCTCGAATTGAATCCTCTGTCACACACGAGAATCTTCCCCCTCACAGACTTGGGATCCAACGAATCTAGTTTTAAGATTGAAAGCAAGTTGGCTATCTTGGGAGTAGTTGAGGCCTGTGCAGCTTTTGCTTTTTGTCGGCCCTGTGAGAGTCGAATCGATTGGATATCTCATGTTTTTCTCGCTTCTGTCCAACCTGTCGGACTTCGTTTCTGAATTTCGACATCTCTTGAATATAGCCCTTGGCTCTTTCGCGTATTTCGTCCATGCTAGAAGGAGGTTTCTTGCATAGACTATCCACGAATTTGCCGAGTCGAAGGGCTAGTATCATAGAGTGCAGTGCTACCTCGGGATTTAGGTTTCCAATCTGGACCGTCAGTTGTCCAAACCGTTCCATGAATCTGCGGAGAGGTTCGTCATCTACTTGGCGCAATGTCGCTAGGGCAGCGGATGTCAATCAATGAGTCCGGCTAGTTACATATTGCGCGCTGAATTTTTCGACAAGGGTGTCAAAACTGTCGATGGACCTTTCAGGCTGGCTACCATACCATGCTAGGGCTGACCCTTTTAGGTATGTAGGGAAAACCTGACATAACATGGCATCATTGTTTGTATAGAGATTAGCCTGTGATAGGAAAGCATCGAGATGTTCGTCGGGGCCAGTGGTGCCATCATACCTTTCTAAATGCAGAGGTTTCCAACTGAATGGAACATCGACTTCTCTGATGCGATCAATAAAAGGGTTACGCCGTGTATTATGCCTCTTTGTTTGGTAGCCTTGCGTTAAACTGCGAATACCTGGAGGGTCGACAGTTAGTTGAGGCTACGAGGGTTGTTGAGGATGTGACTCACCTTGCGTTTGTTCGTCTCTGGTGGTGTGAGTGCATTCGTCCTCCCGAGGATGTCTCGCTCGGGCCTCCTGGTGGTCACGATCAGCTTTCAATCGCTGGATCTCTTCCTGGTATTTGCATTCCATCTCCGCCATGCGGTTATGGAGTTACAGCTTGGTGTCGGCATTAGACATGGTAGTTTGTGGGGGGATTAGACGCATTGACAGGGGTGTCGTGTCTAACGCTGGAGCGTCTCCTGACCATGGACCTATGCTGATGAGTTTCTGGGATGCGAGGCCGCAGGGTAAGTTTTACCTGGGCCCTACGGTGGGCGCCAAATGTTCTTACCAAAATCTGGAAATTCAACGTATGGGCTAGATGTGGCCTAAGTGGACTCAAATCCTGTGTTGCCGGGAAGTGAGTAAGCTTTGCTTAGATGAGGGACCTGCAAAACAAAGGAAAAACACTCCGACGCTCAAGTAAGTACATCAATTGTTAAAGAATGACTAAGTTTGAGAACTTAGCCTAAGATGTAGAGAATGATAGACTTGAGTAATGCATTCAAGTATAAGATATGAGAGTGTATGTAGAGTCAATCCGGAGTGGATTGGAAGTGAGAATGAAGTCAGTTGGAGAGAATCTGGATGGTTGTATTTATAGCGTGCAGTCTGGGCCTTGGGCCACTGCTTATAGATAATCTGTTAAGAAGATAATAATAACAGATAATAGCAGGCAATTTGTGATTGAATTTTGACTTGCTTGTCACTTTGTTCCTTATATTGATGTTGATAAGCCTTATGTCATATGTAATTTCATGATATAGTTGAGGATACATTCATGTACAAATGAATCAATAAATTATAGTTTCAGCAGAAACTTGCTTATGTTTCCATTCTTATTTTCTCTTCCTCTGTCCAGATTTTATTTATCTGCATAATATATGACCATGAGACAAGAAACTTGCATAGTTAGCAAACTTGATCTTTATACATGGACTGCCTCATATATGAAAATCATAAATACTTAATTTTTAGCTTTTGTTGCCTAGATTTGTTGCATTTTGTTCCTACCTGTACTTTGGGTTAAAACAGCAGGGTTGTATGTTGGTGGATAGACAGTGATCCTTCTCTCATAAATTGTGTAATTATAGTGCATCATTCATTCACTTGTTAAAATTTTGAGGCAAGATGTTTGATCTTCTTCTGTAATGATTTGAGGTGTCATATCTACTAAAGCTATGTTCCTCTTATTTTTTCTTGTTCTAGCATTATTAAATGGTTGTTTAGATGTAGTTTGGTTTGAAGGGCATAGAACAGTGTCATTCTTGTTATAATAGCCTTCTCTCTCTCTTTCCTTTAGCCCTTCTCTCTCTTTCCTTTCTTCCGTTTCTCTGCTTCTGCCATTGATGAACTAGAGAAGCTTCTTAAACACTCAACCGTTGACCAAAACCCTTCACACCCAACATGAAAGTTGAAAGGAAGTATTCAATGAGCTAGATTCCATCATCACTTTTCTCTGAAAACCATCAAACAAAGAGATCCAGTTCTCTAGGAAAATTCACAAAGTTTGATTCTGAGGAGAAAAGAAGGCGTTTTAAGGACGTTCAAGCTTGGAAAAGCTATTCTCTAGCCTTTCCTGTCGATTTAGAGGTAAGAAACTCAAGTTTTACCGTTTGATTTGTGAAATTGTTCTTGGGATGAATAGTGACCACTTTGTGATAGGGATGGAATTAGCCTTGGGTTCTTTAGAAAAGTATGCTCAGGAGGTTGTTCTGATGAATATTAAACTTTGAAACATGATTTTTGATGAAGTTTGATTTTGACTATGAGTTTGGTACGGGTAGGAAAAATGTTGAGTAAATGGAAGATATTATGATAGTTATGAGCCTAAGTGCCTTTACAACAATTGTTCAGAAGACCAAATAAATAGTGAAAATGTGTTGATATAGCTGTTTTAGCCAAGTTGGAAAATTGTTGTTATATGGTCTGGTTAGAGCATTAAATTGAGCTTATGAAAAGTCTAAGGGGACTCTAAGATCTACGTTGGGCCAAGATAAATCCTGTTGAAGGTCTGTGAATCACCTATAAGATGGTTAGCTCTGATAACCCTAAGATAGAGAACAGAGAGGTTTTAATGGAAGGGAATGGCGTTTCCTTTCATTCTAACGGCTAAGGACCGTTATTGATTGATTGTTTTATGCCTTGTGTAGGGCGTGATAGTGATCTTGCTGGTGGTTGTGACCACGAAGCCGGGAGAGCCGGTATAGCGCTGAGAGCAGGTAAGCTCTTTGTTCTTGGGAGTGTTTCCCACTGTTGTGTTCCACCATACTCCGAGAGAGTTATGGTTATTGTATATCTTGATGCATGTATATTGAAATTTTGTGTTACTGTTTGTGGAAACATGTATATGATGAGCTGAACACTGTGATAATGTTGTTATGTGCTTGATTAGATTCTCTGGCTAGTAGAATTGAATTTGATAGTCTATATATGTAAGTCCTGATGTGGGATGTGCCCACATAGCTGGATGAAGCCTCCTCAAGCAAAGAAAAGAAAGCCCTGATGTGGGATGTGCCCATATGAATGGATGAAGCCTCCTCAGGCATGTTTAGTAGGTCCTGAAGTGAGATGTGCCCACATAGTGGATGAAGCCTCCTCAGACATTGATATATATTTGTATATGTGCTATGTACATGGGGTAATATGGCTTGATAGCTGTGATTACTAGTTTGAAATGCCAATTTTGATATTATATGCCACGGAAGTGAACCAGGGGGAGGAAAGACCTCCAAGGACCCTGAGTTTACTGAGATTGTTATCTCACCCCTGTTGGGGGTTATGTTTTGCAGGTGATACTCAGGGAGCTGCTGAGAGATCCCAGGGGAAGAGGCCCAAGCAGGGATAGGTTCTGTGAGAACCTTAGGCATAGCGTTTAAGAGCATGTTGGCTCTATCTTTTGATTTATGCCTGTTGTTTTGTATCCTGATAGGGATTTTGTATAGTTTTGAAATATATGTTGTATATTATGAGAATTCACCATATATGATGTACAGTGGGTGTTGTTAATGACAATTGTTGATGTCATTTTGCTTATTGCTTCTGAATTAATTATTTGTGATAATCGCTGCGCTTAATAACCATAAATCAATGTTAATGCACCGGATGTATACGGGGCGTTACATTTTATGGTATCAGAGCAGTTTATAGGGAAGTATAATATATGGTGAATTATGTGTTTTCACTAAATGCTTTGGGTGTTCATTATGACTATTGCATGTGTGATCATTGAGTGTGAGCCTGATCAACTCACCCTGTTATGTGACATGTGCAGTGCCATGGTGAGGACCCGGAACAATAGTGAGACGACGGGTACAGATGGACAACCCGACCCAATTATAGCCGCATTGGCAGCTATGCAGCATGAGATGGTTGCGAGTAGAAAGGCGAAGGAGGCCTTGGCAAAGGCCAATGAGGAGCTGATGGCAGAGTTGAGATCTCTGCGTAGAGAGGATAGAGTATCTTCTGCACAGCATACTCCTGAGGGCGAGGGTAGTCGCCAGTAGGGTGGAGGTAGCCATCATTCTGATGGGCCTAGTCACTATAGAGGGGACCGATTGTCCCAAGCTGATGTTGAGGAGGATACAACTGCTAGAGGGAAGATGCTCATTGCTTTTCGTAAGCATGACCCTCCAGCTTTTCATGGGGAGTATGATCCTATTGCTGCTGTCAGATGGTTGCAGGCCTTAGAGAAGATCTTCACTGTGATGGAATGTTCAGACCATCAAAGACTTCTCTATGCTACATACATGCTTCAAGGAGATGCTCATGAGTGGTGGGTTATCACTTCACAGTTGTTGAGAGACCAGGGTGAGGTTATCACCTGGCAGGTTTTTGAGGCACAGTTCCTGGACAAATACTTCCCCAGAGATGCCAGAGAGCAGAAGCAGGCTGAGTTTGAGGGCCTTATTCAGGGACAGATGTCAGTGGACGAGTACTTGGCCAAGTTTAATGAGTTGGCTAAGTATGCGCATTTCAGGAGGGCTCTACCTGATGCAGAGGTTCTTGCTGCTAAGTTTCAGAGAGGACTTAGAGAGAGTATTGAGGAGAAGATCGCTGGCAGTGGATCTCGAGACTTGGATAGCCTGGTGAGACAGTGCCGCCAGGTGGAGGATATGATTAGGAGGCGCAGTGGCAGCCAGCCTATTTCCTCAGAGAGACAGGAGGTGAAGAGACCCAGTGGATCAGGTCCTACTTGGAAGGGCAAGGGCAGAGACTTGGGGGTTTCTTCTCCAGTAGACAAATTTAAGAAGGGCCCCAGTCAGAGAGGTGTACCACCGAGACCAGGTCCACGTCCCAAGTGTGCTACTTGTGGGAAGAATCATCAGTGTGTTCCACTGGTCAGTTGGTGTGTTACAGATGTGGCAAGCAGGGCCACTATGCTAAGGAGTGTCCACAGGCAGGCGATCGGGCTATAGCTGCTCCAGTGATATCAGTAGCACCTACTGCAGGCCGGATTTACACGGCGGATGCTAGAGAGGCAGCCAAAGCTCCATATTTGATTAGAGGTACTATTTTGATTGATGTATATGATGTGAGAGTCTTGTTTGACTCTGGGGCTACTCATTCTTTTATTAGTGATCGCACTGCTTTAGGGCTGAACTTGCCAATGTTCAGACTTTCTTCTCCTATGGAGGTTACTACTGCCTCTAAAGAGCAGTGTAGAGTAGATATGTGCTGCAGAGATGTGCATTTTCAGTTTGAGGGCAAGGAATATGTTGTTGATCTGTATTGCCTTGCGATGCCTACCCTTGAGATTATTTTGGGTATGGATTGGTTGGCCAAGTATGGCATAATGCTAGACTGTTATCATAAGAAGGTTGTAGTGCCTTCAGAGGGAGTAAGCTCGAGTTCCATTTCATTTCTCTTGGTCTTGCAAGTTCACAAGGAAATGAAGGGGGGGAGCTCAGGGCTATCTTTTGCTAAGTGCAGCAGATGAGAGACAGGTGGTGGATATGTTCGAGATTCCAGTGGTGAGTGAGTTTGTTGATGTATTTTCGGAAGAGATTACACAGCTTCCACCGGATAGGGGGATTGAATTCTCCATTCATTTGGTTCCAGGTGTGGGACCCATATCCATAGCTCCTTACCGCATATCTCCTTTAGAGTTAAAGGAGCTGAAGGTGCAGATTGAGGACTTGTTGTCCAAGGGGTTTATTAGACCGAGTGTGTCACCGTGGGGAGCACCGGTTCTTTTTGTGAAGAAGAAGGATGGACGTATGCAGTTGTGTGTGGATTACAGGCAGCTGAATAAGGTTACTATAAAGAATAAGTATCCTTTGCCTCGAATTGATGATTTGCTTGATCAGTTGAAGGGAGCCTGTGTGTTCTCCAAAATAGACCTAAGATCCGGATATCACCAGATTTAGATTAACTTAGAGGACATACCGAAGACTGCATTAAGGTTGAGGTATGGTCATTATGAGTATCAGGTCATTCCCTTTGGTTTGACAAATGCCCCTGCAGTGTTCATGGACTATATGAACAGGGTATTCAGACCATTCCTAGATCAGTTTGTGGTGGTGTTTATTGATGATATACTGATCTACTCCAGGACGGAGGCGGAGCATGCCGAGCATCTCAGGATTGTTCTGCAGACATTGAGAAATAATCAGTTGTATGCTAAGTTGTCTAAGTGTGGGTTTTGGCTTTCAGAGGTGAAATTGCTAGGCCATGTGATTTCTGCAGCTGGGGTAGCAGTTGATCCCAGTAAGATAGAGGTTGTGATGTCTTAGGAGAGGCCCAAGAATGTTTCAGAGGTCCGCAGTTTCCTTGGTCTAGCAGGTTACTATCGGAGGTTCATTCAAGGATTCTCATAAATGGTGTTACCTTTGACCCTCCTTACCAGGAAAGGTAGCCCATTTGTTTGGACTCATGAATGTGATGAATGTTTCCTGAGACTAAAGGAAAAGTTGACCACAACTCCAGTATTGACTCTCCCTGATCCTGAGGGTTGTTTTGAGGTTTATTGTGATGCTTCCAAGCAGGGACTTGGATGTGTGTTGATGCAGGAAAAGAAAGTGGTTGCCTATGCATCCAGGCAACTGAAGCCACATGAGGAGAATTATCCTACACATGATTTAGAGCTTGCAGCTATTGTCTTTGCTCTAAAGGTTTGGAGGCATTACTTATATGGTGCCAAGTTAGTGGTATTCAATGACCACAAGAGCCTCAAGTATCTGTTTGATCAGAAGGAGTTGAATATGAGGCAGAGACGGTGGATGGAGTTCCTTAAAGATTATGAATTTGAGTTGAAATACCATCTAGGCAAGGCGAATGTAGTTGCTGATGCCTTGAGTAGGAAGCATGTGAGTGTTGCCTGCATGATAATCTCAGACTATAAGTTGATTGAGCAATTTAGAGATATGCACCTGACTATGACAGAGGGTGCTAGTGGTTTTGAGTTGAGAGAGACCAAGATTGATAAAGAGTTGATTCAAAGGATCCGGGAAGCCCAGAAACAGGATGATGATGTGAGGGCCATGTTGGTCAACAGGATGTTTCCTGGGAGACTCATGACTTGGTGTTGTATCAAGATTGGATCGTTGTGCCTAAGGGCGAGCTGGTGGATGCAGTTCTGTCGCAGGCTCACAACG
This sequence comes from Glycine tomentella, assembly GCA_007407185.1. Lineage (NCBI taxonomy): Eukaryota > Viridiplantae > Streptophyta > Magnoliopsida > Fabales > Fabaceae > Glycine > Glycine tomentella. The sequence continues at coordinate 170,885 of PYAF01004982.1, read as the reverse complement.
GCCAGTTCAGCATTCATCCGGGTGCCACTAAGATGTATCAGGACCTTAAGAGGAAGTTCTGGTGGCCAGGGATGAAGAAGGACATAACTGAGTATGTGACTAAATGTCTGGTATGTCAGAAGGTGAAGATTGAGCATCAGAGACCGTCAGGCCTACTGCAGCCATTGCAGATTCCAGAGTGGAAATGGGATAGCATTTCCATGGATTTTGTAGTTGGACTACCGAGAACTCAAAGTGGATGTGATTCCATCTGGGTAATTGTTGATAGGCTGACTAAGTCTGCTCATTTCTTACATGTTCGGACTGACTATACTGCAGAGAGGTTGGCTCAGCTATATGTCAGAGAGATTGTCAGACTGCATGGTGTCCCAGAGAGTATTATCAACGACAGAGATCCGAAGTTCACTTCTAGATTTTGGAGTGCGCTTCAGGAGGCTTTCGGGACTCAGCTGAGGCTTAGTACAGCTTACCATCCTCAGACAGATGGTCAGACAGAGAGGACCATCCAGACTTTGGAGGATATGTTGAGAGCTTGTGCCTTGGAGCAAGGTACTAGATGGGATTGATACCTACCTATGGTGGAGTTCTAGTATAATAATAGTTTTCATGCTAGTTTAGGCATGGCACCTTATGAGGCATTGTATGGCCGGAGTGCATGACTCCTGTATGTTGGACTACGGTGGGTGAGAGACAGCTTCTTGGACCTGAGATTGTTCAGGAGACTACTGAGCAGATCCGTTTAATCAGAGATAAGTTGTTGAAGGCTCAGAGTAGACAGAAAAGTTATTATGATCATAAACACAGGCCGCTACAGTTTGATGAGGGCGACCATGTGTTTCTGAGGTTGTCTTCAGTTACTGGTGTTGGACGGGCTTTGGGTGTGAGGAAGCTTAGTCCTAGGTTCATTGGTTAATACCAGATTCTTCAGAGAGTAGGACCAGTGGCCTACAGGCTAGCTTTGCCTCCCTAGTTGTCAGGGCTACATGATGTTTTCCACGTGTCACAGCTGAGAAGATATGTGCCAGACCCTTCGCACGTGGTGAAGCCTGACACCGTCCAGATTCGAGAGAATCTGACTTATCCTACCCGGCCTATACGGATTCTGGATAGGATGGAGAAGCAGATCCGGAGTAAGACCATTCCCATAGTTAAGGTACAATGGGAAGGGAGGACACCTAAGGAGGCGACTTGGAAGCGAGAGCAGGAGCTGGTACAGCTATACCCCGAGTTGCTTGACAGGTATGTTTTTGAATTTTGCGGGCAAAATTCTTAAAAAGGTGGGGTGAATATAATAGCCTTCTCTCTCTCTTTCCTTTAGCCTTTCTCTCTCCTTCCTTTCTTTCGTTTCTCTGCTTCTGCTATTGATGAACTAGAGAAGCTTCTTAAACACTCAACCGTTGACCAAAACCCTTCACACCCAACATGAAAGTTGAAAGGAAGTATTCAATGAACTAGATTCCATCATCACTTTTCTCTGAAAACCATCAAACAAAGAGATCCAGTTCTCTAGGAAAATTCACAAAGTTTGATTCTGAGGAGAAAAGAAGGCGTTTTAAGGACGTTCAAGCTTGGAAAAGTTGTTCTCTAGCCTCTCCTGTCGATTTAGAGGTAAGAAACTCAAGTTTTACCGTTTGATTTGTGAAATTGTTCTTGGGATGAATAGTGACCACTTTGTGATAGGGTTGAAATTAGGCTTGAGTTCTTTAGAAAAGTATGTTCAAGAGGTTGTTCTGATGAATATTAAACTTTAAAACATGATTTTTGATGAAGTTTGATTTTGACTATGAGTTTGGTATGGATAGGAAAAATATTGAGTAAATTAAACCCACTTTTATTCGTGGGTCAACCCACTGCACCGTATTTGGAGCAGATTGAAAACTAATTAGATAACTGATAAGAGTATGTTGACCCACTTTAACATTACTAAAACTTGAAAGTCGTTGCATATATATGTCGATAATAAGGAATATATAACTAGCAATACTTTCATCAATAGTCCTTAGATGAATTATAATGGCTTTGGTCTTATATATAAAAACAAAAAACATTTTTGAATCCTGATTATAAGAAACACAGGATTAATTTATTGTTAAATTTCATTTTTATTTCTAATTAATTATGAAATTTATTAATAATATAAACTTATTTCCATGAAATTGGATGTATTTATTGAACTATCAATAAAATAAAGTATACTTATTAGTTAAAAATTAGCTTTTGAAAAATAATTATCTTTTAAATTATTTAATGTTACGTGTAGTCTTGAAATACATTAAAATTTATAACAAATTAAGTAATTTATAACTATTTTTATTTGTTTTATGAATTAGGTAACTATTTCTTATAGAGGTTGTATTTTATATTAACTAAAATTACTATAATGTTGTCCAACATATATAATTAGCACACTGATGTTCTACTTATCATGTTCATTTTCGTTTATCATGTTGACCAAATCAAGCTAGCTGGTTCTAGATCTTTCACTCGAACCCAACTAATTTAATAGTTCAGGGCTAACAGATTCTGAAACTCAACTTGGCACGGGTATGATCCTACCAAAAACAAGTCAATTATCATTCGGTAGACTTATGTGTCTGGCAATTCAACAGAATCTGATACCTTTGTCTATTTCTAACCCATAAATACTCTGATAAAGCAGTAGCAAAAACGACAAGCCATAAATCATAGAAAAAAAAAAGCAGATGGGAAAAGAGCCAATGGCTAGTTTGTGGGTGTGTGAAGAAGACCCAAAGGCAACATCAACAATATGCCACAAAACTAACATATGGTATAATTGGCCAATAACCTTGTTTATTAAGCATATGATCAGAAATTCAATTATCAGGTTTGTGTGCATAAAAATACATATGTTAGAGAGATCGACTCCTTAAATGAAACTAAGTATATCGAGAGATTAATTATTGGCTTCCAAGTCAAGAGATACCGGGTTCACCTAAAAACATATATGCCACAAATTAACAAAAGTGTGCCGTGAAAACAAGACTATGGTTTAAGGCTATATTCATGGGTTGCCAAACCTTGGGGACCAACATCAATTTCCATGCTCTTGAATTAGATGGTGATTTATATTCCTCTTATCGTATCAACCGTGCAGCTGTATGCATTATCATTCTTTACCAACAAGAATTCTCTAGCACTACAAGGGTTGCCTCATGCTTTTGTCTATTCATATCATATGGGAATTCTTCACAACTGCCCTAAACATCGTTTTGGAGAGAACACATAATGAAAAAAAGGACCTTTTGAGACAGTATAATATGTTGTGCGTGTGGAACTCATAACTGGTGCTAGCGAGGCTTTATTGGAATGATGGTGCATGAATTGCACTGCATAACAAACAAACAGGGAAGAATAAAAGGGAAGCTAGCTAGGGGCAGTGGGGTACCAAAACACGAAGTCAATATATGAGAGAGATGGCATGATTTTTTGGTGTAAGTAAGTGTGAGGTGTGAAATTCTGATTCTCACGGCCAAAAAGGAAAGTAGAAAGTAGAAAACGAAAGAAATATAAGAATTCAGGTGGATATGTATAATAATACGGATGGTTGTACATATATGGCCAAGCATCATTTATGCCTCTGAAAATTGATTTGCATCTTTCAAATTTTAAGCAAGGACATGTTATTACAAACCTGTTTTTTACTTTTCACCTTAAACATATCATGTATAATGTATTATATACCAAATAACATGGAGCATTGCATTACTAGAATGGATGCTCGAGTTTTCTAGCTATTATTAATTTTTATATTGTGTGTGTGAGTTTTCAATCTTAAAGGGTGACAGCATATTGTATTCTTTTCTTGTAATTGTTAGCTTTATTTACTTAGTACTATTTTTTATATTTCTTTTTAAGATTTTAGAATTATTAACTTTTCAACTTTAATTCTTTTAAATTATGATTTTTTAATTAAATATTAATACTTTAATGTTAATTTCTCTCAAATATCGGTCACTTATTTCTCAAATCAATACTTTTCAGCTTTTTTTCTTTAAAAAAATTTGTTTGTTTGTTTATATATATATATATATATATATATATATATATATATATATATATATAAAAGGTCACAAGTCATTACGGCCCTTGCCTCTTCCACCTTCAAGGAAAAGTTCAAGGAGAATATGCAAATGATCTTTAATCTCTTGGAAAAAGAAGATGCATTCTCCTCTTCCAAGAAACCAAAAGGATCTTCAGATACCTCTTCACCATCATCGGAGGATCCTTTCCAAAATGAAGATGACTGTTATGGCATCAATCTTGATGATGATTGAGTAAAATACAGTCACCATAAACACAAGCAATAGGACGAACACTCCGTTTGCTGATATCAAACATGACATCATTTCTTGCGGCAGACTACTGTTCAGCACTGTTCACTGTAGCGGTAGGTCATCCGGTATTTGTAACCGGAACTGTAGAAACAAGAAATTTTGTATCTATTTAAGGGCTGCGTCCCTCAATCTGTAATTAAGTTTTTATTTTCTTTGTTTCCTTCTTAGAGAGTTCTCCCTAGGTATACCTCTGAGCCATCTTGTCTATTTTCAAGTGTGTTATCTTTAATCTTTTTGAGAAATAAAATCATATTTTCTCAAATTCCACATGCTTTACTTCTGTAATTGAATACTTCTCTTCTCAACTACTCCCTCTCATCCCGACGGCTTGCCGCGCTTGAGAGTTTAACTTTACTTTTATGTTTTAAATATAATTCATCACATTGTTATTCAGTAGCCATGTGAATTCCGTATTCTATTCCTGCTTTCCATATGCATTGGTTGTTCTAATCTCTTTCCCCTAGCCCTCACTTCCACCCCTTTATGGTATCAGAGCCTGATGGGGAAGTAGGAATATATGGCTAGATCTGGTATAACTTTACTCATCTAAAACAATATCCAGACATGTATTTTTAAGGTTGTTTTCTGCTTTTGTAAATGACTCAAGGTTTTAATGTCTTAACTAGTAAGTATGATAAGCAGAGAAAGTCCTGATCTGGAGTTTCTGGGGTAGTAAGTCCTGTTGAGTTGAGGGCAGTAAATCTACAAATTATTGGAACGCCAGATCTGAACTTTTTTCTGAAAATTCATTAGCAGTTAAGAGATTAAAAAAAAGTCTGGAATACATGTCAGTGAGTAAAATTTATCCGGATCTACTTTTATATCTTTACAGAACCAAAGGATGGCGATGATATCAGGGGACTATTTTATGATATTTTCTTCAATGTCTCTTTTTCGCTCTTTCTCCTCTCGATTCTCTTTCAGGTCTTCACAACCTTCCTCCTCTTCTCTTAATCCCTCTTAAGCCGATAACGCTTTAATCAAATCAAACCGAAATATTTTCAAAGAAGAAGTTTCTTTTGAAGATATTAATCAAGATCTGGATGACTGGAAGATACCCAGAATTCCAGATAATGAACTTTATAAACCAGAAGGCCGATATTTTCGAAAGAATGATTTTATAATTCGGACTGTTGAAACTAATATCCGCCTTAAAACTGATTTTGATGAAATCAAACTTCTTTCAAACAATTCTTTAAAATAACATAGGCAAAATTATAATTTTTTGCATATTGGATGTGTCCAAGTTGCTGCCAAACCTCTCGGGATTGAGGGATTAAACACCTCTATTCTTTTGTGTTTAAGAGACTCCCGCCATAATCAGTTTACCGATTCCATCTTAGGCACTGTTGAGACCAGCCTTAATAATGGACCCATCTATTTCAATTGTTATCCTGATAGGACTGTCAGCCTTGAGGATGCAAACATCCTAGATGTCTTGACCCTGGATGTCCAACTTCATGGTCTTGATATGAAAGTTGGTTATATCCTGGCCAATATCATCTATCGGGTTCAATATAAGGTAATGAACTCATATGTCTCTAGAGTCCTTAAACCTAGGAAGACTGGAGAAACTACTTTGTTTCTCACAGATACAACCAAAGCCTAGGTTGTCATTCCTAAAGTCATCAAGTGGGAAGACATTAATTTTCCGCAAACTTGGGCCATGGACAGAGTTGCTCCGGCTAAACCCTAAACCACACCTAGCTTTGAGTCTATTAGACAGTATCACTCGGGAAGGGTTGAGATCACCTTTAATAGATCTAACTCCTTCAATACAGCTAGATCATCCTTTAATAGGGATTCTAGATCAGAAATGTTTGGATCTGTCTTCTCTAGGAAATCCTTCTCTACTGTTCCAAGTGGAAGTAGTAGTAGAATCAAGCTTCAGGGTGTAGAAACCTCTACCTCTATTCCTCAGCCTGTTTACCAACAGGATACTCATGAGGAAGAGACTGCTAGGTCTATCACCTCTCCAACCTTTTCATCAATGCAAGATCATGAAGTTATCCATGATTAATAAGACCTGCATAGATTATGAAGCCCTTAAACTAGATTTCGACTCAGAGGAAATGACTCCTCAGAGAGAGTGGTTTCTTAGCCATTACAAGGGTATTAGTAAAGATCAAATTAGGGAAGAATATTATTCTTTTCTTAATCTTGCCAAGTCTCAAATCTTTTTCTTTGATTGGTTTAAGTCTTATGCAGCCTATCATAAGATTGATTATCCTTTCTTAGAACCAAACACCATTAGTGTTATCACTAAGTATGATCTTAAGGATGGCCAGATAGTTAGATCTGAGTTCCCTCCGTCGACCAAGTTTATTCTTCCTAATGTAAGGAATGAAAAACATGGTCACATTTATGCCTCGCCCTTTAAGTCTAGGGATGAATCTGACCCTATAACTCCTAAAGATATCAAGAACCTTATGGAGCAATCTAATTATACCAATAAGTACCTCCAATCCATAGGGGAAAAGTTGGGTGAAAAATCCAGTCTTGGTTTGGAAGCAAACACTTCTCCTTCCTCCTCTAAGACTATGCAAACCCCAATCTTCAAACCTTTCAGGATGATTGATAAGCTCAGAAAAGAGTTTGCTAAACTCCGAGCTTATAACCAGCCCTCTGAAGAGCCTAGGGAAAAAATTGAAGGATTAACATCCATCATTATCCAGGATACTCCTCAGACATCCCAAGAAGCCCATTTTAGACCGACCCTCACTCGAGCCAGATCTAGGCAGGAAGCCCATAAGGACAAAGACAAAGAAATCAATGTCCTTAACCAAGCTGAGTCTGAAAATGGAACCTCTAACTCAGATAGATATGTCCAAATCAACCCGATTAGGAATCAGCCCAACTGAAGCAACCCTCTAAGCTGTATTACCATAGGGCAACCGCTCCTGATCTTCTCTTAAAAGAAAGGGAAAATTCCAAATCCTTTAATGCCAATCATGTCTATGAATGGAACATTGATGGTAAAACTGAGTACCAAATCCTTAATATCCTTCAACAGATGACCATGGTTGCTACAGCCTATGATACATCCCTTAACTGCACGGAAGCAGCTATTGTAATCATTTTAGTTTCTGGTTTCACTGGACAATTGAAAGGTTGGTGGGATAACTATCTTTCTGAGGATCATAAGATTACCATCCAAAATGCTGTCAAGATGGAAAATGATGGCATAATCCTAACCCAAGATGGTAAACCTATCCCTGACTCTGTCAACCAGTTGATCTTCACCATAATCCAACATTTTATAGGAGATTCCAGCCTTTGGAAAGACAGATCTGCTGAACTCCTTTCCAATCTTAGGTGTAAGACCCTAGCTGACTTTAGATGGTATAAGGATACTTTCCTCACTAGAGTCTTTACCCGTGAAGATAGCCAAGAACCTTTCTGGAAAGAAAAGTTTCTTGCAGGACTTCCAAAATCTTTAGGGGATAAGGTTAGGGATAAGATCCGTAGTCAGCACCCTAACAATGATATTCCATATAAGCAATGGAGTTATGGTCAGCTAATTGCTTATGTCCAGAAGGTCGCCTTAAAAATTTGTCAAGATGATAAGATCCAACATCAGCTTGCCAAAGAAAATGCGCAAAATCGCAGAGATTTGGGTAATTTCTGTGAACAGTTTGGCCTCCCTTGTTCCTCCAAACCCAGGAAGACCGAGAAGCATACCCATCATACCCACAATCCTGATAGGCAAAAACCAAGGAAATCTGTTTATCACCGTCATAAATCTGGAACCCCACCTAGGAAGCTTAGGAGAGAATTCCAGACCAAACCCCCCTTTGACAAGATCAATATTCCTAAGAAACCCATAGTCTGTTGGACTTGTGGTAAGCCTGGCCATAAGAGTCAATACTGTAGGCTTAAGAAAAGGCTTAGGAACCTCAATCTAGAACCTGCTGTTGAAGAACAGATTAATCAGCTCCTAGTAGAATCCTCCTCTGAAGACGAATCTGACAAAGATGCTTCTGGAGATCACTCTTCGGAAGATCTAAATTAGATTCAAGAGGACGATCTATCTTCGACTGATGAAGACTGTCCTTCTTCTTCCCAGGTTAATGTCCTTACCAGGGAGCAAGATCTTCTGTTTGAGGTGATTAATTCCATTTCTGATCCTGAAGAGAAGAAAAATCTTTTGTTCAAACTTAAAAAATCTTTTGATGAACCATCTTCATCGCAATCTTCTAACAATAACAATTTATTAGTTATTAATAAGTTTAATCTTAAAAATACTCTTAAAAAGTTTGATAAGAGTACTGTTAAACCGGTAACCATTCAGGACCTTCAGCATGAGGTTAACCAACTGAAAGCTGAAATTCGCCTTATTAAAGAACAACAAAATGTTCATCAAAACATCTTGAGTATTCTACAATATGGTGATCCAACTGATGAAAAAGAACCTGATCAGAATAATCTACATTCTGATGATGGCTCTCCTAATGATCCAGTTAGTCCTGATATCCCTCCAAAAAATTTTGAATTAATAAACCAGTTGACTATTCAAAAATTTTATATCAAGGTCAAAATTATTGTTGGAACCTTCATTCTTGAGACTGAAGCTCTGTTTGACACAGGGGCAGATTCAAACTGCATTCAGGAAGGATTAATTCCAACTACATATTTTGAGAAAACTTCAGAGCGACTTAGTACAGCCAGTGGATCTAAGCTTCGCGTTAATTTTAAGCTTTCTGACGCCTTTATTGAAAAGGATGATTTTAAAGTTAAAACTTCTTTTCTTTTGGTCAAGAATCTAAAAAGCTCGGTTATATTGGGAACACCTTTTATCAAATCCATCTTCCCTATAACCATTTCAGATAAGGGTATATCTATTACTTATTTGAATAAATCCATCACTTTCAAGTTTCTTAAGGATCCAATTATTAGAAACTTGAACCCAATCTTTTTTAAGCAAAATCAAATCAATTATCTTAAAGAAGAAATTTCTTATAAGAAAATAGATGATTTGCTTAATCAACCCGTCATTCAGCAACGAATCCAATCCTTGTTCAGCCAAATCCAAAAATCTATCTATGCTGATCTCCCAAATGCTTTTTGGCAAAGAAAACAGCACATTGTTGATTTTCCTTATGAAAAGGATTTCAATAATTCCAACCAAAGCCTGACCCATCCAGATGAGTCAAGAACTCCTTGTCCATTGCCAGAAGGAAATCCAAGACCTTCTGAAAAAAGGGTTAATCAGAAAAAGCAAGAGCCCTTGGTCCTGCTCTACTATATATATATATATATATATATATATATATATATATATATATATATATATATATATATATATATATACTAACTAACTAACTAAAAATACTCATAAAATTGGTTTTAGAAACACATTACTCATGAGAACAAATATAGACATACGCTACGACAAATATTGAGGGTTTAAAATAACAAAAGAAAAATTTCTAATTACGGTAGAGTATTAAAATTCTTGTCATGGTAACTACCAACCAAAACACGTGCAGAATGTTCTTAGTTATAGTATTTTTTTATAATAGTCAACTAAGATGCTATCAAATGAGAATCAGTCAATATTATTCAAAATCGACTTCCAACGTCGAACAAAGACACTCGAACAGGGTAAAGAAACCAATTAGTTGGGTCTAGGGAAGGGAAAAGAATCAAGAACCTGGGTTTGAATAATTTAATCCTATAAAATTCATAATATTGACTTGTAAATTAAGATTTATTTTTTATTTTTATATACTATTTTAACTTTATCACCAGACAATATGGAATTTCCAACACTAGTTCATACAATGGCCTAAATCCAAAGTTTGAATTTTCACTAAGAAATACTCGTATTAGACCGTACCCTCCAAAAGAAGATATTTGTGAAAAACCGTAAAATAAACGTGTTGGTTCAAGTGCAAAAGGAGCTTGGTTTCTTGTTTAAATTTTGGGTTTTGGACCTTTTGGTTACGTGAACGGATTTCTTTTGCACAAAAGAGATGTCGATGAAAACTGTTACCCATTGATATACTGCATGATTTCTGTTAAGTCCTTTCTTCTTTTGATTTAATTTTTAACCACCTATTTACAAATCTTTCGTAACGTATAATACTCCACCTAAAAAAAAAAAAAAAAAAAAGATACACACTACAAGAACTTTTGCTTAAATGGGTCCACAAGGATTACTAGAATCACGTGGATGCATGAAAGAAGGTTTACCAACTTATTTTAGATGTTAACCAAGGTTCTAACCTTAGGTCTCTCAGGTTCTCTAAGTTGCCGTGACATGAGTGATCCTACCTGTGAAAGGTGCAAAGCATTTGTTTTCACTTGCATGAAATGTTAGTAACACGTTCTAAACACATTTTTTCAAAATATATTATTTATTATTGACTGAAATTTGTTAAGAATTACAAAATTATGTGTCTGGCTCTTGATTATCGATTCTCAATCACAATTTTATAATTTTAAATAAATTTTACTCAACAAAAAAAATGTGTTAAAAGTATTAATGTGTTGTTGGTGCTCCTAAGAGAGATTAAATGCATGTTTGGTTGAACATTAATTATATATTTTTTTTGCATGGTTTGTGAGAAATAAGAATTCATAACTTTTAAGTAAATAGTCATTTGGGGAATTCCTAAATGTAAACCAAAGAAGCACTAATATGAATTATGTTGGAGAAAGGTTGAAGTGAATAAAAGTTGGGTGAAATGATGCCAGATCCTCAATGATTGAACACAGATAAGGTTGAATCGTTTGTTTTTATAATGACCCTGAGTCCTAGCGCGGACGGCGCAAGGTTCTGCGCGGATAGCCTAGGGTTTCTGCAAAATTCTTCTGCATAAAACAGTTGCAGAGGTGCGGCGCAATCAGCGCCAGTGTGGCACTATCAGCGCCATGCTCATTGGAAGATAGCGCGAGTGGTGCCAGGTTGGCACGAGTGGCACCATAGGTTCTGGGAGTTGACGCCAGGGGCGCCAGGTCGGCTAGTCTCCTTCTTTGTCTGGCTAGTCTCCTTCGGACGGTTCTTTCAATTTCAGGATCGACCTGTAAATCCTCATGGTTAACTGAACCTCGCATAAAACTTAGAGAAGCGGTGAGTAAAAAAAAATTCCAATCACAAGGATTAAATTTACTATAAAAATCAGTTTACCAATCCCCGGCAACGGCGCCAAAAACTTGTTGCGAACACGGCAAGTGCACCACTCGTTTCAAGTAATAAAGTGGGTAAGTAGAGTATCGTTCTCCACAGGGATTGGGGTGAAATTCACAGTAATATTCAGTCAATGCAATTGGAAAATAAAAGAAATTATTTGTGAAGAATTGTTGTGTGTTGAATGTTTGAAAGTAAAAACAGACTATAAAGGAAATGCAGTAAATAAATTGGAGTGTTACCAATGGAAGAAACAATTGTGGTCAGACACAATTCCCTTTGATTCCTACCTCTTTCACTTAACTGGTTACAACATTTGCTTACTTAAATGATATATCTTTCCTATTTTCGTAAATCCTAATTTCTTAGCAATTTAGCCCTTTAACAAGAATCCTAATTCCTTAGTGATTCCTATCAAGCATATAAAAGACTATAACACACAGTTTGCTTATTTCTGATTGTTCAGA
>PYAF01004982.1:125167-140071 GCA_007407185.1 Glycine tomentella | reverse complement strand
ACCCTGGGATCTCATCAACCATGAGCAAACCAAACTAGGAGGTGCGCTCTACTCCTAGGGAGGTCCATATCTATCTAACTGGCCAGAAGATCTATCAACAGGTATCATACACGTACAAGCATAGATACAAGCATACATATCATTATGAGTAATGCAACAACCATCAATGCATGCATCATGAATGCGACCATCACTCCCTCGGAGTATGGTGGAACACAACAAGTGGGAAACATCCCCAAGGAACCAAGAACTTACCTGGCAAAGCTGAGCTCTGCAGTTCTTTCCCTGCTCCGTGGCCTACGCCACTGACACCCGCGGTGTCACGCCCTATACAAGGCACATAAACACATATCAAACACCAAGCAATTACACAAGCTCAAGCTTATATCACGGTTTTCAACCGTCTCAATGAAAGGAACCTCGGTCCTTCCCAAAATCACTAAGTCATCTAACTTAAGGTTTATCAGAGTCTAACCAATTATTTACCACATATAGACCCTCAGTGGTCTAGCTTGGCCTAGCCAAAGCACTAGTGTCTTCACAAGACATCGGTAAAAGCCGACACAAAGAGCTCAAAGCTCACCACAGCCCAATTCCTCAGAATTCATATAGGGCTTGAATGGTCCATATCACACACACAAGGCACCGTTCACATGGCCTCTCAGGCACATCAAAACCACCTACCAAGGCTCTTTCATGTCACAACATAGCCAAGCAACTCAGCATACAACCATACATGCATTAAATAGAGCCAAGAATCAAAGTTCACCAAACTAACATTTGAGAGCTAATCCTTCATCCTCACAACATCCTAAACACATGTTTCTAAAGGACTCAAGGCTAATACTAGCTCTATCACAAGTGGGTCACTATTCACCCAAAACCCAACTCACAAATCAAATGGTGAATCTCGAGTTTCTTACCTCAAAGATGACAAGGAAGGCCCAAGGATGACTCCCCCTAGCCCGAGTGTCCCCGAATCGCCGCCGTTCCTCGCCAAACTCGAGTTCTATGAGCTTTCCTTGAGAAAGGGATTCTTTGATTTGGGGGTTTTCAAGGAGAATTGATGAAGGATTCAAGTTCACCAAGTGTTTTCCAACAAGATTGGTGTTTAGAGGAAGTGATTTGGTGAACTAAGGTGAAGAAATGAAGCTTGGGAGCTCCAACAATGGAGGTGGGTCGCTGGAGGAAGAAGAAGAAGCTTTTTGGGGCCAAAAACTCGAAATGCCCCTTTTTATAGTGGTCCTATCAGAGGTCCCGCGTGACTCATGCCATCTCTGATGCTAACTGCGCCAACCTCCAGTGCATCTGGCGAGACTGGCGCCACTCTGGCGCGATCCGTGCCAACCTCCAGTGCATCTAGTGCGAATGGCGCCACTCTGGCGCGATCCGCGGCAACCTCCAGAGAGAATTGGCCTTCTTAAGCAATACTGGCGCTAATCGCGCCAGTACGGCGCTACTCGCGCCAACTCTCAGACTTGTGGTGCTACTCGCGCCAGACCCTGGGTCATTATATTCAATCCCCCTTTTAGGAATTTTGTCCGCAAAATTGAGAATCATACCTGTCAAGCAACTCGGGATACAGCTGCAACAGCTCCTGCTCCCGCTCCCAAGTCGCCTCCTCAGGTGTTCTTCCTTCCTATTGTACCTTGACCGTTCAATCCATATGTGTATCTTTAAACCTTTGGTCTGTATAGAGCTTTGAGCTCTTGATGTTGGTTTGCTCGTGGGTGATGATGATCCCTTAAAACCAAGAGATAGGTGTGTCCCGTTGCGATTGATTGCCTATTCTCGGAGGTATCATATACGTGCGTCCATGCGTAAGGGGTAGCTCTTGATGGGAGGGCACGGGTGTGAGTTCCGGTCTCACACTGAGCTCGGTGTTGATGTGATCCACCGTACATAGAGCAAGATGACTTGCTTGTATTGTTACGAGGGCCAGGAGGCTAGTTTGTTTGTGATGCCTGATGACTTGTGTCATGGAAAGTGAGCCAGGGTGGAGGAGATGTCTCCAAGGACCCTGAGCTTACTGAGATGTTTATCTCACCCTGTGTGGGGCTTATGTTGTTTCAGGTGACTCTTCTGGCAGAGAGGAGCGGTCTCAAGGCGGGAGGCCCCAGTAGAGACAGGATCTACTTGGCCATGTGGCAGCAGGGAGAGCTAGGAGGCTCTGTGATATTTTTGATGATTTATTGTACCACTGTAGAGGGAAGATGTGTGGTGCATACATGTATTCTTTTGTTATGGATACCCTCGTGTGAGGAAGGATCTTAGGGATCGAAAGCACTCGGATGCTTATTCTTTTGTATAGACACTTCGAGTGTCAGATGATGTATATGTACATAACCAGTTTATGTTATGTAATGATGTTTCCTCCTGTTTATATCTGTTGAGATATTTGTGTATATCTGCCTATGGTTATGTTTATGTGATCTGGATCAGCAGGGGCTTATGTTGCTTTGAGATTAGATGTTTATATTCCATACATAATGTAATCAAGAAATATGGTTTTCGATTATGCTTCCGCAAAGTTTTAATTATTGTGATTAAGCGCTAATCTGATAAATAACAATGTTAATACACCGGGTGCACACGGGGTGTTACAATTTTTGTCCGCTATATCTAGATACAGTCCATGGTGAAAACTCGCATCAAGTACTGAGTACGATGGCATCTTGTGAAACCACGGTACTAGCATGCAAGGTCATGTCAGCACCACATAATGTGGCCATAATAGTACTATTGCAACTTGATATCATTTATACCACAAAGATTCTATCAGAATAATAATTATTTTCATAATTCAAACAACTACACAACTTAACTGCTTAATCGCATAAACATGATCAATTATTGTCACAAAATGCAACAAAAGTCATGGTAGAGGCAAATATTGATGAGGTTAGAGAGGTTTAAATTAGAAAGACCAAGGGCAAGGTAACAGTTTGCTACTACTCATCATTTATGTAGTAAAGGTGAATTTTCTTCTTCCATATGAAAAATTTGATGTCTCTACTCTCTAGGGTCTAGCCTTGGCTAGTGCTATGAGTACTTTACACTACGGGCATATGATATAAAATGCAATGAAGCTGTAGCTCCCACCATATGCAGGCTATGCATATAAATTAATGCTCAATCTTACTATTATAGTGAATAAAGCTAAGTACAACAGAGACAGAGACAAGAACTACCTAATTCCACTCAAAAACTTTACTTATGTAGTGTTGGATAATGTTCCGTTTAATGCTTGGCCCAAATCCCTAGGAGTTGAAAAAGGGAATGTTGACTTGGGCCCAAATCTCGAGGGTTGACCTCGGCCCAATACCCCTGTTTAGGGTGCAGAAATCCTAAACTTAATTATCTCTATAAATACTGCATTTATAGATGGAGAATGGTGACGAAGACCAGACAGACCTGCACTGACGGCAGATAGCCTGAGAGAAAGAGTGTAGAGTGAAACAGTGGTGAGGAAGTGTGTCTCTGGTAGTTGGCCGTTGAGAGTGTCTCCGAGAGGTTGAGAGTGACTCTTGTTGAGAGTGAGTGTCCACCATTGTGAGTGACTCCGGCGTGAGGCCGTTGAGTGTCTGTAACCATTATTATTGAGAATAGCGGATTGTTCTGGACTAGGTCCCTTGGGTTTTCCTCTTGGAGGTTTTGTCCCACGTAAAGCTATTTGTGTGTTGTTATTCTCTCCCTTATATCTCTCACGCATCCTTCGTTTGTTTTGATTCACGTTTCCGCGCTTTATTACTGTTTGATTGTTTGTGGGTTGAGTCCGGTGACTCCCTGTGTTTGTGGCTGGTGGAGAAGAGAGGTTGAGAGTGACTCTTGTTGAGAGTGAGTGTCCACCATTGTGAGTGACTCCGGCGTGAGGCCGTTGAGTGCTGTAACCATTATTATTGAGAATAGCGGATTGTTCTGGACTAGGTCCCTTGGGTTTTCCTCTTGGAGGTTTTGTCCCACGTAAAGCTATTTGTGTGTTGTTATTCTCTCCCTTATATCTCTCGCGCATTCTTCGTTTGTTTTGATTCACGTTTCCGCGCTTTATTACTGTTTGATTGTTTGTGGGTTGAGTCCGGTGACTCCCTGTGTTTGTGGCTGGTGGAGAAGTTACTCCCAACAGAGAAGGTGTGTGGTGCCGAGTTACCACAACAGAGTGGTATCAGAGCCCAGTTTGAAGGGTTCTGAGAGAGACATACTAGGATGGAGACCAGTGGTAGCATAATCCATGATGGGGATATGTTCAAGTTGACCGCAGATAACTTTAACTACTGGAGGCCAATGATGGAAGATTATCTGTATTGCAAGAATTTGTACAAGCCCATTGTGCTTGATGAGAGACCGGCTGGAAAGACCGATAAGCAGTGGGAGATCTTGAGTCGGAAGGCAGTGGCCACGATCAGGAAGTATATCGACAAAAGTCTCTTTGAGCATGTGTCCGAGTTCACTAATGCGTACGAGTTATGGAACAAGTTGGAGTCCATGATTCAAAAGAAAACTCTAAGGAACAAGGCACATCTCGTTCGTCGGCTTGTGAAGCTGGAGTACAAGGACGGGATGAGCATGATTGAACACCTCAACACATACAAAGGTATTGTGAACCAGTTTTCCAAGGCCGACATGAAGATTGACAACGAGATGCAGGCTCTGTTGTTACTGAGCTCATTACCAGAGAACTAGGATACTTTGGTTGTGACATTGAGTAATTCGGCTCCTGAAGGGAAACTGGAGATGGATGTCGTGACCGACAGCCTCCTGAATGAGGAAGCCAGGAGGAGAGAACGAGGTGTGAATAGCACGGGTGATGCCATCGTTGCTAAGAGGAGTAAGTCCGACTTCTGGGTTCATGGGAAGAACCGAGGTCATGAGAGACGGGATAGGTCCCGAGACCGGTCAAGACCGAAGAGTGAACTGAAGTGCTTTTACTACGAAAAGCCCGGACACAAGAAGACAGACTGCTGGACTCTTCAGAGAGATGAGCAGAGTGGGTCTGTGAAGTCAGACCAGGTAAGAAAGAGGTAAAGAGCACCACGGCGGTGGTAGCTAGTGTTGGGGCCGAGATATTTCTTCTCGGAGAAAATTTTGTGAATGTTGCCTTTGATAATTGTGCCTGGATAGTTGATTCAGGTGCCTCTTTCCACGTGACCCCTCACAGAAGGTTTTTCTCCTCGTACACAAGTGGAGAGTTTGGAGCTGTGAAGATGGGAAATCAGGTGACCAGCAAGATTATTGGTGTCGGCGATGTGACCCTGACCTCAGAAGTAGGGTGCCGAATTGTGTTGAAAGATATGAGGCATGTACCTGACATGCGGTTGAATCTAATCTTGGTGGGAAAGCTGGACGACGCCGGGTTAGTGAACGACTTTGAGGGCTATAGATGGAAGCTATCCAAGGGAAGCTTGGTGATAGCCCGTGGGAAGAAGGAAGCCTCCTTGTATGTGATGCAAGGGAGGATGATTGGCGGTGATGCCAACACTGTCTTTGATGGATCAAGCCTGGAGTTGTGGCACAAGCGTCTCGGCCACATGAGTGAGAAAGGGCTTGAGATTTTGGAGAAGAGAGAGCTATTGACCGGGTTGAAGGGTCAAGTGCTGGAGAGTTGCTCGCACTGCCTAGCTAGAAAGCAGCACTGGATTTCGTTTGTGAGACCGGATCAGCCCAGGAGACGGAGGTGCATACTTGACCTCGTCCACATTGACGTTTGCTCCATGTCGGAGAGATCGATTGGAGGAGCGCAGTATTTTGTCTCTTTCATTGATGACCACTCCCGCAAAGTATGGGTCTACCCGTTGAAGACCAAGGACCAGGTTCTCCAGTCGTTTAAGGAATTCCACGCAATGGTGGAAAGGGAGACTGGCAAAAGGTTGAAGGTGGTTAGATCAGATAATGGTGGTGAGTATCGTGGTCCCTTTGAAGCTTACTGTAGAGAAGCCGGGATTAGATTTGAGAGGACGCCCCCCAAGACACCTCAGCTGAATGGACTCGCTGAGAGGATGAACCGGACCATTGAGGAGAAGGTCCGATGTATGCTATCCATTGTTGGCTTGTCGAAAGTATACTGGGGAGAGGCAGTCAGAACAGCGGTTGATTTGATAAATCTCTCACCATCATGGTCGCTGGAAGGATAGATTCCAGAAGAAGTCTGGACAGGTCGGAGAGCGACCTATGATCACCTGAGGGTGTTCGGATGTCGGGCCTTCGTGCATGTCCCTAATGATGAGAGGGTGAAGCTGGATGTGAAGACGAAGGAGTGTATTTACCTCGGTTCACCAAAAATCGAGTTTGGTTTCAGACTGTGGGATCCAATCAACAAGAAGATTGTGAAAAGTCGAGATGTAGTGTTTCATGAGGATGAAACATTCATGACATCTCGAAGCCCCAAGTCCGGGTTACTGTCCGAAGTGAAGAGCCCGTCCCTCGTGAGAATGCTGAAGCAGGAGGAAAAACCAGTAAAGAGATCTCTGGAGGCGATGAAGATGATGATGATGCCGGGATCCAAGATGAAGATGAAGAATCAGATTCTGATGAGGTTGAGGAAAAACAGTTGAGATGTAACACCCCCATATTTTAATATATATATATATATATATATGTGTGTGTGTGTGTGTGTGTGTGTGTGTGTGTGTGTGTGTGTGTGTGTGTAAATTTTCTTATAATATTATTAATATACAAATGACGAAAATGCCCTTGGACATTTTAAAAATTTCAAAAATACCCTTTAGCCCTAACAAGGTCAGATAGCCTCAATAATTCCATAAGCCTCTGATAAAAGTACAGTATGCTCCTAGATAATGAATTACTGACATTGTTAATAAAGAGAAACCATAAATTAGAATTTTTAGAAATTTTGGAAGAAATTTTGAAAAGAATTCAATCTAGACCAACTCAAGTCTCAGAAAAACACAGAAAAAGGAAAAATACAATCTGTGGAATTTTCTCTTAATTATAGGAGGAATAGATTCTTTAATAAGTTAGTTTAGAAATTTTACTAATTAAAAGCAAAATGAACCAATAAGAATTAAGATAAAGCCACTTGAGAAAAGCTTAAATAACATCCTAAAAATGCTACTAAAAATTAAGTTAGTTTCTAAATAATTTTAGAATTTTATTCCTAAGAAAACAATTAGAATTAGGCTTTCATAGATAATAGAAACAATTTTATTTAAAGACATATGTTAAGTAAAACAAAGCATAAAATTTCCTAAACCAAAGCCATTCCACGTGAATAAGCAAAATTGAAAAATGCTTCCAAATCAAAGCTTGGCTGTGAGAATCAAGAAGAATGGAGAAAGCTCGAGAAAAATCAAGACATAAGACACTTGTATGGTTAAAAAACTAAGAAACTTGTGATTGGACCATTTGGAAAGGTAAACAATTATAGCTTTGGAGATAATGTAATAAAAATCTATAAATGCCTAGCTATCTCACGTGAAAGAAGGAAACCAAAGGGAATGCACCTTAGCTTGGCCAATCCACGTGCAAAACAAGAAAGCAAGAGGAAGATGTAGAAATTTCATGAACTAGGACACTTGTAAGGTGGAAAACTACTAGCCAATGAAAGAAAACCAAATGGAAAGCAAAGTAATAATAAGCTTTGAAGATATTTGTAGAAAAAGCCAATTCAACAAGCATATAAAAGGATGGTGGGGACCAAAAATGGATGCTAGTTCACGTGTACAACCCACTTTCATCTTCCATCTCTTTCACTTTGAATTAAAAAACAAAACAAGGCCCACACCCTTAGAAGTTCACGTGAAAAGCTAGGAAGTGGTTGAATGAAGTTGCCAAAATTCCAATAAGAAAGCAAGGTATGGGTAAGCTTTATGATAAGTATAGTTTAGATGTTCATTATACTAAAATTCTCAATTATTTCCATAAAGAATTAAGCTTTGCTTACCATGTGTTTGATGAAATGCTTCAAAGAAATAAAGTTGGTGTTATGAATGATGATTTGAATAAGCGACTTGAAATTAGTTTAAGAAATAATTGTTGGAATAAATAACTTCAATCTAGTTTAGTGAGTGAAGAATTAAATGACTGAAATCTTCATGTATTATGACTATATTGAAAGAAATAGTTGATTTAATTTAAAATTACTTAATGGATGTTTTACTAAAGTTGTGTGTTAGATATGGTTAAAAGCGTTTTATAAATCCTTGAACATGTCATGATAGAATTTTGTTGAAAACATGACTATTATATTGAATTTATAAAGATGGATGTTGGAAGTGTACAGTTTAAAGCATATGAGAATATGAGACATAAATTGATGATGAAGAGTAAATATGAGATAAAAAGAAAATCATTCATGCATATTTCATATGCATATGCCTGGCGGGGGCTAGTCCGTGTTACCTCAAGAGGAGGTATGTCAGATAACTAGGATTGAGACAAGCGTTTAGACAAAAGGTGTCTAAGCTGGGGGGTAGTGGCAGTGGGGAGATCACCTACCCATGATGATCACATGTAGAGTGGGTGTGAGTCCTTTTGCAACACTGACCTACCCTGACTGGTCGATCCAATTCCGAGAGAGAGAGTAAGCTATCTTGACTATGGTACCATGTGATGAGAATCTGAGAAAGTCATGCATCATTTAAACAAAGAATCATGCATCTATCATGCATTTTGACTGATGAATGTTATTATGGTTAGTTACGAATGTATTTTTTTTATCTAACTATGTTTATCATAAACTTATCCTATTTTTGTGTCTGTGGTTGACACCTGTGATGACCCCAATTCATTTGGGCGAGCAGAGGAACAGTGAGGAATAAGCAATGGATGGTCATGTGGAAGATGTGATGAGGAAGCTTGAAATGCTTGTCTTTTGATGTTTTGTGTTTACCCTGATAATATGTAATTGTACTAGACTTTGGACTAGTCTGTTGGCCTGTATTTTGGACTGTATTATGTTAAACTGTATCTTGGACTGTATAATATTTTATTTTGAACTTAAAAACGTTTGATGGTAAAGGATTCGTTTAGAAGAAAATATAAAATTTCTTTACGTAAAAATGGAAATAAGCGAAAAAAATTGAGTCGTTACACGAGATACCCACTAGAGAAAGAAGACCTTCTGTAAGGTACCCACCAGATGAATATGCCGTAATTGTTGAGGATGGTGAACCTGAGAGTTATGATGAGGCGGTGGAGAGTCCAGAGAGTGATGAATGGGAGAAGGCCATGCAGGATGAGATGAGATCCTTGCATGATAATCAGACATATGAGCTGACCGAGCTACCTAAGGGGAGGCGAGCTCTGAAGAACAAGTGGGTGTATAAGATCAAACAGGAGGAGAACGGCAAGAAGCCGAGATACAAAGCCCGGATTGTAGTGAAAGGCTGCAATCAGAAGAAGGGGATTGACTTTGATGAGATTTTCTCTCCTGTTGTGAAGATAACCTCGATCCGGACAGTGTAAGCTATGGCAGCAACAATGGATCTGGAGGTAGAACAAATGGACGTGAAGACGGCATTTCTTCACGGTGAGTTGGAAGAAGAAATCTTCATGGAGCAACCTGAAGGGTTCGAGGCTCCGGGATGTGAAGGCAAAGTGTGCCGACTGAAGAAGAGTCTCTATGGCTTGAAGCAAGCACCTCGGTAGTGGTACAGGAAGTTCGATTCCTTCATGACAAAGCATGGATTCATGAAGACAGAAGCCGACCACTGTGTTTCCGTGAAGAGGTATGAGACTGGTGATTTTTTTATCTTGCTGTTATACGTAGATGATATGCTGATAGCAGGGCAAGACAAGATAAAGATTGCCGCCTTAAAGAAGGCGTTGAACTCGTCCTTCGCGATGAAGGACCTCGGTCCAGCAAAGCAGATCCTTGGGATGAAGATCATCCGGGATAGAAAGAAGAAGCTATTGTGGCTAAGTCAAGAAAAATATGTTGAGAAGATCTTGAAGAGATTCAACATGGACAAAGCCAAGACAGTGAGCACCCCCTTGGCCGGACATTTGAAGCTGAGTAGAGGCAATGTCCGAGATCAGATGAAGACAGAGAGGAGATGGAGAAGATCCCATACCAATCTGCAGTTGAGAGTCTGATGTATGCAATGGTTTGCACTAGACCCGACCTGGCGTATGCAGTTGGAGTGGTGAGCCGGTATTCCAAAAACCCCGACCGAGAGCACTGGGAAGCAGTGAAGTGGATCTTCAGATACCTCCGGGGTACAACCGAGGTGTGTCTTCGTTTTGGAGATAGCAAGGCCGAGTTGGAAGGTTACTGGGATGCTGATTTAGGGGGAGATTCCGACTCGAGAAAGTCGACGACGGGATTTCTGATGATGTTTGCTGGAGGGGCAATCTCGTGGCAGTCGAGACTGCAGAAGTGTGTGGCACTATCAACCACGGAGGCCGAGTACATTGCCACAACAGAAGCGTGCAAAGAGTTGTTGTGGATGAAGAAGTTTCTCCAAGAGCTCGACCATGACCAAGATGTGTATGAGCTTAAGTGCGATAGCCAGAGTGCAATTCATCTTGCAAGGAACTCGGTGTATCACTCCCGCACCAAGCACATTGATGTGAGGTATCATTGGATACGGGATGCGGTAGAGGATGGGAAGCTCACACTTGGGAAGGTGCACACAAGTCAGAATTGGTCTGACATGATGACGAAGCCGGTACCAGCAATAAAGTTTGAAGATTGCTGTGAAGGAGTCGGGCTGATGAACTCGGCATGAGAAAGTCGAGGTGAGAAGGCCAGGTTGTGTTGATTGAAGACCCCGAACCTTAGTGGAAGACCGGAAAGGATTTCAGGTTGCCGATGTGTCGCATTGAAACGGAAGGGGGAGATTTGTTGGATAATGTTCCGTTTAATGCTTGGCCTAAATCCCTAGGAGTTGAAAAAGGGAATGTTGACTTGGGCCCAAATCCCGAGGGTTGACCTCGGCCCAATTCCCCTATTTAGGGTGCAGAAATCCTAAACCTAATTATCTCTATAAATACTGCATTTATAGATGGAGAATGGTGACGAAGACCAGACAGACCTGCACTGACGGCAGATAGCCTGAGAGAAAGAGTGCAGAGTGAAACAGTGGTGAGGAAGTGTGTCTCCGGCAGTTGGCCGTTAAGAGTGTCTCCGAGAGGTTGAGAGTGAGTATCCACCATTGTGAGTGACTCTGGCGTGAGGCCGTTGAGTGTCTGTAACCATTATTATTGAGAATAGTTGATTGTTCTGGACTAGGTCCCGTGGGTTTTCCTCTTGGAGGTTTTGTCCCACGTAAAGCTATTTGTGTGTTGTTATTCTCTCCCTTATATCTCTCGCGCATCCTTCGTTTGTTTTGATTCACGTTTCCGCGCTTTATTACTGTTTGATTGTTTGTGGGTTGAGTCCAGTGACTCCCTGTGTTTGTGGTGGTGGAGAAGTTACTCCCAGCAGAGAAGGTGTGTGGTGCCGAGTTACCACAACATGTAGTTATGTTACTCCCATACCTATGTGCATGTAATTGTCATTTTTGGCAGTGAAAAGTAAGAGCTGATAATTTTCTACTTTAGATTAGTTGTGAAACAAACCAAAGGATTGCTCCATGAATTCTAATTCCTTATGGATATTAGTGTGTTTGGTTCTGTGATGGAGTGAAAGATAATCAATTATTTTTTCACTTCCAAGGAACTGCAACTCTTTGTAGATTTGAGATTTTCACAGTGAAAAAAGTGCTTTGGTCCCACCGTGGAACCAAACATACACGGAACCTTTCTTAATTTGCATATCAAGCCTGCTTTGGAAAAGTCCACACTAGCCATGTTGATATTTTCTTTCTCATTGTTTCAAGAGTTTATTTTTTTTTTATAGATAAATATTAGTTTATTAGTGAAAAGATTCCAAATCATCACCTCATCATTCTATTCTTTTTCTTTAATCACCAAGTTAATCTTATATATTTTTTAGAGCTTAATTTTTATACATTATTAGTATAAATTTTTTACGCTATCAATTAATAAAAATCTGTTCTAAATATGATTTTTTTAAAGTAATTATTATATAAATCAATAACTTACAGGTACACTAGTATAAAAAACTTGTAATCTATCATGACAATTAAATCCTTATTTTAATTATAAAGAGTCACTCCTTTGTAGTTAGAAAATAATATTATGTGAGAAAGGGTTGGCTAGGCATGTGATATGGGTCCTTCATCTGCAGCGTATCAGAAATCACATCAACAACAAAATAACAACAACCAGAAGCAAAATCCTCTTCCTTCCAATTTGTGATCCCTTGAGTACCAATGGTTAAGCATTTATCATTGACGCGCCATCAGCACTATCACTTTCAACTCATGACACACCATTCATTCAAAAATCAATACCCACTTCCCAGTTGCCACTTTACTGCAAGGAATTGGGATTTAACCTTTTCCTCTATTAGCTTATCATTAAAGACAAAAAACATTTCCAAGACCCTCCTCTATTGCACTATTCCCCTACCTTTATGCTTACAAAAAGCACACAATTAACAAAATGGAGCCTGTGTGGTCCACACACCCCCTTTGCACCTGCTTTCTGCTTCATATAAACACTCCCTCTTTCACTTCATTGATCCAAAAAGTCCTGACTCAACAACAAGCATTACTTGATCCTCCATTATCTCCTTCATCATTGTCACCATCACCTTTCACCACCCCTTTTTTTGCAGAATGGAAGGTAGGAGACTGGAGAGGAAGAAAACATTGTTTGAGAGGGTGAGAAAGAATAGCACAGTGGAAGAGGAAGTGGAAAATGAAGTGGAGGAGGAGGATGAAAGTGGTGTTAATATTACTGAAGAAGAGAAGATAGGGGTTAGTAGTGGTGGTGGGAGAAGAGGGTCAAGTGGGGGTGGTGGAGGGGTTTCTCCACCTTCATGTCAAGCAGAGAGATGTGGCGCTGATTTAACTGATGCAAAGAGATACCATCGCCGCCACAAGGTGTGTGAGTTTCATTCCAAGGCACCTGTTGTGATGGTTGCAGGGGTGAGGCAGAGGTTTTGCCAGCAATGTAGCAGGTGTGTTCGTTCAATATCCCCTCATCTTCCGCATTTTCTCTTGAAGTGATTTTGTATTGTTTTTTTACCATTTTACTATGTATGGAAGGCTTGATCTTGCTTTCCTATTATCTAACTTTAGTTCATTTTCTTTTGAAACTAACTACTATATTTTTGTATCAATGCAATCATTAGCACCAGCACTACCTATAAACCTTCAATTAAAATCAGGATTTCAACCACAACATATTATGACCGCAATTGTGACCATATCAACCACATTTGTCCAAAATTTTCCGCAATATCAAAGATCGTGACAATCATGACTGCAACTGTAATTTAAAACCTTCAATCGACTAGTAACAAAAAGTAAGCCTCAATCAATGACTATAAAACTTTGGATGCTCCTAAACAAATTATGACAAAGGAATAATATGGAAACATGATCTATGAAATATAACAGAAACACTCTTTAAGTAATTGAACTTCGTTATTTATACCTTCTTCCCCTTTTCTTTCCTTGTTAGTCTTTTCTTTTCTTTTCCAAGAAGTGTCAAACAGTGTAAACTTAAAGCACTTCTTCCTGTGATGAATGTGTGCAGGTTCCATGACCTGGCGGAGTTTGACGAATCCAAGAGAAGCTGCCGCCGACGGTTAGCCGGACACAACGAACGGCGAAGGAAAACCAACCCGGAAGCTGTCAATGAGGGCAACAGCAAAGGCCATCACCCTAAGGAAACAACACACTGCAGGCTTGCAGATGAGAGGGGGAGAATTCAGATGAACCTACCAGGGAGTTCTGGCTACAAGTCTTTCAACATCAGATGAAGTCAAAGTGTTCACCAAGCTCTCTCTCTTCTGTCACCCTCTGGTTTCTTACAAGCCAAGGCATGTAATAAAGACCACTTTGTATGTTCACATGAGCAAGAATAAAAAATCACAACTTCCGACATCCGAAGCCTGGTGTCTTATTATACAATGTAAGCTAGTTTCCTGAGCTCTATGCTTTTCTTATTTAGATAGAGAGTGCCTTTTGTTTCTGTTTGCCTTATTACCATTGTTATCCTATTGAAGCACCCTTCTTGAATGGTGTGCTCTTATCTTCCATTGGTTTAGAAGAAAAAGCTATTGCTTCTTTTGGGCATTCACGTTTGTATTCGATCATTACTTCTTACTTTCATTCCTTTTTTTATGCTATATATGTTATAAAAACTAAATGATTTAATCATGTTTATACACAAACAACAAGTGCAGAAAAATTAAGATCATAAATAATTTCCGTCATTGCTATTTTTATTTGTTTTGAAGATGGATTACAATTATCTTGAATGTAATTAGTGTAAATATCAAATAACCTCAAATGATCTAGTGACTCAGACGAGTTTCATTAAATGATAGGTCACAATGAGTGTGCAAGTATCTCCACAATAGATAAATTTTATTTCCTTTTTATCATAACTCAAGTATCTCCACAACATAATCGGAACCTCTGGTTACTGTTGAGAAGTCATAAAACGGCTGTGACTGAAAAGGGGTCCAAGCATGCAAAGTAAGTAGATATATAGGATTTGGTAAAAAGATGTTATTTGCTACTTGTGTCGTTGCTGTTTTGAAACAATGGTCATACAAATTAGACTTTGAAATTGTTAATCTGCTTACAATGACTAAAAGTCTTTTTTAAAAAAATATTTAATTTGAATTTGTATTTGCATTTGCAGAAAAATTATGATTATATATTTATTATGTTTTTATAAATTATATATAACAAGATTAATTGTTATTAAATACAGATTTTTTTTACATTATTTAATAACTATAACTTTTATATAAAATAGGAAAGAAACTAATTTAACTACTAAATTATTTGTTTTTAATGCGATTTAACTACTAAATTATTGATATTATCTTTCTGGTAATACATATAAACAATGTATAAAAAA
>PYAF01004982.1:99080-125067 GCA_007407185.1 Glycine tomentella | reverse complement strand
AAGGTTATAAAAAAGGTTAGAGGAAGAGTAAATTGTATGATTTTTATCTTAAGAAAAAGAAGAAGATCAAAATGAATGATGAAAGAAATCATTAAAAAAGATTTAAGACTTAACAAAATTTTTAAAACTTTGATTTTTAATTATATTGAATGGCGTAATATTTTTATCTTAAGAAAAAGACAAAGAAGACCAAAATGAATGTTGGAAAAACTATTAAAGAAGATTTAAGATTTAACAAATTTTTTAAATTTAAATTTTTAATTGTATTGAATGGCGTGATCTGTATTAACTTTACTTAGCAAGACTTTATTGATGTGTTTTAAACATTTGTTAATAGGCTATCACTTTTAAATAACATATTATGTGATCTATTAAAATTAACATAACTTTTTTTTATATAACTTTTTTATATTAAAATAATATTTTAAAATTCCAACCAATATACTCTTCAAGTGTATATAAATGAAATTTTCAAAAAGACTATATAACAAGGTGAGTAACATTCTCTATTGGAAGATTCCGGACTAAATTGTAATTTCATTTCTCTGCCGTGTCAAGATTTTATTTTTTTGGTGCAACTGTTATGTCAGGATTAAATGCCTTTGTTTATGCAAAGCCATATCCGGTTTATTTCAAAAAGGGTTTCACAGGTACAACAAAATGTATAATAGTCTTGCCCAATTTCTCGCACATCACCAACGTGGGGCAGGCCAGTGGGCAGAGGGAAAAGTGCCAAAAAATAACTACAATGTACAGATACAACAGACGCGTATCAATTGAAACCAAATATCAAATTTTCTCAACTTATTAATTTAATAATTTTATGTATAATACAAATTGAATTACTCTAACTATGAATTCAAAGATTTTATAAAATGAAGTAGATGTATAAAATTCCATACAATTTAAAAGCTAATAAATACTTTATCTCACAACTTCATTTTAACACATAATATGTTATTTAAAAGTGATAGCCTATTAACAAATGTTTAAAATACATCAATAAAGTCTTGCTAAGTAAAGTTAATACAGATCACGCCATTCAATACAATTAAAAATTTAAATTTAAAAAATTTGTTAAATCTTAAATCTTCTTTAATATTTTTTCCAACATTCATTTTGGTCTTCTTTGTCTTTTTCTTAAGATAAAAATATTACGCCATTCAATATAATTAAAAATCAAAGTTTTAAAAATTTTGTTAAGTCTTAAATCTTTTTTAATGATTTCTTTCATCATTCATTTTGATCTTCTTCTTTTTCTTAAGATAAAAATCATACAATTTACTCTTCCTCTGACCTTTTTTATTTTTTATACATTGTTTATATGTATTACCAGAAAGATAATATCAACAATTTAGTAGTTAAATCGCATTAAAAACAAATAATTTAGTAGTTAGATTAGTTTCTTTCCTATTTTATATAAAAGTTATAGTTATTAAATAATGTAAAAAAAATCTGTATTTAATAACAATTAATCTTGTTATATATAATTTATAAAAACATAATAAATATATAATCATAATTTTTCTACAAATACAAATACAAATTCAAATTAAATATTTATTAAACATTAATAAAACTAACATATAAATTATAAGTCTAACACTGAATACTTCACACATATTTCGCTCAAATATACAAGTAGGTGAAGTATCAAAATACAAGCATAGGTGTTTCAGAGGCACAAATGGATGGGTAATGAATTTCCAGAAGGCTTTTTAAGAATGATAGAGACTGACCAAACTTCCTTGCATTCATACGAATTATTTTGGTCCACACAATCCAAAACTAAATCCTTTTTTACATTGGTACATCAAACAACACGTTCTCAGCAGTTTCATTTGTATGAAATTAAAGCAGATAAAATATCACACACTGAATGGCTTGACACAATAACACCTAACGGGTATCAACATTACACTAAAGTATATGTTACACTTTCAAGTTCGTAGATAAAAATTTACTATGTGAGTTTAGTGATCACTGAAATTTCACAACAACGCAAGAGATATCATCTGAGCTTTTCCTGTTCTTTGCTTCTTCAGTAAGCACCTTTGCTGCAGACCTAGCATCCTTAACATCTCTGATAGCACTAACTGCTTCTTGATTTGACATTACCTTCAATAATTTCAATAAAAAAGATGTTATTAGTGCAGAATATGCATGTATTGGAGTGTTTAAAGAAAAAAAGGACACATTCATTAGGTGTGTCTCATGATTTCTTCATTTTTCAAATGTTACCTTCCATAACCCATCACTGGCTAGTATAAGAAACTCTGCATCATCTTCTATCATCTCCACAGTTACATATGGTTCTGAGCTCAAATGTATCTTCAGGCTTTTGTCACCAAATGCCCTTGACACTGCCAACTGACCATCGACACGTGGCACATCCCCTAAATTGATTACAAAAACAGTATCATTGGCACTTAATTACTGAAATTAATATAGTTTGCCCTGTCATGATATTTTTTTTTTTTTTAAATCATAATATCAAGGATTAAATATGTTTTTAATTCACACAAATATGACTTTTTGTGAAGGATACACATTGCCATAAATGAAGGACCTAAAGAAGACCACTGTTTTTCTAGGGACTAAAAGCTAACATCAAGAAGATAAGAACCATATCAAGAAACTAAAACATATTTAACCCAAATATTATCAAGAAGATAAGAAAAAGCTAAGAACCATAAGCTAACAGAACCAAAATTAAACACTCATGACATTGTGCAACACTTAATTAAGATCAATGCAAAATTATTATCTTACATTCCAAAATGTCATACCTGGGAAGTTTGACACAAAACCACCTCTGTTTTTGATATCTTCACTTTCTATGCTTGGTTCATGATCCACCGATAGTTGTTTGGCTACGCCATTCTTGCATAAGACAGCCCGGGAATCCCCAATATTGGCCACTAGTAGCTTGTGACAGTTGATCAATATTGCTGTAACCGCAGTTGAACCCCCTCTACCCAATTCACCTGATTTGTCTAAAATAGTAGAATCAGTTATACTATATGCTCTCTTAACAGCCTCAGCAGGTTCTGTCCAGAAGTTAGGCTACATGAAGAAATGCGGGGAAACAGGAGTCATAGACATGCATTATATTTGAAAAGTTTAAGTTTCATATACTGTCAATATAAAATTTTAATAAAATCAATTAGAAATCCCACTAAATAAGACTTTTAAAGTAACTATTAAAGAAGTCAACAACATTACCATATATAACAATCCAACACTAAATATGATGTTTAAAGTAACAAACAGAAGTCAACAATATTACCATATATGACCATCTATGATGATAAAGTAAAGAGTCAGTGTATTTTTGTTTCCGCCTCAAACTAAATCCAAACAAAAGGGATAAAAAAAGCAAAGCCAAAACAAAAACTAGAATGACCGAGAAAAATATACTAAAAAGTGCATAGAAGGAAAAGGAAATAGAAAAAACAGAAACTTCAAACAACAACAAAAAGCCTTATCCCACTAGGTGAGGTTGGCAGCCTGGATGACAAGACACCATTCGACACACGACGGCATTCGATACCAGTAAAAGCCAAAGTTTCAGAAACTCTCATAACAAACAAAAATATTCCATTTCTATTCTATTTAAATTCCTAAAACATAGTAATCAAATTCATTCAACTTGCACTGACATACTACTTTTTCAATTAAACTGAGTCCTACATAACTGCCTAAAAACTCAAAAATAGTTTTTAGGCTTCAAATCAACTCAGCTCACATACAGATTAAGTAACCGGAAAAGATTAAGAACCCTCATTACCTCTTTCAAGATATTATCAAACAAATGAGACTTCAGGTAATCAGGTACACTGTGACCAGAGTGGCCATCAAATATTGCAAATAAACCCAACTCATTGTTGTCAACTTGCTTGAATTGAGCAACAAGATAGTCTTCCATGGCATGACCTGATCTTCCCTTTACCAAGTGAAAGCCATGAGTTATGTGCTTCTTCATCTTGCTCTTTCCTTTACCTGAATCGGGATCAGATGAGCCCAAAACTTTTTCCTGCAAGCAACATAATCATATCAAAAGACAGTCAGAATAGAAAACCCGGAAAATTGAGTTATGAAGCACTGAGAACCAGGTCTCTGAGAAATATCTGAGTCAAAACTTTTGAACTACTCTACTCCACAAGCACAAACATAAGCAATTTATCTAACAAAGTTGAATTTCTTGAAGCTGTGTTTCATAGGTAACTTCTAAGATATTCTGGTGTATTTCAAAATAAGTAGCTAAGGGCATCATCTTTTAAGGAATTCAAAAGTAAATTTGAAATATGTGCACACACATACTTGGGTTCTCTCATATCACGAAATGTGTATTATTTTGCAAACCAAGAATGTCTATTGTAAAGCGTAATCAATCATTATAATTATGTTGTTATTTTTACACTTCCTTATCTTTGCACTTGTCAGTCACAGCCTCCATTTACCTAAATATTTTATTTCAATATCTTAATTTCTACACACGTCACAGGGTCAGAGGTTTTCTTTTTGCTCAATAGATAGCATTTCTTAATTACTCATTAGGACCATCTGCATATGGTTGATTGATATTGCGGCTATCTTGAATTATCAACTGGCTCAGATGGTACTAAAGGCAACCAACTCTTCATATGGGGTATAATTGACTATTTCCATTCCTTCTGTGTCCTTGTGGTCAAAAACACAGTTGTGCAACTGGGTATATATTGAACCCGTGATTCACCCTCCAACAGTCATGGAGGAGCATTTGATTCTAAAAGTTGCTGATGACAACATAAAATTGATATTTTATGACCACTGACCAGTAATTAACCTCCCAACCATCCCCATTAACCAACAAATTTAATACCTCAAATATGATCTCTCACACACTATAGCACAACAGATTTTGCAAATTGTCTGTAGCAAAATACTCTAATATCTTCGTTTTTTTATATCATATAAACCTATATATAGTGGGATAATACAAATGAGCAAAGAAAGAAAACCTTAATAATATGATTTAATTATAAAAATGGAGCTACCAAGACTATAGGCCATGTAGTTAACTATTTCTGGTTTTGGAATGAATTTTCAAGCATAGACATAACCTGAAATTAATTATGATCACCTATTACGCAAGTTACATCACCAATTTAGTGACATAGCTTTCCCCTATATATAGATCCGAATTTAGAATCCAGAAAAGTAAACAGTGACAAATGAAGAAAGAAAGAAAGAGTAGGCACACACAAACAACATGCCATAGTAAAAATTACATTTACAACCATAAAAAGCACGAAATATAACGACAGGGTTTATCAAATTTAAGTAACGTAAGCTTTCCACCGAACTGATTGACAAAGAGATCAACACCGACAAATGAATAGAAACAAAGCCAAAGAAGCGCACAAAATATATAAGTTAAAATAAATCATATGATATAGTACCAATTTAATTAAACTAAATAGTAGTAAGCTATATATACGATGAGGTCCATATATACATACCTTCATCTTATGAAAAATTTCTTTGCCTGTCATAGTGGAGTGCCTGAAGGGGTTTATATAGAGATTTAATTAAGAGGGTGTGTTGTGAGAGTGTGTGGACACGTAGAGGGTGTGTTTTATTTTTATGTATATCTTCTTATTTTTAGGGGGGTGCACGCAATGAGGGAGGGTAATTAAGAAGAAGACTGGGGAGAGAAGAGGTGGAGAAAGAATAGAATAGAAGGGATCTTGTTAGAAGGCAGAACTGAGAAGTGAGAAGGGAAAGACGAGTGTGTTGTGTGAGATGATGAGGATCATTGTCGCGTTGACACGACTTTTTTTGCTACTTCCCAATACCATGCCGCGTACGTCGCAATTACGAAGACGCGTTCGTGCCCACACGTGGCGGTGTTCCATTGGCCACTTGTCCCCACCTTGTCCACTTTTGAGTTCATCATTAAATTAAAGCGTACCGCTTTATTTAACATCTTGTCAATTTATCATTAAATATAAAATATTGAATGCAAATAATAAAACTATATGATTTTATTGTAAATTTCAGAGCAAATTAAAGTAACACTTCCAAAGTATTTATTTTTCTTATCAATTATTTTGTTGTCAGGTATTTATAGTCCCGGCCAATCATTAAGTGACACGTGGCTGGAGAGGCTGCTGCTTGTGATAACATAGGATTACACGCTTGCCGGAGAGAATTCTGAAATTTTAAAAACAATAGTATTAAATAACCGCAAATGTCGTCTTAATTTCAAATTATAACTTACCACAATAAGCGTTCAATTTCTTATCACGGAGCACAATCCACAACGCCGGAAATAATGATCAGCCCACATTTTTGAATGACAGAGGAGCTCAGCGTCATCAAGTGGAGATTTGTAAGCGGAGAAAGAAGCATCATCAAGAGATGAGTTTTCCAGAGATGGTGCTACCCACCGAAAGCGAGGGTGGACGACGGCGGTGACTTCGCCGGCACCATTTGTTCGATCTGCTACGAACCCATCAACCCCATTGACGAGGATCTTCAATCGGTTTCCATATGCGGCCACGTCTTCCATGAGCTTTGGTAAATCCCTTTTACCCTTTTGGTGCTTCAAGTCTTATGTTGTTGATTCTCATATAAATGGTACGGGTAATCTCATAAACCATTTGTTGAAAAAATGTCACAGGTTTCCAAAATAACCTTTAGATCCTTCTCAACAAACTTTTGCCTTTGCACAAATGAAAAAAAGAAGATGGGAAAGGAACTAGTAGTGATCTTATCTATGTTCATTTTGATGTTAATGATGCATGTAGACAAGCTCTTGTTAGGATAATCATTGTGGACGAGTTGTTTTTAAAGTTTGCTGAGGGAGAGGGATTTCGCTGTTTCATGAGTGTCCTGCAACCTAAATTTCTAATTCCGGGTAGGATTACCACTATTAGGGATTGTTGGAATCTTTATCTAAATGAAAAACAAAAGTTGAAAAGTATGTTAATTCATTCCGGGTAGGATTACAACTATTAGGACTACAACTGACTGTTGGACTTTTATGCAAAATTTGAATTATTTGTCATATCATTTCATTGATGATAATTGGAAGTTGCATAAAAGAATTCTAAATTTTTAAGAATCACGAGAGAAATGATATGAGAATGAACAACCTAGGTACATGGAAAAAGGTTAATTCATATTTTAGTTTGAATTTCAAAATTCAGATTTGTCCTTGAATTTGAGTTTTGGATTTGAATTTAACTTTGGATTAGATTTTCTAGGATTTTATCTTATCATTTATTTCAGATTTAAATTTAGGATTTATCTTTTCATTCTTCTAGATTTAATAAGATAATGTTAGTTTTGATTAGATGTTATCTTATCATTTAGTTTAAATTTGATTTTGGATTTTTATCTATTGACAAAATAATGTAAGATTTGATTAGAGTTTTTGGGTTTTATCTTTTTAGTTCTGATCATAGTTATCAATTGCGGTTGGAGCGGTCGCAATAGCGGCGGAGCGGCGCAGAGCGGGCCTTCAACGCAACAGCAGGTGGTGTTGCGGTGCGGTTAGGGATCGCGGACGTCGCGGGCGCGATGTGGGATTCGCGGAGCGGCCGCGATTGCGGAGGGAGCGGCCGCGATCGTGTCTGTGACTCTGACGTCCGACGTTACCTTCTCCAGCCACCATCTCTTCCTTCTCCGGTGGCCCTTTCTTCTTCTCTGGTGGCTGTTTTCTTCTCCTTGAGGTTCTGTTTTCTTCTCATTCTTCTTCTCCGTTCTGTTGTCTGCGATGAACAAAAGCCGCATGATCTTCGTGCGCCCAGAGTACAGCGCCGTGTACGCTTCGATGTCGACCTAGTCGCCGCTCATGTTTGCACAGAAGCTCTGCTTGTCACTGTCGTCGCCACCGCCGTTGGGGTAGATTTCATCGATCATCGGACCCGGGTTCTCGTCGTCCCCATCAATGTCTAGTGTTAGGGTTTGCGAGGGTTTTGTTTTGGTGTGGTAGGGTTCACTGGGTAAGGTGGTTCGTGCAGAGGTGGTTGATTTGTGTGAGTGAGTGAGGTGGGTTGTGAGAGAAAGAGTTTTTATATAAATAAGTTTTTTTTGTTTGGGCCCCTAGATTGCTTCCTGCACTCCCTTTATTTTTGACTTTACTCCTTCTGGTTCATTCTTTTTTAATTAAAACATTAGAATAGCGGTCATCCCGTTATCCGCTATCCCAGTTTTGAGGGCGGTCGCTTCGCTCAGCTATCCGGGATTGATAACTATGGTTCTGATTTAGGAAGTCTATATATTGTAATGCCTTTTTCATGAATTAATATCTTAATTGAATCAATATCTTTTTTGTTCTGATTTAGGAATTCTATATATTATAATGCTTGGAAGGTTTTGGTTAATAGGTAGAGTTTTCATTATTATAGTTGACAATTTTAGCTCAAATGACGTAGCAATATCTTAACTGAAAAGTAGAATAGAAGATTGGAACACTCATCCATTACAAAGAACACATGCATGTTAGCTTTTGTGCACATATTCTAAATCTTGTGGTGAATGATGGATCTTCAATAGGAAAAATTAGGAATGCACTTAGATGTGTTCATGCATCACCTGGTTTCATGGATAGGTTCAAAATTTGCATTAAGGAAGCTAGCATAGTTGACAAATCTACTGTACAATTGGATGTTCCTACTAGATAGGACTCCACCTACATGATACTTAAAAGTGCGTTGAAATTTCATAAGGCGTTTTAGAGATTGGATGATAAGTGTTTTGAATATGCAATGTTGAATGTTGGTGTTCCAAATAATGAGGATTGGGAAAATGCAAGATGCTTTATTAGATTCTTGAAAATATTTTTTGATATCACTCAGAAAGTGTTAGGACTAATTTGTAACTTCTTCTCAATATTTCAATGAGCACTGCATGATATTACTTGCATTTCATAAATGGGCAGGGAGTTCTAACCCATTGCTTGGAAGCATGTCTTAAAAATGAAAGATAAATATGATAAGTATTTGGGAAACATTAAAAATATGAACATATTGATTTTTTTTTTGTTATGGTGCTTGATCCTCGAAGTAAGTTTCAATTTGTTTGGTGGGGCTTAACGAATTTTTATGAGGAGGAAGTTGTTGAGTTTTTGTGTAACAAGGTAAATGAGACATTATATCACATGTCTGAAGTGTATAGCCTTTCTATTAGTAGTGGGCAGGAGGTTGAAACTTCTACACAACCCTCTTCTGAAATGAGAATATAAGAATTTGATGTACCTAAAATGCAATTTGCTATGGAATTTGAGAAAGACGTGAATTTTAATGAGTGTGAATAAAATAAAGTGGATTTGTATTTCATGGAGGCTTTGGAAAAGAAAAGTAACACTTTTGACATCTTGATGTGGTGGTCGGTGAATTCTAGCAAATATAATATTCTTAGTCACATTGCAAGAGATTCGTTGGCTATTGTGTGTCTACTGTTACTTCAGAGTATGTTTTCAACAGGAGAGGTAGAGTGCTTAATTGCTATAGGAATTCTCTTTCACCAAGGATAGTTGAAGCATTAACCTATATAAAACGTAGGTGTCAACTCTACCCATGGTTAACAAACTTTGAAGAGCTCATAGATGACATTGAAAAACTTGAGCAAGGTATTATTTTAATTGTATTTTTAACTAGTACAATTGTTTAATTATTATTGTCTAATTTTTTATTCATATTGATTATTATATTTTATAAATTTTTAGAAATTGTCTCGATCGTCACTAACTGAAGAGAATTTGATATTAAGTTTGTTTAGTAGTAACACTTGGAGTTAATTGGCTTGATATGGTATGATAGATAATTTGTAACTTAATTATATTTATTTTTTTAAAATGCAAGTAATTATCTTTTATTGCAATTGATGATGTTTTATTTTTTGCAGGATACACAACTCTTTGGCAATTGGTGATTTTGTGTTATATTGTTGGTGTTAGAGATCTAGTATTATGTTGTTGGAGATTTACTTTTTAAGTGTCTATGGTTTTGGACTTTTGTTGCAACTAGTGTTATGTTGTTGGATATATTTTCTAAGTTTATGTGATTGGAAGGAAGTATTATATATGTTGTTTTAGTATTATTTTTTAAGTTCAATGTTGGAACATGAAAATAAGTATTATGTATTATTTTTACTTTTAAGTTGAATGATTATTATTCAAGTATTATTCAACTTTGAAACAATTATTGTTTTACTTTAAGTTCAATTTTTGAAACTTTTGTTGTCTATTATACCATTGAATTAGTTATTATTCAAATTTTGTCCATTTATGCAACATCATATTGAATTAATAAGAAACTTTTTGGCATTTTTTTATTTTTTAATACTTACTAACAAAATTTTAAAAATGCAAAAATCAAATTGAACCAAACTATAAAAGATTGGTTTTATTTGGTTTGGATTTCATAATTAATTTAAATTGAACCAAACCATATTGCACTTAATTTTTTTGTTTGGTTCAGACTTACTATTAAGCCAAAATCGCATGAAACAACATCATAAAGACTCCTACTTGTTACAGTTTAATATGGAAAACATGGTCAGTCTAGTATGCTTTTGATAACCTCTTCCTTTTGATGGTTTAGCTTCTAATAGGCAAATCCTATTTATGGAGTGTTGACATACTTTAAATTAATTAATGTTTTTCACCATTCTTCATACTTTACAATAAGGTTTTGTCTAATAATCACATACTCAAAGTAAACCATTAATAACTTTAGTCTAGAAGATTTAGAATTTACTTTTTAATAACTTCATAGAGTTCTGCTTCCATAAAGCTTGACCTATAAAGTCACACACTTAAGACAAGTCCACTAGGAATAATAATATTATTTGGTTGGAGCACAATTATTTTAGTGAGTCAATTCATTAGAATTGATCCCATTACGAGTGACACTCTTCTAACCCTAAGTTTTTCCTATTTATAAGCGCTAAATCAAATGTGGTCGTACTGGACAAAATGACATAAATTAGTGTTAATTAATCATAATCATTGTTTTATTATTGTTAGCAAAGTAAACAAAGAGGAACCCTAGTGTAGGTGTGGAGATATGTGCTTGTTCATGTGCTTACCTCTAGAGATTGTGCTACATTACTTCATTTAGTCAAAAAAGGCAATCCTTTTATTGTATTTTAATTATACTTTGATTTATGCCTTCATTTGAACAATATAAATGCCAAAATCCATTAGTTTTATTGCATTGCCTTGTGTCTTGAACCTAACAATTAGTATTAGAGCATGGTTAATGACAAGCATATTTTTAGCTGCAATTGTAAAATATGAATATGTAGTATTCTTCCAATTTTAGCATTCATTTTATTGATAGCATGAATATGTGATTTTCTACCTTTTCTACCATTGTTAACTGTTAATATGAATTTGTGATACATTACTACTTTACATTTGTCCATATGAATGTGATATTATGTTATTTTTTGTTCATAAATATAAGTATGTAATATTTTATTTTTTTCCAATATTCCTTTTACTCTTATTCTTTCATATTTTGAATATTGTATATTTGTAATGATTGTGTAAAACATGAAAGGTTTATGTTTTGGGATCAAGATGGTTTAAGAGTTAAACCACATTCTTCATGAAGAATATAGGTTCCATAAATAATACCAAGGTCATAACAACTCCATCCATTTGTGTCATTGGTGTTTCTTTCCCACCCAAGAACAATACCATTTTCAGAAACAACCAACACAACAATCTACAATGGTGCAAAGGTCAAATTTGAATTGTTTGCTCTGACAAATGGTGAAAAGATCACAATTGATCACTAACACAATGCAAAGGGAACACCATCTCTATGCCATAAGAAAACAACACCTTAGTGTGCCACCACCGCAAGGGAGATGGCCTTTTTGCATTATCATGGTGTAACTCTCTCAATTGTTGCTTCTAATAGCTTCCCTAAACATACATCTGAACCCTCATTTTATTTTTATTTACATTGTCCTTTGGGTACAAAGGTTTGAGCCCTTCTCATTCCCTAGTCATGCATCTCATCCCTTAGTTATGTTTCTAATCATTTTGAATTTTCGAGATCAAGAGGAAGCAAGATAGTTTGACGCTGAAATTTTCATAAGTAGCATTGACTAGGTCAGTGCTCAAATTATTTTAAAAATAATTGGGTAGCTTCAACTTAATTGCCACTAGTTGAATTTGATAAGTGGTGTCATTCATGGTTGTTGCAAGTTAAAATAAAACATTAATAAAATCATTACTAGTGCTACTTAAAGTTTGATTGGTGTTACATTGGCGTTGAGATTGACACAAACTAGTTGACACTATTTTTTAAAAATGTGAGAATGTGCTATACAAAAGAATCTATATATTTTTCACTTTTGATAATCCATTTCATGTTCTTTGAGTATATATTTAATAAGAGAGCCATACTTGAATGGTTTTTCAATGTTGATCTAGTTGTTAATCTTTCTACTATGTTTCCAATAATGAGTTCATATAGATGATGAGATTTAAATTTCCAAGCCTTTTTGGTTTGTATGTCCAACATTTGTTGTGTTATTTGGACAGACTATGGTGTATCATATTACTAATTTGGTTCTTCCTTTGACTTAGCATATAATTCATCTATCATATGTCAAAATTATCTTCTAGTTATCATCATAATTATATTCCTTTCAAACTTTAGTTTTTCATTAAATCTATTGACCATTGATAAATTCTTCAACAACTAAAGATCATTAGTTGTAGGCAGTAGGATTTAAATATTCCTTAGTATACAATAAATATTCACTACAAAAAAATCGACATTTTGTGGTGGCTAAAAGAACAATTTCTAATGGCTAAAAGTTGTCACAAAATTAATTTATGACGATCAGGATCAGTTGTCAAGAATACCAATGTCATAACAATTTGTGGCGATTAAAAGCTGTCACAAAATTTATTTTTCACCCTTTTTTATTTTTTTCACGTTTTCTATTTTTGCCATTTAAAAAACTGTCACAAAATGCGTTTTTTCTTTTTTGTTTTTTGCCAAAAAGCAGTATTTTTTTATTAAGAAAACTCATTAATATTTCTCTAGTTTTAATCATTTTCATTAGTTCTATAATTATTTTCATTCCTATTTGATTAAGTATAAAAATTGAGATAATGTATTAAATTTCTATTCTCTCAAATTTCAATACTATAATAATTATTGTAATTATTAACATAACAACATATGTCATTAAAAATATCAAACGTAATTTCAAATGTAATTTTTATCCAAGCTTATACTTGAATGCTTTTTTGAATGAATATAAGAGGCAGGGATACATATCAATTAAACTTAATTGCTTGGATATTATCCACAACACTTGGCCACATGCATCTTTGAAGAATGTGTATCATCAGGAAAATATTATAATCCTTGAATGCATTTCACAACTTCAATAGAAATTTATGATGATTTTTGTCATTAATTTAATGAAATTCAACAAAATTTGATCACAATCTTCCAGACTTATAGTCTTGTCTTTGTCAATATATTTATTTATGCAATTAAAAATATCAAATATAATTTCAACATGCATAAAAATTAGAGTAATAACAAGCTTCAAGTTGAAACAATGTGTATGCATAATGTGTTCAAGTAAGGAAATCTAATTAGTCAAACCATTGAAAGTTTGAAACATATGTTACATCCAAAACAGTATATATCAAAATGAATTAAGCAACATATGTCAGTTTCATAGAAATTAATATCTAATGATGATCCTCCTCTTGGTGTTGGCCGATCTTGTCCACTTCCTTCATCCTATGAAATAAAAATCATGCCATGTCAAGTGTTAATAATATATTAAATTTAACAAAAGAATAGGAAAAGTACTTACAACTATGTTACTGATATTATGGCCAAACATAGCACGCAACTCAAAAGGAATATGCTTTTCTTTCATTTGGATGTATGCAAGCATGACATTTTTTAATATCTTGACATTATCTTCAGAAGTTGTCAATTTGTCCCTTAAATAAGTAACCTCCTCTTTCAATTTAGAGCACTCGGCTAAATCAGAATTTGAAAAACTAGACCCTGAACCACTAAAGCTTGTGGTGGACCGAAATGCAACACTATGAAGACGTCCTAGTCCTAAGCAACACACACTCCCAATATGATCCTTTTCCAGTACTTTACCCACATTATCATTAGTTGAAATTTCTGTAAAGTTGTCACTTTGACTCATTTCTTGTGTCATCTTGTCCTATAAATTAGAAAAAACTTTCAGCATATTCATAAAAAACCAACGCAAGCAGTGAATGAAAACCATGATCAGAAAAAAGCATATGCAAGCAATATCTATGCACATTGTATGTTGCAACAACAACAACCAGAGGGATTAAATCTATAGAAACAACCCTCCCTTCACTACCCAAAATCCCACCAATACCAATAGCAAAAGCACCACTTCCAGTACATCCCCAAATCAGCCTAAGCGTCCCTTGCATAACAACTTTCTACCTCACACCAATATCCATACTACACACTAACACACAACATAAGGGGAAAACATGCAAGAATAATAAAGTTTTTGGGAGTTGCAAGTATCATGACTAGACTCATCAGAACTGAGAATTGATAAAATTAGAAACATATGGAATTAAGAAATAGAAAGGAATCTGATAAATTACCCCAATGGACCTTGCCTCCTCATTGACATATGATCCATTTTTCTTCTTGTGAGTCGCAATGTAAAGTTCTCCTTGACTCACAGCACGCCCAAGATCAACTTCCTAATACATGACACATGTAAGTCCAAAAGAACAAAAAATATAAATTTATTAAGACTCAAGAGCAAAACACAAAATATTAACCATCTCATGTTGTTTTTTAGACAAAAGTTTTGACCCACCAGTATGAGAAATTTTTTGCTTTTTTCTAACTTCAATATTTTTCATGCATAATTCCTTTGAAATAAACAATTTATTAATTAAAATATAAGCTAAAAAATTAATAGTAATAAATATTTGTTAAAATTACCTTATATTCTGGCCTTAGATGATTATCAACAAATGAAGACCACTGATCTTTGTGAATTCCATCAAGAACATTACCAATTAATTGTTCTCTTGATAAACACTATTCCACAAATTTGTCTTGTCATTCTTATACTTTCTTGACATGCACAGAAAACAATAACGCTCAGCAATTGATTTTGGTTCTTGAAAATGAAATAGATTCTTCAAAAAGGCAAAAAAAAATGTCAGCAGATCATAATTAAAGAGAACAAGGCTAAACAATTTGGTGTATGCATATACGTTTACAATATTAAAGCAACCATCCTTGTATGATTTTGGAACATTGGACCAACTACCAAAGTTAATTAGGATGTTTTTTGAATCCATGGCAATACGTCCACAAGTTGATGAAAAAAGTCTAGCTGCTTCTCCATAGGCTCGTAATTGACTATCAAATGGCACAACTATACATTCACCACGAGGCATCACAAAAACACTTGGTTTTGTTAGTTGAACCTTTTTAGTATTTCCTTGTTCATCTACCAAATGGTGACATAACATTTCATTAGTAAATATAACTATAATTGATAACTTTTATAAATTCAATTTTCCTATCTAACAAATAATAAAAAGCATACACTATGCAACCAATATGTTCAAACTTAAAAAGAAATAATATATGAACACTAAGTTACTGATCATTTTCCAATTCCCTTTTCATTAAATAAAATTGATGTTGACATCAACAATTATTACCTATGACTTGTACAGTCCATACTTTAGTAGCCTCACGTCCTGCACTTTTCTTTTGAGTAGATGCACGTGGTTGCTGGGTAGGAGCCATAGAGTAAGGTTGTTGATTAAAAGTCATGTGAGCCATAAAAGGAGGAATATGTGGTTGCTTAGTAAAAGCTATAGGAGGAGGAATGTATGATTATTGAGTAAAAGCTATAGAAAAAGTATGTGGCTGATGTGTAGGATCCATAGAAAAAGGAACGTGTGACTGTTGTGTAGGATCCATAGGAAAATGAATATGTGACTGTTGTGAAGGACCCATAGGAAAAAGAATGTGACTGCTAAGTAGGACCCATAGGAAAAGGAATATATGGCTGGTGAGTAGGAGCCATAGGAGAAGGAATATATGGTTGTTGAGTGAGAGTCATAAGAGAAGGAATATATGGTTGTTGATTGGAAGCCATATGAGGAGGAAGATCTGATTGCTGAGTAGGTGCTCCTTTTTTTGGGCGTTTGGTTCATCTATTGCTTCAATGACTTAATTCCATTGTTTCATACATTTTGCCATGCCATATCTAGACTTTTTAATTTTTTAGGAATTGCTTACAAATTAAGTGGTCAAACACCACATCTCTAGTTTCCCATTTATATAGTGACATTTAGGACATGGACACTGTATTGCACCATTGACAGAGTGGCACTCAAATGCAAAATCTAGGAACTTATTTAACCCCTCTAGATATTCAGTTGTATTTTGGGGAATATCAATCCATGATTTATCCATTATTTAGTTGTTCTAGTAAAATCGATTATCAGATTATAAATTAGAACATAGCCATAAAATGAAAATGCTTAAGGGATTAAAGGAGCAACAGTACATCAAATGCAATTGTAACGCTCGGCCACTTGCAGGATCAACGACTGTCCCTACATACCACCAACATAAGACTTTTCAGTGTGCTTTGTCCTCACTCACACACTTCTTGAGAAACTTCCCAGGAGATCACCCATCCCAAGATTGCTCCAAGTCAAGCACGCTTAACTGTGGAGTTCTTATGTTATGGGCTACCGAAAAGTAGATGCACTTTGTTGGTATAGGTAGTACCTATTAAATCCTTTAAGTTATCCTCAACTGTACAGTCCCATACCTGCATAGCCTCTGGATCCCTCTCGTTCGGGTGTGTATTCGATTCATTCATGTACCCCTCCCGCTGGAAGCCTGCCAGGAGCCGCTCCTTGTCCGTGCCTCACTGCACAGGCGATCACTCCCCGCCCTCGTCAGCGCTTGGGATGTTACATGCCCACCAGCTTCCGCCTGGTTCGTCCTCGAACCACACCGTACTGGTAGAGAGGCCTTGCTCTGATACCACTTGTAACGCTCGGCTACTTGCAGGATCAACGACTGTCCCTACATACCAACATAAGACATTTCAGTGTGCTTTGTCCTCACTCACACACTTCCTAAGAAACTTCCCAGGAGGTCACCCATCCCAAGATTGCTCCAAGTCAAGCACGCTTAACTGTGGAGTTCTTATGTTATGGGCTACCGCAAAGTAGATGCACCTTGTTGGTATAGGTAGTACCTATTAAATCCTTTAGGTTATCCTCAACTGTACAATCCCATACCTGCACAGCCTCTGGATCCCTCTCGTTCGGGTGTGTATTCGATTCATTCATGTACCCCTCCCGCTGGAAGCCTGTCAGGAGCCGCTCCTTGTCCGTGCCTCACTGCACCGGTGATCACTCCCCGCCCTCGTCAGCGCCCGGGATGTTACAGCAATTCTTGAAACAAAGCAATAATTTTTAAGAGAAAAAGAGAAACAAACATATTGGTGCAAAGGTTTATGATATAAACATTATGATATATCTCATCACAGCAGTATAGATAAGGAAACATCCTAAGAATTGCTTTAAACAAATCCAAGATTTAGAAAAGCATTGACATCACAACAAAAAAAAGACAATGATACTAGTTTCATCTTTTCTTTTTTTTTTTTTATCTTTGCCATTATTATTAAAAGTTTTAACAAACCTTTTTATTTACTGGCCACAAATCTTATTAAATGAC
The DNA here is from genome assembly GCA_007407185.1 of Glycine tomentella. Classification (NCBI taxonomy): domain Eukaryota; kingdom Viridiplantae; phylum Streptophyta; class Magnoliopsida; order Fabales; family Fabaceae; genus Glycine; species Glycine tomentella. The sequence continues at coordinate 107,287 of PYAF01004982.1, read as the reverse complement.
CTTGTTATGTAAAAAAAATTATTGCCCTCCAACATACCTGTTCATATCTTCTGCTACTGCTACATTACTCTACTAGTATTTATTTGCTTTTTCCAAGCTAGACGCGTATCAACTCATTCTTACGTCAACAATAAATGTCAGTTCTGTAACACCATAAATACAACCATTAATGATTTTATCATTAGCTATTTACTAGTAGTTCATTTCAAGTTTTTCTACACTCATTTTCAACACATTGGAACTTGGAATATATTTTTATATTAAGTAAATTTACTAGTAATATGATACTTACATTCTTCGTGTTCAATATTTTACAGTGGTTACATTAACTATATTATAAAGGTACAAATATAATTTTGGTTAAACGAATTATAGTGTAAATTTGTAAAGAATTGCATCTAAATTTGTTATGTAAACAAGAAAACATTAAGTAAATATATATTTACATGATGCTGATTATAAGAAACATAATGAACGATTTTTTATTTTTTATTTTGGAAAAGTAAGGTTTGATAATTAACAGAAAAGATATAATGCAAAATCACATGAAGTTAATAAATAAATGATTTTGGTTTCCCTTATAGGTGGGAGAGTGGGATTCAGATGTCAGGGGAACAAAAATAGAGGATAACAATTGCGAGGGCAATAATTAAGAAACCACGAATTCTCCTTCTAGACAAAGCATTATTTTAGAAACTATTTTTTACAATGACTACTTCCAATAATATCATAATTAATGTATTTCTAATAGCCATATATGAGAAAGTACAAAAAGACAAAGAAGATTAAAGTATTCGAGCCAAAATATATTAGTAGCCATATAAAGGTTCATGTCCTTCAAATTCCTTCAATTTTAGCATTCTAATAGTTCTAATGCACATCATGTTATTTGGTCTCATGAACCTCGTGAACCCAACTCTCTCTATATAACTTCAGGTACGTGACAAAATTATTTCTACTTTTTCTTTAAAAAAAGTAGTTTCTACTTTTCATATTATGTTGGCAAGGTAAGAAGTTATATGCATTAGTTTAGTTTCATCTAGCCATGTACAAACTCAATCTATTCAATGGGCTAGTTTCATCTAGCCATGGCCAGAAGGGACAAAGCATTGTCATCACAACAAACAAACATTCTTGAAATTGAGAATTAATATAAACATTATGATATATCTCATCACAATAGTAAAGATAATGAAGCATCAGACACGTAAAATAATAATTACATCACACAATAAAAAGTGATATCTTCCGATGCCTCTTTTGAGCAAGATATATGTCTTCTAATCTACCAATTATTTGCCTAAATGTTGGTCTTCAATATGGTTTTTCATCTCAGCATTCCTCAATTGCCTAAACTCCAGATCTAAAAAAAACATCCAGTTGTGAAGACTCAGATGAATTTGGTGTCCAACAGAAGTGGAAGAGGACAACAAAATTGTTTCAAATTAATTAGTTAATAAATTTAAATTTAGCAATTGTTTCAAATTATTAATTGAATTTATAAAAGATAATTTAACTATTACTAAATTTAGATTTAACAATTTATCTTACAAGTAACTGGTAATCAATTTGAATCGTCGAATTTTAAAATATTATATCCTACAGTCACTTGTGATTCCTCATAGGTGAGGAAGTGTTTCACGACTTCATATTAGAATCCACCGGTTCACATGATACATTCCAAAAAATAAAAAGGGGAGGGGAAGAGTATGGAAGGAAGGAAGGAAAAAGAAAAAAAAATTACTGTTACTAGCCGTTTTTGTTTGAAATTATTTTCTATAAATTGGTTCACTACTAGCATAATTGGTACATACAACTTTCATCTTCATTTTCATTTGTCAATATTTTTTCTCCAATCTCTTAGTTAAATTTTACTTGAGTGAAGTGGATCCAAATCAATTTGATTGCAAAGTTATATGAATTTTTTACAAAATTACCACATGTCTCCTTCAACCCAAAATTCAGAAAATTGCCCTCCTTTTTTACCACCACCACCACCACCACCAAATTATTTTATGTCAAACATTCAAATCCTTTCCATCGAAAATTCTCAAAGTTCTCAAACATTTCCTTCAATGCCACCAAACAATCCTACCATGGTTGAAAATCATGAAGTTGGTTCACAATTTCCACAATTTTCTACCCAAATTGGGCTACAAGATATCGTCATTGAGTAAATAAGAGGATCTTCTACAAAAGAAAGCCTCGAGTCGCCTTTGCAATTGAAGAAGATACACACCTCATTAGTTCATGGCTCAACATCGCAACCGATATAATTGTTAATGTTGGTCAAGGAAAAGAAGAGTTTTGGTTGAGAGTCACGAAAAATTACAACAAATTTGGAGGTGAACTTTGCGAAAGGGCACTGAATCAACCGAAATCACGATGGCAAAAAATTAATCTAGGCATGCAAAAATTCAAGGGTCATTACAAGCAAGCGACATCATTGAAGAAAAGTGGTTGCATAGATAATGAGGTCATGCTTCATGCATATGCCATATGGAAGGAAGACGAAGAAAGCGATTTTGGTTTGGAACATGCTTGACAACTTCTGAAAGATCAACCGAAATGGGTAGACCAATTTCCTGAAAATTGCTCTAAGAAGATGAAGATTTTCACAACTGGGGTATATTCATTGTCACCTAATCCAGAAATACAAGTCAAAGATGTCGAAGCTAACACACCGTCTCCAATTGCCCGTCCAATGGGGCAAAAGGCAGCCAAAAGGAAAAGCAAGGGGAAAGGAGTAGGAACATCTACCAACATTGTGGACTTAACTAGTGTAGATGAACCAATGAGGGAAAGAAATGTTGTGAACACCAAACTAGGAGTCTTACGGGAGAAAGAACTAGAAAAGAGTATTACGACATTCTAATGAAGGACACATCTACAATGTTTGAAACTCAACTCCAAGACCATCAAGCATTTTGTAAAATAATTAGGCGTAAACTAGGAATGTAATATTAAACTATCCGTATTTTATTTTGTTGTAATTATCTTTCGATTTATTGTAATCTTCTTTTAATTTGTTCTAATTGTCTTTTAATTTGTTGAAATTGTCTTTTATTTTGATTTAATTAATAAATTAGTCGTTATAAAGTAGCCGTTATAATTTGCTATTTAATTGTTCAATTCTCATTCATTGTTGCACATCTCCTACAATCATTTATACAATGGATCGAAATAATGAATTTGATAGAGTTTGGAAACAAACTGTTTATGAAACACTTGACAACGATAGTGATGAACAAATACTAAGCTATTTACGTGAGATGCAACATCAAGGAGGCAACAACAATGAACATTGAAGGCCTAGAAGAGTCATTAATCACAATCGTGAAGATGGACATCTACAATTGATGAACGACTACTTCTCAGAAAATTCAATTTACACAGACTCAATTCCTATGTAGGTTCCAAATGCGACGACAATTGTTCAACCAAATTGTCAACGCTCTTAGTAACCACGATGAGTATTTCCAAATGAGACTTGATGTTGTTGGTAGAATGGGTCTCTCATCGTTGTAGAAGTGTACTGCAGTTATCCGTATATTGGCATACGGATCACCTGCTGATTATGTGGATGAGTACATTAGAATTGGTGAATGCACTGCAACTTAATGCTTACAAAAATTTGTAAGGGGTGTCAATGAGATATTTGGAGAAAAGTACTCAACAATGACATGAACCGCCTACTACAAATTGGAGATGCACGAGGGTTTTCAGGTATTTTAGGTTCTATTGATTGCATGCATTGGGAGTGAAAAAATTGTCCAGTTGCCTGGCAGGGTCAATTTTGTAGAGATGATCACCGCAAACCCACAATAATACTTGAAGCAGTTGCTTCACAAGACTTGTGGATTTGGCATGCATTTTTTGGAGTTGCGGGTTCAAGCAATGACATTAATATGTTAAATCAATCACCTGTGTTTGATGGGGTTTTGCAAGGTCAAGCTCCTCTGGTACAATTTACAATTAATGGAACTCCATACAATATGGGGTACTATCTTACAGCCACATTTGTGAAGACCATACCAATGCCACAAGGTTCGAAAAGAAAATTATTTTCAAAATGTCAAGAAGTAATGAGAAAGGATGTTGAATGAGCATTTGGTGTGCTCAAATCTCGATTCGCAATTATATGTGGTCCATCGCGTCCTGGAACATGAATACAATGAAGGATATAATGTTGACATGCATTATATTGCATAACATGATTGTTGAAGACGAACGAGATACATTTGGTGGTAATGTCGATGTTGATTATGATCACGTAGATAATGACATTTCAAATGTTGAAGTATCTCGCGGTGCTCCTCCTAACTTTGCTACATACTTGCAAAAAAGACGTGTTATGCATACAAAGGAATTCATCAACAACTTCAAGCAGACTTGGTGGAGCATATTTGGGAACATTACAGTCACGAAAATAATGAAAATTGATTTTTCTTTAAAATTGATGTCTTGCACCTTTTTTATTATCAATTTTATATATTTTTCATTTATTTAACATTTAGTTATAAATAAATATTATTTAAATTTAATCATTTCTTAATATTCATATATTTTTTCTTCCATGCTTTATTAATTAAATTTAATTACTTAATTAAATTTAATTTAATCAAAATTTAAATATTTAAAAGTGAGGTCCATGTGAGACCCATTAAAAGTTATGTAAGATCTCAAAATGAGATCTATCACTAAAGGAAAAAATGTCATACATCTTAAGAGATCTTCAATCCTACGTGACACTGTGGGTCCACCAAAAAGTGATCTAAGATCCCAATTTGAGATCTACCACTAAAGTTGTTCTAAGTAAGTGTTTGTGACAACAGTTCTTCCATACCAACTTAGCAGCCCGACGCTGCTATTGGCATAATAACCAACTACATGAATCAGCGATTGCGCCTGTCCACCAAGGGTTTGCAGAGGTTTTACAAAGTCAAAGCGCTTGATCCTTTGCCCCATACTTTGAGATGCTTCTCCCTGCCGTCATTGAAAATGTGTGGACTCGATGTCAGAATGCATTCTTCGATACCCTGTTGTAGAAGTTTATAAGCCGTAGACAGTCACTAGTTTGATCGCTATGCCAATAGATAAAAGTAAAGTATTTTGACTGATGATTCACTTAAACAGAGATTTTATGTCATTGGAGACACTTGAATTTTGTGCTTAGTTCTGCTTCTTGTTAATTATGTGCTTTGATATGCATGTAGCATGAATTCTTCTAAATTTATTAACTTGCATCTTTTTTTTTTGTTTTCAAGTGTATGGAAGTTTTCCTTCTGAAAGTCAGTTAGCAGAATGGGAGTTTGCTATATCTCAGCATTCGACTGTTCCACAAGGAGTTTTGGTGAGATTTTATGCTTTATCTAAAATAACTCTTATTGTGGATTTATGGTACCCAAATCCCATATGCTAAGTGATAACTTTTTTTTTGTTTCAGTCGGTGAAAACTTTTAGATTTGTAAAATGTAAACAACTTCCACTAGTTGTTTTACTTGTTGAAATTTAGTATGCAGTGGTATTTTATTTTGTTAAAGAAATCTAATAGTTCTTTAATAGTAGCGTTAATATTTTCTAAATGAGTTTTCTAGAAGCATCTTTATTTATGAAGTATATGATATTTTTTTCTCTATTTTTCTTTATTTTGGTTGAAGTAGAATTATAGCTTGTTGAAAGACCACTTGTTAATTTTGCATACTGATTTTGGGTACCTATTAATTAAATTTTAACGAACCTTAATTCTGCGTTAGTTATGAATGATCATGTCTAAGCACCTCAAAGAAGCCAAAAGAGTCATGTGGCCATACACAACATTTTAAAAGGATATGAATGATCAATGCAAATAATCCAATCTAAACCTACGCTTGCATCTCAATAAAATTAAGTAGATCATATGTTTCTCTAGTGGAGTCATTACTTCTACCAACTAGCACACTATTGCCTGACCAAAGGGACTACCGAGTAACAGATAAATATGACTTTAAGAGTATAGAAAAACACTATAGACACACACACACAAAAAAAAAAAAAAACAAAGTGAGCAAGTTTGTCAAAGACAAAATTCATAAGAATAACCAAATAACTCAATCCATAAATTAAGAAGCAACATCTTCCCAGTACTCAACGTAAGTCTATAGAATCAGAAAAAGTAACAAAGGGATGTCTAGTGCTATAAAGCTCCCACTATACTAGGTATCCAAGCAAGGATCAGGCCAACTAAGTGAGTCTATAATAGGAAGCCTTACCTTGCATTTGGATGATGTTGATTCCGTGACTCAAACCTGTGCGACCTTCCGGTCTCATAGCTGAATTTTTCAATAGTTGCACCAAGCCTCCCCTTCAAAAAAAAAATCTAACACAATACCCATCAATTAATTAAAAAAATCTCAAAGATCAAAAGAAGGCATATACAGAGCTTTCACAACATGCTATTGGCCATAAAAGCAAAGGGGTTTTGCTTTGCAGGGGTACTGTACTACTATTCCACGAGACTGACACACCTCATTCACTCACTCTTTCTCTCTCTAGATCTCTAAATCTCTATTTCTTACCTTGCATCTGCGCGTACCAAAACATACCACGTTCTTTGTAAAATATGGGAACACTTCACACTTAACCAAGAGGGGGTGAATTGGTTAGGTTTGGTAATTCAAAATTTTCTTGAACAAAATCAGAGTTTTTCCCTTTTGGATCTTTATCACTTTTTTGAAACCAAGAACCTTTATTCAATCAAATGGTCAACCCAAGATATGCAATAGCTCAAACTTTGCTGATAACTAAAACTTACAGTCAAGAGTAACAAAATATAGTCAATATAAAGAATATAAACAACACACAAAGATTTATACTGGTTCACTTCAAACACTATGAAGCTACATCCAGTTTTCTTCCACTCAACACTAGAATAGAGTTCCACTATTGTAAATATCAGTTCTTACAAATTATTACAAAGTCTCTCTTTATCAACCCTAGATAAAGTTCATAAATCTAAAACACTATTAGATTCTTAGAGACAACCCACTGAGAACACTACTCAGTAAATCCCCTAGAGAAACCATATCTCTAGATTACAAGCAAGAAACCCATTTACAATAGACAAACAAACACAGAATTCAAAACAGAATTACACCTTCAAAGACTAAGGAAAGAAGTCACCTGATGATCCAATGAATAATATGCATATGAATGATTTCACCAGGTTAATGAATGAATACAAGCTCAGAACATCACTTTCCTCAAGCTTTGAAAAAGAATTTCTTGCTTCACTAATCACTTAACAACCCATATGATTTTTTGTTAATGCAAGAACTCAATGAACCCAGAAAAACCACTGAAAGAATGTTTAGAAAGCCTTAGAATGCTTAGAGTACGAATTGATCAAGTTCTCAAATAAGCTGAGTGAGGGTTCTATTTATAACAAACTTTTCTAACCGTCAGTAATCGATTAAACACGCTCAACAATCGATTATTTCGTTTATGTAATCGATTAAACCAAGCAAGTAATCGATTAAAGAGTTCTATAAAAATCTGGGTTCAAATAACGAACAGAATAATTGATTATTTCGATACGTAATCAATTAAAACAGGAAGCTTTATAACCATTAATTAAACTATGTAATCGATTACAGTTTCTGGTAATCGATTAATGCAGAAAGCTTCATAATCATGAAATGGGAAGAGTAATCGATTACAAATTCTGGTAATCGATTAAAAGTAGCAAGATGTGTAAAGCATAGGCATATGTTGTAATCAATTACAATATGCAGTAATCGATTAAGACAGAGAGATGATATTTCCTGGTAAGCGTATGTAATTGATTACAGCTTAATGGTAATCGATTAAAATGATCAACAAAACAGTTTATATGTAAGCTAAGGTAGATTAATCGATTAAACTGACATGTAATCGATTACATTGTTCTTGAAGAGTTTTCCAGAAAGCACAAAGAACAATATAATCGATTATTACGAATAAGTAATCGATTAAATCAGTAGAAAATATATTTTCCAAAAACCTTATGTTTTAACTATTAGACTTAAGCATTTTTATCAATGCCTTGTTAATTCTAATCATTTAAACCAATTTAATGAATGAATGATGTGAATGCAATATTCTTGGATCACCAGAAATGCTTTTTCCTTTTACATTTATTCACTTATAATTCTTCAATACTTCAAGGCATGTTGAAAGCTAAAACTCAG
>PYAF01004982.1:81331-98980 GCA_007407185.1 Glycine tomentella | reverse complement strand
ACATGTCAAATCTTCAATTGATTAACAATAAGACTTGGAGTCAATTTTGAATCAATTTGAAGAACTTTAAACTTTGCAAACCTGAAAAATTTTCAATGCCTTTGCCAAAAACAAGTGTTAAAAGCATTTGTTATTGAAGTAGCATTCAATTACAAGACATATATATTGATTGAAATCCTTTTAACATCATTACTCCCCCTAAATGTCAGCATGCATTCAGTTCAAATTTTTGGGCAAAAATGAAACAAAAAACAGGGGCAAACAGAGCATGATGCAGGGCATGCTTGATCTTTAAATTTCTATTTTTAATCAATTATTTCTCCCCCTATTTGGCTTGTTAAAAGTCAAAAAACAATAAAGGCACAACGGAAAATGAACTTTAAAGCATTATATTAATCATAAGGGAGCCATTACAATTACAGAAAAAATATATTCATAAACTAAACAAAGTAAAGACTAGAAATCTTCAGACTCGTCCACTTTAAGAGTGGCTTCTATTTCATCCAGCCTAGCATTGAGATCCCTAAAAGAGCTGAGTCTCAGCCCTGAATTCATGATGCATGCTGAGAAGCTCATTCATCTTTTCCAGCATGAGGGACTCAAATTGGGTGTAGACAGGTTGTTGAGGATTCCTTTATTCATCTTCTGAATCCCTAGCAACTTGTTCTTCAACAGCAGCAGCAGGTGCTTGTCCAGCCATAATCCACCCATCAGGAGTTTTTCTCATCCCCGTTTTGGTGAGATGCTTTTCCTGGATCAGGCTGTTGGAGGAGTTGGTATTATCAACCACTTCATTTTCAACATTTATGTTGAAGTGGTCAATAAGTCTTAAGACAAGCACAGGGTAAGGAAAAGGATAATTGACCAATCTCTTGGCCTTCAACATTATTTCTTCAAAGATAAGTACCCATTCATAGGTATGTTATTCTTCAGCCCAAAGACCAACTGAAGGTCTTCATCTGTTGCTTGGGCATGATTGGTGGCCCTTGGAGTGACCACATAAGTAATGATGTAGTGAAGGAGTCTATCCTCAGGAGTCATGGGTCTAGTACCCAGTCTACTCCTAAGTTGCATGTGTGGATCATGCAACATCTCCCTGTATGTATCCATTTTATTGTAGCCATCATGTTCCTCATCAAACCTTCTAGCCCCCTCACACACAACCCCTGCCACAGATTCCCAAACCTCAGGGGTAATCTCCATGGTTACACCCTTGACCTTGGAGACCATATTCCCCTGCATGGACCCTTTGGCATAGGTGTAGAACACCTTCACCAGATCAGGGTAGAAAGTACCATTCATTTCTAAAAATCTTCTAAGCCCTTGGGCTTCGAAGTAGGCTGGGAATTGGAAACCCTCTCTAATAAACCAGTCTAAGTCTAGGTATTTAGGGGAGGCTATAGGCTTGGTTGCATTAAACTCTAAATAGTTCATTTTTTCTGATTCTGTGAAGAACCACAGATCAAGCCTGTTTGGGGGTTGAGGAGGAGGTGGGTTAGAAGAGGATTCACCCACTTTTCTTTTGGATGACCTAGCCCTTTTTGGAGTTGAGTTTGACATTGTTTAGAAGGTTGGCTTGGACACAGAAAAAAAACACAGAGACTTGGAATTTGCAGAGGAAAAGAGTAAGCAAGGTGCAGATTTTCCAATTGAAGTAATGCACTATTTATAGGCTTATTTTAGGTTCCTAACGTCTATAATTTTGAAAATATAGCTGTTGGTGACAGTTAAGGCACATCAGTGGCCTTTGATTTGCTTTGGATTTGATTGGATAGTTACATTTTCAGAGAGAAAACTGTCAGAACACGTTCAACAACATGAAGAATCGATTATTTCCTCAAGTAATCGATTATTTCAGCACTTTGGAACATAAAATATACACAAAGTAATCGATTATCCTGTGTGGTAATCGATTATTTCACTACCAGCCAGCAGTAGAAGATGACATGTAATCGATTATACACTCATGTAATCGATTATATTATAGCAGTATGCATTTTACTAAAGATCAGAGCTGTGTGTAATCGATTATCCCGAGTGGTAATCGATTATTCCAGCAAGACATGGATTTTTCTAAGCTCTTGGTAATCGATTACGATATGGTCGTAATCGATTATTTCAGTGTGACACTTATACTGAAATGATTTGATATGTATAATAATCGATTATCCCGATGTGTAATCGATTATTGCAGAAGAGGGTGAAACCTTAAGGAACTTGTGTAATCGATTACCTATTTGTTGTAATCGATTATTCTAGAGAAACTAAGATTCTGAAATGTGAAGAATAATCGATTACCATTTCAATGTAATCGATTACAGGAACATAACTTGCACTCAAAATGTGATTTTTAATGAAATTAATTGATTAACCCATGGTGTAATCGATTATTACAGCAGATACATCAGTAACAAAGCATTTATGCAGATCAATTCAAATTTTAGTCAAGTTAAATGATAAATGCATTGGTAAGGTTTCAAATGGGCATAGAACAGCATATATTAAACCAAGCTAGCATATATTGTTCTCATCAAGAATGCCTAGCATGTTTCTAAGTGTATAGAATCTATCCTTTGGCAAAGGTTTAGTGAATATGTCAGCAAGTTGATTATGGGTATCAATGAACTCAACCTTGATGTTACCTTTCTACACATGATCTCTTAAGAAGTGATGTCTAATTTCAATGTGCTTGGTCCTTGAGTGCATGACAGGATTCTTTGAAATATTTATTGCACTTGTGTTGTCACATAGTAATGGTATCTCCTTAAGATCAACTCCATAATCTTGCATTTGTTGCTTAAGCCATAGACTTTATGCACAGCAACTCCCAGCTGAGATATATTCAGCCTCAGCAGTTGACAAAGTTACACAAGCTTGTTTCTTGAAATACCATGAAATGAGTGAGCTTCCAAGGAGATGACAAGTTCCACTTGTGCTTTTTCTATCAAGTTTACATCCTGCAAAATCAGAATCAGAATATCCAATAATATTTATTGGTGCACCCTTAGGATACCACAACCCAGCTTTGGGTGTTGCCTTGAGGTATTTGATGATCCTTTTGACTGCTGTAAGATAAGACTCTTTTGGATTTGCTTGATATCTTGCACACAAGCAAACACTTAACATAATATCTGGTCTACTAGCTATCAAATATAGTAAAGATCCCATCATTCCTCTATATTTGGATTCATCCACCTGCTTCCCTTTTTTCATCTGAATCAAGATATGTTGAGGTTGTCATAGGAGATGTAGCATCTTTGCTTTTCTCCATCTCAAATTTCTTGATGACTTCAAGGCAATACTTTGATTGATTGAGAAAAGTTCCATTCTTCATTTGTTTTACTTGTAGTCCTAGAAAGAATGTTAACTCTCCCATCATAGACACTCAAATTCTTTTTGCATAGCTGCAGAAAATTCTTTACAAAGTATTTGATTAGTTGAACCAAAGATAATATCATCAACATATATTTGAACCACTAGGATATTATCCTTATGCCTCTTGATAAACAAGGTTTTATCAACATTACCCCTTACAAAAGATTGATCAAGTAGGAACTTACTCAATCTTTCATACCATGATCTTGAAGCTTGTTTTAGACCATAGAGGGCCTTTTTCAGTTTAAAAACATAATTAGGATGTTTAAAATCAGAAAAGCCCGGAGGTTGTTCAACATATATGTCCTCCTCTATGTAGCCATTTAAAAAGGCACTTTTGACATCCATTTGGTAAAGTTTGAAATTCGTTAAGCATGCATATGCAAGTAATAGCCTAATTGTTTTCAATCTTGCAACTGGGGCAAAAGTTTCTTCATAGTCAATGCCTTTCTCTTGGTTGTAACCTTTAGCAACCAATCTAGCTTTGTTTCTTACTATGATTCCACTTTCATCAAGTTTGTTTCTAAAAACCCATTTTGTATCAATAGGCTTAATTGATGAAGGTCTGGGCACAAGTTCTCAAACTTCATTTCTCTTAAATTGATTCAGCTCATCATGCATGGCATGCATCCAATGTTCATCTTGCAAGGCATGGTTAATATCTTTAGGTTCAATTTGAGATACAAAAGCCATGTCATAACATAAGTTTCTAAGAGAAGATCTAGTAGAGACTCCCTTTGTCATTTCACCAATGATATTGTCTAATGAGAGATCTCTTGTAGTTCTCCATTCTTTTGGCCTTTGGTAAGAAGTTGATGGAGTTTCTTCAGCACTTGGTTCACTTTTCTCATTAATAGATAAATCTTCAAGCTGAACATTTTTCTCCAATTGACCTGCATCTTCATCACTATCTTTTTCCTCTTTTGAGGGGTTAGATTCATCACAAATTACATGAACAGATTCTTCCATGCACATGGTTCTCTTGTTGAAGACTCTATAAGCTTTACTTTGCAATGAATATCCAAGAAATATGGCTTCATCAGCCTTTGCATCAAACTTTCCTAGTGATTCTTTCCCATTATTTAAAACAAAACACTTGTAGCCAAAAGTTCTTAAATGAGAAACATTGGGTTTTCTTCCCTTGTATAACTCATAAGGTGTTTTCTTCAAGATGGGTCTTATGAGCAGTCTATTTAAAGTGTAACAAACAGTACTTACTGCATCAGTCCAAAAATATTTTGGTAAATTAGTCTCATTTAGAAGTGTTCTTGCACCTTCTTCAAGTGATCTGTTTTTTCCTCTCCATAACACCATTTTGCTGAGGTGCTCTTGGAGCTGAAAAGTTGTGGTTAATTCCATTTTCTACACATAATTTTCAAAATGTTCATTTTGGAAATCTCCACCATGGTCACTTCTAATTGAGATTATTTTACACCTTTCTCATTTTGAATAAGTTTGGCTAATTTTCTGAAAGAATGGAAAGCATCACTCTTGGATTTCAAAAACAAAGTCCAAGTGAATCTAGAGTAGTCATCAACAATAACAAGTCCATAATAATTACCACCTAAACTTATAGTTCTTGAAGGACCAAACAAATCAATGTGCAGTAATTCAAGTGGTCTTGAGGTGGAAACAATGTTTTTACTTTGAAAAGAGATTTTGGTTTGTTTCCCCTTTTGACATGCATCACATAATTTGTCCTTCTCAAATTTGAGTTTTGGTAGACCAACAACTAAGTCCTTCTTAATGAGTTTATTCATATGATGCAAATTAATATGGCTAGCTCTCCTATGCCACAACCATGATTCATCTAACTTACTCATCAAGCATGTAGTCTTGTGAAATAATGCATGGTCTATGGAAAGCAAATAAATGTTACCTTTTCTTTTGCCAATGTGGATTACTTCTCTACTTTTTCCATCACATATCATGCAACAATCTTGATTGAAAGAAATTTTAAAACCTATCACATAACTGACTTATGCTTAGAAGATTATGCTTTAACCCTTCAACATAGAGTACATTGCTGATTTTTGTGTTCAAACTGTCACCAATGTTTCCTTCACCTATGATCTTCCCTTTGTTGTTGTCTCCATAGGTAACATATCCCCCATCTTTAAGTGTAAAATTTTTAAGCAAGGACTTGTCACCGATCATATGTCTTGAGCAGCCACTATCAAGATACCATAAGGAGGAGCTTGCTCTAAGACATACCTACAAAAGAGACAAATCACTTCATAGAAGAAGGTACCCATTTGAGTTTGGGTCCAAAGGAGTTAGTTGCTTGCTTTTTCTTTTCTACCCAAATACACTCACCATTTGGGACATAAAATCTTCTTGCAAAACATTGATAAATGTGTGTCCATTCTCCATACAATAGTGACAAACAACAGTTTTATATGTATTTCTAAAGAACCTCTTTTAATTGAATCTTGGTTTCTTCTTCTTCTTCTGTCTTGGAGGTACAAATGTTGTCTTTTGAACATTTTTAAAGCTCTTTTGTACCCCAATCCAGAAGTGTCACCAAATTGTTTTTGAGCACTCAACATATCATTCAAATCACTTTTTCCTTTGTTGAGTTTTTCCAAGATATCAATCAACTCATTGTTTGTAACACCCCGTGTGCACCCGGTGTATTATCATTACGATTATATCAGATTAGCGCTTAATCACAGTAATTAAAACCTTTTTCGGAAGCGTAAATCAAAACCATATTTCTTGATTACATTATGTATGGAATCTCAACATTTCAGCATAAACAAAACAAGCCCCTGCCGATCCAGTTCACACAACATAATCATAGGCAGATAACATAAACATCTCAAAGATATAAACAGGAGGAACCTCATTACATAACATAAACAGGTTATGTACATATACATCGTCTGACACTCAAAGTGTCTATACAAAAGAATAAGCATCCGAGTGCTTTGATCCCAAGGACCCTTCCTCACACGAGGGCATACATACAATATATACATATCTCAAAATTACATGTACACACACATGTCTTCCCTCTACAGGGGTACAAAACAACCAAAAGCTGAGCCGAGCTCCAAGTTTTCCACTGCTGCCTCACGGCCAAGCAAGCACTGTCTCTACTGGGGCCTCCCGCCCTGAGACCGCTCCTCTCTGCCAGAAGAGTCACCTGAAAGAACACAAGCCCCACACTGGGTGAGATAAACATCTCAGTAAGCTCAGGATCCTTGGAGGCATCTCCTCCACCCTGGCTCACTCACCATGACACAAGTCATCAAGGTTTCACAACACACTGGCCTCCCGGCCCTCATAATAATACAAGCAAGTCATCTAGCTCTAATGTAAGGTGGATCCAATCAACACCAAACCTCAGTGTGAAACCGGAATTCACACCCGTGCCATCCCATCAGGAGCTACCCCTTACGCATGGACGCACGTATATGGTACCTCCGAGAATAGGCAATCAACCGCAACGGGACACACCTATCTCTTGGTCTTAGGGGATCATCATCACCCCAGGATCCAATCAACCATGAGCAAACCAAACTAGGAGGTGCGCTCTACTCATAGGGAGGTCCATATCTATCTAACTGGCCAGAAGATCTAACAACAGGTATCATACATATCTCAAGCACAGATACAAGCATATATCATCATGAGTATGCAACAACCAATAATGCATGTATCATGAATGTAACCACTACTTCCTCGGAGTATGGTGGAGCACAAGCAAGTGGGAAACATCCCCAATGGACCAAGAACTTACCTGGCAAAGCCGAGCTCTGCGGTTCTTCCCTTGCTCTGTGGCCTACGCCACTGACACCCACGGTGTCACGCCCTATACAAGGCACACAATCATATATCAATCATCAACACAGCCATATCAGGCACAACATATAACATGGTCCTCAACCGTCTCAATGAAAGGACTCACAATCCTTTCCAAAACCACAAGGTCATCTAACCTAAGGTTCATCCAGGCTTATCACTCACAAGCCATCTCATAGATCCTCAGTGGTCTATCTAACCTCAACAAAGCACTTGAGTTATCACAAGACTTGGTGCAAGCCAACATCAGGAGCTCAAAGCTCTAAACCGACCAAAGGCTCAAGAATACACATGTGGCTTGAACGATTCTTTTCACACACAAGACACCATTCCAACAGCCCTTCAAGCACAACAACACCATAAACCAAGGCTCTAGCATGTCACAACATAGCCAAGCAACTTAGCATACAACTATACATGCCTTACATAGAGCCAAGAACCAAAGTTCACCAAATTCACATATGAGAGCTAATCCTTCATCCTCACAACATTCTAAAACATGTTTCTAAAGGACCCAAGGCTAAAACTAGCTCTATCACAAGTGGGTCACTATTCACCCAAAACCCCAACTCACAAATTAAACGGTGAAACTTGAGTTTCTTACCTCAAAGATGACAAGGACGACTCTCCCTAGCTTGGGTACCCACGAATCGCCGCCGTTCCTCGCCGAACTCAAGTTCTAAGAACTTCCCTTGAGAAAGGGATTCTCTAATTTGGGGGTTTTTAAGGAGAATTGATGAAGGATTCAAGCTCCCTAAGTGTTTCTAGCAAGATTAGTGTTTAAAGGGACTTGTTTTGGTGAACTATGGTGAAGAAATGAAGCTTGGAGCTTCAACAATGGCTGCAGGTCGTCCAGAGGAAGAAGAAGAAGAAGCTTTCCCCTTCAAAAATAGCGACTTTGCCTTTTATACCAACTCTGTCAGAGGTCCCGCGTGGATCGCGCCACCTCTGACGCTAACCGCGCCACACTTTCCAGAACCTGTGGCGCCAACCGCGCCACACCTAGCACTGACCACGCTGGATTCCAGAGAAAAAGGATTTTCCAGGGCACTTCCGGCGCGACTCGCGCCACCAATGGCGCTACCCGCGTTGGCTTCAAAACCTTGACGCCACTCGCGCCACATACGGCGCTGCCCACGCCAAATTCCAGAGAAAACTGGTTTTCTGGAGGACTTGTAGGGCTAACCGCGTCACCTTAGCGCTACCTGCGCCACACTCCAGAACTGTGGCGCTAACCGCGCCACATTCCAGACTCGGTTTTCTACTGAAGAACACTAGCGCTGACCGCGTGGACTCCCGCGCCAGCCGCGCCAGGACTCAGGGTCATCACATTGTTCTTTAAAACAAGCTGCATATATTTTTCTTCATGATTAAGTCTATACTCTTCAAAACCTTTTTGCAGCGTTTCATATTTGTCAATAGTTGTAGAGGAAGAAGCACAAATACAGCTACTTGATTTGTAGCTTGAAGTAAGATTTTCATTTTCTTCCTTCAAGTTACAAACTCAATTTGTAATTCAACAATTTTTGCAAGATGATCTTCAATGTTTTTCTTGAGCTTATTGTTAGACTTAGCAAGCTTTTTAGCCTCTTTATGCATCTCTTGAAAAACAAAAATAGCTTGATCAAGTTCAGAGGTTACCTCATCATCTTCATCTAAGAGATCATCATTCTCTTCATTAACTATTGAGGTGAGGCACATGTTGGCTTCTTCTACTTCAGTTGAGGATTCAAAAGTTGAAGATTCATTATCCTCCCAAGCAATGTAAGCTTTTCTTGGCTTTGTTTCCCTCTTGCTTTTGCTATCATTTTGTTGTTTCTTCAAGTAGACTGAACATTCTGATTTTATGTGGCCATGTTTACCACATTCAAAGCATATGAAATTGTTGTCAATCTTCTTGGTGTTGCTAGTGTTGTTGTTGGAATTGTTCTTGTTGTTTCTTGTAAATCTTTTTCCCTTATTCTTCTTTAGGAACTTGCTGAACTTTTTCATAATTAAGTTTATGCTTTCTTCATCTTCTTCATTGCTTGAGTTTTCTTCTTTCTCCACCTTAGGTGCTGCAGCTTTTAGTACAATTCCTTTGCCTTTTCTTTCTACATCTTCACCAAAGGTTAGTTGAGATAATTCTAATTCATACACTCAAGTAACTTACCAAGAGAGCAACCATGGTCATTTTTGAGAGTCTTTAGATTCTTTGATGGCTGTCACTTTTGGTTGCCATGCTCTAGTGAGGCACTTCAAGATTTTGATGGTCAATTCTTCAGTATCAAATGTCTTCCCAAGTCCTAAGAGATGATTCACTATATGTGTGAATCTTGTTTGGAGTTGAGAGATGCTTTCATTTTGATTCATCTTGAACATCTCATATTCATGTATTAATGAGTGCTTTCTTGATCTCCTTACTTCTTCAGTCCCTTCATGGGTAATCTCTAGCATTTCCCACATCTCTTTGGCACTTGTACATCTAACGGTCCTGAAGAATTCATCAAAAGAGAGAGCAGAAGTTATCATGTTCTTTGCTTTAAAATCATACTGAACAATCCTCTTTTCATCATCATTCATATCATCCCACTCCTTGGGAATCATGTTATTATCAACTACTTTGATGGGCACCCTAGGACCCTTTTCTATTGCATTCCATGCTCCTGGATCATTGGATTGAATAAAGATCTTCATCCTATTTTTCCAAAAACTGAAATTTTCCCCCTCAAACAAAGGAGGTCTGTTAAGGATGCACATTCCTTGAAGGTTAATTGTGAAGTATTCATTTTTGAAAGTGATCTTGAGCACCTTACAAGACCTAGCTCTTGATGTCAATTGTAAAATATGGGAACACTTCACACTTAACCAAGAGGGGGGTCAATTGGTTAGGTTTGGTAATTCAAAATTTTCTTGAACAAAATTAGAGTTTTTCCCTTTTGGATCTTTATCACTTTTTTGAAACCAAGAACCTTTATTCAATCAAATGGTCAACCCAAGATATGCAATAGCTCAAACTTTGATGATAACTAAAACTTACAGTCAAGAGTAACAAAATATAGTTAATATAAAGAATATAAACAACACACAAAGATTTATACTGATTCACTTCAAACACTATGAAGCTACATCCAGTTTTCTTCCACTCAACACTAGAATGGAGTTCCACTATTGTAAATATCAGTTCTTACAAATTATTACACAGTCTCTCTTTATCAACCCTAGATAAAGTTCATAAATCTAAAACACTATTAGATTCTTATAGACAACCCATTAAGAACACTACTCAGTAAATCCCCTAGAGAAACCCTATCTCTAGATTACAAGCAAGAAACTCATTTACAATAGACAAACAAACACAGAATTCAAAACAGAATTACAACTTCAAAGACTAAGGAAAGAAGTCACCTGATGATCCAATGAATAATATGCATATGAATGATTTCACTAGGTTAATGAATGAATACAATCTCAGAACATCACTTTCCTCAAGCTTTGAAAAAGAATTTCTTGCTTCACTAATCACTTAACAACCCATATGAATTTTTGTGAATGCAAGAACTCAATGAACCCAGAAAAACCACTGAAAGAATGTTTAGAAAGCCTTAGAATGCTCAGAGTACGAATTGATCAAGTTCTCAAATAAGCTGAGTGAGGGTTCTATTTATAACAAACTTTTCTAACCGTCAGTAATCTGTTAAACGCGCTCAATAATCGATTATTTCGTTTATGTAATCGATTAAACCAAGCAAGTAATCGATTAAAGAGTTCTACAAAAATCTGGGTTCAAATAACGAACAGAATAATCGATTATTTCGATACGTAATCGATTAAAACGGGAAGCTTTAACTATGTAATCGATTACAGCTTCTGGTAATCGATTAATGCAGGAAGCTTCATAATCATGAAATGGGCAGAGTAATCGATTGCAGATTCTGGTAATCGATTAAAGTAGCAAGATGTGTAAAGCATAGACATATGTTGTAATCGATTACAATATGTAGTAATCGATTAAGACAGAGAGATGATATTTCCTGGTAAGCCTATGTAATCGATTACAGCTTAATGGTAATAGATTAAAATGATTAACAAAGCAGTTTATATGTAAGCTAAGGTAGATTAATCGATTAAACCGACATGTAATCGATTACATTGTTCTTGAAGAGTTTTCCAAACAGCACAAAGAACAATATAATCGATTATTACAAATAAGTAATCGATTAAATCAATAGAAAATATATTTTTCCAAAAACCTTATGTTTTAACTATTAGACTTAAGCATTTTTATCAATGCCTTGTTAATTCTTATCATTTAAACCAATTTAATGAATGAATGATGTGAATGCAATATTCTTGGATCACCAGAAATGCTTTTTCCTTTTACATTTATTCACTTATAATTCTTCAATACTTCAAGGCATGTTGAAAGCTAAAACTCAGCTTTGATCCTTTGTCCATTCTTCAAGTAGTTCCATTGAATCCAACATTCTTCGCTACTACTACCCCTTGAGTTGGAGCCGTTACCCCAACCTGACATCATTGCAATGGAGGGTGAGTTAGTGTACTTACTTCTTTAGAGAGAAATTTTATAGTGTGAAGAAAACTACAATTCACTCAAATCATGTGAAACATTTTTCTCTCTTATTATTTTTTATTTATTATTTATTCATTTTGGAACAGGACACGCCTCGCTCGCTCTACCATCTCATAAATTACACCAAATCAAGCAAAATCATACACAAAAGAAAAAAACAAAAACACACGCATGAACAGAGTGAAACGAAGTGAAGGAAAAAAGAAAAAAGTGAAGCTCACAAGACATGATGCACTGTTACCTTATCGGAGGGCATTGTAGAATTCTTTCGTTGCAGAAGCAATGTTGATGAACCCTAAACCAAAACTTCACAAGAGATTGAGATTGAGAAAATTCTTTCGAACCCAAAATAAGTGCTGGAGTTTGAGTATATACTATTGAGTTGTAATTCTTAAAAATATATATATATATATAATAAAGTCTGTTGAAATAGAATTAAAAAATTATACTTAAAAAATTTTAATTTGGTGACTTTATTACTGTTAAGTAACACACGTGTTGGTGGGGTCGTTAGTTTTTTTATAAAAGTTATAATTTTTTTGGCGATTTATTGAGACTGCAAAAAAAAAAACCAGCAAAAGATATCATTTTTTGTAGTGATTTATTTTTCAATCTTAAAGTTAAAATATGTTTAACCTTTGATATTTAAATAAAGTACTCAGATTGATTTGGATGGAAATATGATACAATAGCAGGCAAAAAAATTAATATAATATTTTTTAATAAAAAATTACAAATTTATGATTATTTTGAAACTATTTACAAATATGGGGTTGTCAAAACGCCCAAATTGAGCGTGTTTCAGCCCTATATATGCCGAATTTTTTTACCTTTTTACCATATTTACCATTTCACCTTCTCTCTAAAAAATTTAATTTTTTCTCTAGAGTTTGTGAGTGGGTTATTTCTGGAGCGAAGCTCTGCCCACAAGTGGATTTAATAATTTTGCATATTATTTAATATGTTATATTATTGAATTAGAAAATTTTTAGGGCCATATGAAATTGTTAGCGATGTAGGTAATTTTTAGCGACGTAGATGTTAGCTTCGTAGAAAATTGTTAGGGTTTGTTACATAGAATTATTTTAGATGATAGTTTACTTTAGTTTAGTTTAGTTTTTAATTTAGAATTATTTTACTAAGTTTATTTAGTTCACTTTAGTTAGAACTATTTTATTAAAGTTATAGTTTAGTTTAGTTTAATTTATGATTAATAGTAAGTATTAAATGAGGGTATTAAATTATTAATTATAATTTTTATTTATTTAGTATAATTATTTTTAATGTAATTTAATTTGAAGGTATTAAATTATTAATTATAATTTTGATTTATTTATATTAAGATAGTCATTAGATGGCTGATTTATCATCGTCTAATTCTTCGCAGTCTGGATCCGATCATGAGGGTGAGCCTAGGGATTTGGCGACCCATGTTATCCCTACCCCATATAAGTGGGGCATTTTGCGGAGGCTTACCCAGCGCACCCACGTTTCACAAGCTGTGTGGAATGAGGACACGTGTTGAGTGTTGAAGACTCGACGTGGTAAAGTCATGGTGGGGCCAGATCATGACAATATACCTGACATCGTTGCTGAGTTGTTAGGACAGGCTGGATTCCTACATGTCGCACGCATGAGACATATTTAGGTATTCAATTCTGAACTAAATAAATTAAATTTTGTTTTACCTTAAACTACAAAATGTTTTTGTTTGTAATTGTATATATGAATTGATTATTGTGATTTTTTTTAGATCGATCATGCACTTATTAGTGCTCTGGTTGAGAGGTGGAGACCAGAGACATATACATTTCATGTGACGTAGGAGAGATGACCATCACGTTGGAAGACGTGGCTAACATATTAGGATTAGTCAACGACGGCAATGTCATCACAGGATCCACCTCAGACGACTGGGTCACCATCATTGAGGACGTATTTGGTCATCGACCTCAGGCAGAGGGTGAGCTGAAAGGTGGATTTCTACGCCTATCTTACTTTGATAGACATTATGCGCATTGGGGTGAGGTAGATGTGGATCCCTTGCATGTTATGGGGTTTACAAAGGTGCACATTGCGCGTATTCTTGGAGCATGGCTCCTATACGACATATCTGGGGGAGCACTGTCGCCGCTCGCTACGTCCCCTTGCTTGGAGGGACTTTGCGGTCCATTGCAATATTTTCATCATCGTCATCCTTTTCATCCTCATCCATAACCCAGGTTGAGTCATGTTCATCTTCCTTAGACACGTTTACAACTGGAGCAACATATGATGATATATTATGTAGAATTTAAAGCAATTGACCTCATGGGTAAAACAACATCCTCTGCTCCGATAAAATCCACGTACAACTCTAAAAAATGTTTCCTTGACTGGTTGAAAAATTCTTTCATTACCATTTCTATTTTTCATCATCCAGTACTTGAAACCCATGTATTGTTCATGTTGTCATAATCTTGTCGTCAGCAGAGTGATACATTGGTTGTCTTTTAGAGCTAATTTTTGTCGTATCTTCTCATGCAATTCACCCAGTGTTTAATTTCGCTTGATATGTGTTGGCCTTTTCTCCCCTTCAAAAATAACACCCCATCATCCTTCAACTTTCCTTCCATTAAAAAATAACATAACACGAACACACTCACCACCTGAACTCATTACAAAATATATCAACAAAAACAAAAACTTTTAATTTCAATAAACAATAGAATAATATGAGATTTGGAAGAGAATGTCTAAATAAATGAGTTTGGGAAGGAGGTTTAAATAAAGTGGGTCAGATGAAAACACACCTGAATTGGGCGTGACTGAACATGCCTAATTTGGGCGTGACACCCCCTTGTGTCATGCCTAAATTAGGCATGTTCAGTCAAGTCTAATTTGAAAGTATTTGACAGTCTCATATTTATAAATAATTTCAAAACAGTCTCAAATTTATAATTTTTTATTAAAATAATATTATATTAATTTTTTTTTTTTGCCTACAATAGCATGTTACCTTTTCATAATTATACTTGTCTGTATGCTAACAATAGATGCACTCATACTTTTAAAATTGAATCTATTGAAACATTTTTAATGCATATTATGGCATAGACTAAGGTGGTCATGTGGGATAGGTGGTTTATGGTGGAGAAGTAGTTTTTAACCATTAGATTTATTAACAAAACATTGAATGGTATACATTGATTACTTGTGAACATTTGAATTAGTTTTTAGTAATTAAATTGATTTTGTATATTATCCATATTGTCCTTTGAACATTATAGTATTAGCCGCCTCTAGTTCTGTTGTGCACGTTGTCGTCGAAAGTGATCTCTGACGGTAGTCCCTTTCTCTCTCTTCCTTTTTTTCTACCTTTTTTTGTTATTTCCCTCTCATCGACCTTCTTTGGCACTGCCTTGACTAAAAATTTGAACCAGTAGAAACCAAAGAAACAAAAAGGCACTTGGAATGGAGAACCAAAATTTGCAATCACCAAGAATCATTTTTACCCCTGCCAAACTGTAGCTACAAAGATTAATTCTTTGGCACCTCCTTCGCCCAACTCATTTTGTTAAACAACATTCCAGAACAAAAAAAAAAAATCCCAACAGTATAAATTAAAAAACAAAAAAAAAAACTTCAGCAAAAAGAACCCTTCTTATAGTCCTGGAATTGAGCATCATCAGTACTCATCGCATCTAGACTCTATCGACCATTGTCACAGCCGAGGGAGATGGACTTTGACAACCCGTTATCGTCGTGAGATGACCAACAAAACCAGAACACCCAGATCCATACCCGTACCCACGAAAATTGGATCTTGGTTGGTGACAACACTAAGATCTCCTTCATCGGTGGTGACACAAAAGATCCAAACCCGCACCCACAACAACCACATCTCCTTCGTCGTCGACAACACCAAGATTTCCTTCGTCTACGGTGACACTGAGATCTCCTTCATCAATGGCAATATCAAGAACTGTGGATGAAGGAGCAACGTTGCCTCAATCAGGGGCAGACCTAGACTCGAACGACATGGGGGGCCAATCATAAAATATAAAATCTATCTAGTAAATATATATCATCAATTTGTATACAAAATATAATTGATATTCCAAGATGTCTCACGAAAATTGATTGTATAATAACTAAAATTTGATAAATATAATATTTAAATAAAATTTCTTAACGAAAGATAAGATTGCTATTGATTTGATACTTTAGAAAAAAAGTTTATTCAGAGATAAAAACAATTATATAATAACTAAAATTAATAAAATATAATCTTTAAATAATTTTTTTTGTAAAAAAAATACTATTCATGTTATAATTTTAAAAAATCGGAGATAAAAATTGATTGAATTGTAACTAAAATTTGATAAGTATAATATTTAAATAAAATTTCTTAACGAAAGATAAAATTGCTATTGATTTGATACTTTAGAAAAAAGTTTATTCAAAGATAAAAACAATTATATAATAACTAAAATTAATATAATATAATCTTTAAATAATTTTTTATAAAAAAATACTATTCATGTTATAATTTTAAAAAGTGGGAGATAAAAATTAATTGAATAGTAACTAAAATTTGATAACTATAATATTTAAATAGATTTCCTAAATATAATAAGATTACTATTGATTTGATTGTTTAGAAAAACAAGTCAAGAGATAAAAATAGATTATATAATAACTAAAAATGCTGTCAAATATAAATTTTTAGATCAGATTTCTTTATATAATAAATAATAATCTATTAATTGTAGGCAAATTGGGTGTCACTTGACTCTCACGCTGCTGCTCGCCTACTCACTATGAATATGTGATTCAATAATTATATCAATAGTAAATAATAATCTAATGAATTTATATTTTTGGAAAAAGTATTTTTGTTGGAACCTTGATATATAGTTAATGGAATGCTTAGAGTATCTTGATCACCAAATAAAAATATACTGTATAAATGATGTTTCCTCCCTTTCCAACCTCTAGGTCCGCCCCTTGCCTCAATGTTGTCCTAGGCATGGAGAAAGCGAGAATGAAAGCTAAGAGAACGAGGACAAGAGAGAGAGAGGGTGAGGGTCATTTTGGTATTTCAAAAATATACAGGTAGTAACATACTGTAAAACGGTTAATATTACTTTTTCACCATAAGCCACCTATCCCACTTGATCACATCGGCTTGCGCACAGGGACGGACAGACTTGTTACTATCTATTTTTTTTTTCTTAATGCATAGACATATTTCAATGATCAGCTTTTTAATTTTTCCCTCCTTATAGAACAGTCATTTATATGGCTGTGTGCTGATTGACTAGAATATGTAGAACCAATTTAGGATTTTACATGAACGTGGCACATGCATAATCATGCATTTATATAGGGATTGAGTAAAAAAATGCAATTATATAAGGATTACAAATTTGCAAACCGTCAACTATAGATGCTTTATATAAGGACTACAAATTTACAACCATTAACTGTAACACTCGCTTCTACTTCGCTTTATTTCGTATTTATTTTATAAAATTATGGGGGTTTTTTTTTCCCGAAAAAACAGAAAGAATAAAAGTCTAAAGGAATTTTCATTTAATTTTGAAAACGGTTTTAGTAATCATAAAAGTTTACACGTTATTTAAATGACGTAGTTCATGACGTTCACCTATTCATCCCATATAGTCCATTATTACAAATTCACAGTCCAATGCATAAACAGTCCATAATACAGATCAAAGTAAAGATCATCAACAAGCAGAGAATCATCACAAAATCTTCATCACATCTTCTTGTACAGCATCCATAGTTATTGTCACTGTTCCTCTGCTCGCCCAAATAATTTGGGGTCATCACAGGTGTCAACCACAAGACACAAATAGGGTAAGTCATGATAAACAAAATTTAAATAT
>PYAF01004982.1:50270-79856 GCA_007407185.1 Glycine tomentella | reverse complement strand
GGCTTGATCTTAGAAAATCAAGTCAACAATTTTTGTTTTCCTTTTATTACATGTAATGGCAAAATACTATTTCTTTATTGGTCCGTTTCACTTTTAATTGTTGAAATTACTAATCTAACTTAATACATTAATCTTTTTATCTCATAATTAAGAGAAAACTCCAAAGATTATGACTACCCCTTCCATATAATTTTCTGATTCCTAAAAATTATTATTTAGGGTTTTCTGACCCCAATCATATTAATAATGTGTTGTCTAAAAGCACTTTATCCAATACTAAGATTCCCACAATTTCTAAAGTCCTTTGGTCAGTGTTTGACCTCAAGGGTATTCTGGTAATTTCACCACTTACCCTAGGGCAAAAATCGTTATTTTCTAAAAATGTTCAAGGTATCCCTGTATATATCACCCTAAGGGTATTTTAATCATTTTTCAACCATTCAAAAGTATTTATAAAATTCCTCCTTAATATATCTTGCGAGCATACCTAGGGGTATTTTGGTCTTTTCTCCCAAATCTTTTATACTGCCTTGAATTAACATTTAACCCCAATAATTGACTGTGATTCCAAAATTTTGGGGTGTTACATTAACTATCAAATTTTAATTCAATAGTAACTTTTTATTTTAAGAAATTTTATTTAAATATTATATTTATCAAATTTTAGTTATTATATAATCGATTTTTATCTCATGACTTTTTTTTTAAATTATAAAATCAATAATAATTATCTTAATATTATATTTTATTAAATTTCATTTATTATATAATCATTTTTTTATTTTTCTTGAACTTTGTTAAACTCTATTTTTCTTGTAATTAAAGGAGACGTTGTTTTTCAAATTTCATAAAAAGGTATCATTGATTGCAAGAGGCAAAAACGAAAAGACATTGTCACACAAAAGAAAGATATTTTTAATTCTCTATATTTTTGTATTTTACATTTATATATAATAAATAGAATTGACTAATTACACACATTATAGTGTTTGTAATACTATTTGTAATATATTAATTATACAGAGATAAATTCTAATTATTTTGAATTAAAATTAATGATATTTATTTATTGCATGATTTTTTTTACCCCTGTCATTTGAGTCTGGATCTGCCCTACTTGTGCAATATATTATATACCCATAAAGGATTGAGCATACTACTAAAAAAAAAGGGGTATTTCCGACGGCACAAATATGTCTGTAACCCCTAAAATCCATTAGCAATTTAATATTTTTTACGGACAAAAATTCATCAATAAAATAATTGTAGAAAATATCAACTGACGGAATTTTATGTCTGTCGGTAATTTTTGACAGATATATCGCCAGAAATTTTCCACGGGTGTGTCCATTGGTAATTTCTAACTGTCTCTTTTCGATAAACATTTTTCGTCAATAATTCTTTTTTTTAGGAATTTATTATTTTATTTATTATTTTATTATTTAACGTCGATAGTTTAGAAATATATATTTTTTTCATTTATATTATTTGACGTCAATATTTAAACTAACACATACATATAATTAGTGAAATCCTCAAATTCATAAATTCAAAATAAATGGTAAGACAACTTCACTTAAATTCAAAATAAAGCTAAAATAAAAACACAATGTGTAATATTTCAATAGTAAAAAGTGTTGCTAAGTGAGTAATCAAAATATCTAGTGGTTGAGTTCCTCTGCTGGTCATCGTGTTGTTGTTGCTGGTGATCTGGTTGGTCATTGTCTTGTTCCTGCTATTGGTCCTATTGCTACTGGTCAAGTTGTTGATGTTTGATGAAAAGTGTTATGCACTTCAGGAGGTAGGAACTGAAGTACAAATGATTGAATTACACGTATCTCCTCCTTTGATTGACGAAGCTCCTCCTTTGAAATACACGCATCTCCTCCAGTACCATAAAGGTGTCCCTTACGTTTTGGTCCCGCAGCTGCAACCCAATACTGAGTCCTCAGTCTTTGTTCTTCAGCAGGGTCTAATTAAAGGAGTCATTTGTGATTCACCAACACTTAATGCAGAATCAAACCTAAATTGAGATAGTGTAACTTCAAAATTTTCTTGTCATTCATAAACAATCATTATTTCATAAATTTAATAAACATTTAAAAAAATAAAAAAGCATGCAAGATAATGGTCTCACATGTGTCTGCCTAGATCTACCGTCAACAAATTGACCACTATCCTTTCGTAAATGAGTTTGCTAAAAGACCTCATCAACGTATGCAGATCAACCAAGCTCCTTTGACTATTCACAAACATTATAAAATAAACAGGCAAAATAACCTAAATAATATTTTTTCCTACTTATTTACCAATTTGGTGCAGTCTGAAACTTATTTACAGAAATGGGACTCTCAAACACGCATAATTTGGGCGTGACTCAATCCGTCGCTAATTTTGTAGCTAACACTTTTTGCGACAAAATATTCAGTGGCAAAAAGTATTAGCGACCACCATGATATTATCTCAAAAATTAAAATTCTCTTGAAACAGTATTAGTGACGGAATTAGAGACCACCATGATAGTTTCGTCAAAAATTAAAACACACGTCAATTCGGTCGCTAATTCCGTCACTAATACTTTTTGCGATTGAATATTCTGTCGCAAAAATGTTATTGACGGATTGGGTCATGTCCAAATTAGGCGTGTTTGAGAGCCTCATTTCTGTAAATAAGTTTCAGACTGCACCAAATTGGTAAATAATTTAAAAAAAATATTATTTAGGTTATTTTGCCAAAATAAACATAAAGTGGTAAATCAAACAAGTACAAAGAAGTATGTATTATAATTTTAATGTACATACCAAGCGAATGGCGTAATCCTGCAAGCTAATAGAATCACCTGTGTGCATACACCCACCCTTTTCAAATGCCTGATTTTTTTTGCCTATGCACACTTGGAACGATACCTAGATTCCAATGTGATAACAAATCATTCCAGGCACAATCTCCAATCCTATATGACCTTTTTATTTTCATTTCAGGCATCCCTAAACATCTCATAAAGTTTATGAGAGACTTTCGAGTTAAAATTTTTCTTAATTTCATTATCTTCCTCGGGTCTTCATACAAATTTTCTCTAAAATATCACAAAGTTATAAAATTGCACATAAAAATCACATACATAGTGGTGAGTTTCTTAATGAACAAAGCATGAAATATAAACCACATAGCCACAACCAAAAATATAATTAACATATTTATAATACAAAATTTTAAGCAACTAGAATAAAAAAATCACAACTAACCTGAACAATACAACATACGTCTCAGTATGGGAGCGATCATCTAATAGAATCACACATGTTAAAAAATTATATTTAAAATTAATATATATTTGAGTAAGGGAGCAAACACATTTACAATACAAAATTTTGTATAATGTATAATTTAAAATAAACGATATTATTATTAATATATCTCTTAAAAATATACTTTTAAAAAAATTGTAGAATTTAAAATTTAGTGTTTTTCTAAACTTCTTTTTTTACCATTTAATTTTCTATATACAATAAATTAATTTTATTTCATATTATTGGCATGTGATAATCATTATTTTGGTTTAAAAAATTATAAAAATTCATTGTAATAGTTTTTATGCATTTCTCCTTTTATATCAAATTATATGTTGTTTTTCTTTTTAGTACATTTTGTATTGCTCTAATGTTATTTTAAAATTAATTTAATTTGAGTATTTAATAATTTTAAAAAATCTTACTATAATAAAGATTTGATGTCAATACATAACATAAATAACATTTAAGAAAAATTATATAAAGTTTAAGAAATAGAAATATTTATACTGTTATAAAATCTAGAATACGTAAGGATTATTTTTTCTTATCAATTTAAGATAATAAAAAATAACATTCCAGTGTTAGTTAGTTATTTTATGTGAAATATTAAAAAAATATTTAAATCTAATGCAATTTATTTTATAAATCGAACAAATAATGTATAAAACAAGAAATCTGTTATTTAGGTTGAGGGTTTCCACTTTCCTGTAGATTTTAATACAAGAAAAAAAAAGAGTTTATGGCTTTATGTATTGTTTACATTTCAAGCTCAAAATGCTTTGTGTACAGGGGAATGTGAGAATGTCTCAATACAGATTGTGACATTGCTAGTTAGGTAACACGACATGTTCCAATATGGCTTGTGACATCGTTTAAGTTAGAGATAAATGAGATAATTAAAGATTGGAAGTGTGAGGAACCAACATGCAGAGAAAGCAGAATTTTTATCAGCTAAATTGATGCGATTGAAGGCCTTAATAGATTCAAAACTGGAAACAGAGACTAGTGAAAATCAGGTTATATTTAAACTGAAAACAAAGATAGAAGCTCTCAAGGAAGAACGTGAAAAGGCAAAGGATCACGATGATAAGTTGTCACAAAAAGAAACTTTTATTGAACGGCTTAGTGTGGAGCTTGAAGCTTCAAAGATGGCTGAATCTTATTCACATAGCTTGTGTTAAGACTTTTGGCAAGCGTACCAATTTGTCGGTGTAAGTTATAAAATTTATAAAAATTCGTCTCCACAGGGATTTGAACTACTCAATTAATCAAAATAAAACTTAACAGTTCAATAGTTATGTACAATAAGGATGAGTGAAATTTCATTTGATTACGAAAGTAACGAAAAATTACAAAACTAGTAAAATGAAATATATTTATAAGAAAGTGGGATTGGGTTTTATCATTCATACCCTTAGTATTCAATTAACTTTACCATGTATAAATCATTTTCTATCTTTATTGATGCACACATTATTTCACCCCGAATCGATCCCTCGCATATCAAATAAATATCCCAGCATTAAAATCATAATCGCGTTCTATTTGCAATCAAAATGTTATGCCCTATTCCTAGCAACGTAACGTAATGAGTAAAAACATTCAGTTCAAACCCTAAGAGTACTTTCCAATCAAACTTAGGATTAAATTTCATGAAACTAGTGATTAAGTAGAATCAAGCATTAAGGACAAAATGAAATTCCCATTAAGGAGTAGAAAAGATTCATGCATAAATAAATATTAAAAGAGATGCATAGGATAAGAAGATTACATCCAATCCTTAAGAGAAGCGAGCCAATCATTATGGAAAACACCTCCTTAATGGAAGAATTAATGAAGGGAACCATCATCGCTTCTTTCCGGCAGAGTTTCCACACTAATTTTCACTTCTCTCACTCTCCCTAAGCTATCCTAAGCTAAATTTACGTACAAAGGGAAGTAAATTCAAAATGGCATGCCTTCCTTCAAGTTTTGCATGACTATTTATAGGATTTGGTCACCTGCTTGAGCCTACTCGCCCAGATGAGTGTTTTTGCCTATTTTTACTCGCCTGAGTGAGCTAATCACATCTTAGAACTTAAAGCTCGCCTGGGCGAGCAAATTACACTGAGGAGACTCACCTGGGCGAGTTAAAGCCTTAATGGTGAAGAAAGGTCATGGGCCTGGACGAGTTCTGGGTCATTTTACTTCTGACACCTCCCAAATTTGATTTTTATGCCCCTTTTGCTTTGCTTGCTTGGATGCTTCAGATACCATCGGAACCTATCGAAATACAAAATATGATTGGACTAATCTTTCAAAATGTGAAAAGCAACATTCATACAAGTACTAAATACAAATCAACTAGGTTTAGGGCAAGTTTACAAACAAATTTACTAAAGTCAAAAAGATAAGTGCCAGCATTGTAACCCTAATTTTATTAAAATAGGGCACTTATCAGCCTACAAGAGGAGTGACATAAGAAGGTTGAGGAACTAGAAATGAGGATTGAAGAAGCGAACGTACAAGCTGGAGAGATCTGCATCAGAGTCAATATAAGGATGAAAGAAATATGAATGTTTCTTGGGGTTGAGGAGAAAGAGAAAGAATTAAAAGACATTAAGTGTGGGAGAAAACATTATGAATTAAAGGTAAATGAGATATTATGTGTAAATAAACTAACCGCACTTTATTAACAAACTTAGTTAGTCACACGTTATGAATTGAAGGAAAAATCTTTAACTCTAACTTTTTAATAGAACAATTATTAACTTTTTATGTACCAAATTTTTTTTTTTTAAGATTTATTTGACATTAATTTGATCTTTCGAATTTTTTGATATCAAATATTTATTTTATGAATATCAAATAAATTTTTAAATATTATAAATATATACAAAATGATCATTTTTAATCTTTAAAAAACTTATTTAATATTATAAATTTTTAATGATTACTATTATAAGAATATACTTTAAATGATTAACATATAAAAAATTAGCTACACATGCAACACACCGATATAAAATTTAGTGTTTATGGCTGTGTGTATTGTGAACACACGAATAGTAAGCTTTATAATTTTAGAGAGTTCATACGTTACTTAGATATACTATGTAGGGTTTTATTTTTAATACTCCCCTAAATAAATAAATTATATCACATTAACTTCCCATGATTGGTTATGTTCCTCTCTCTATATATAAATATATTTAATTTTTTTTTATCATATACCACACATGTATGTTTATGACTAAGAAATTTTATGATGTTCCTGCATCATGTAATTGTTCCTATTTGATAGTAGATTCATACTTATATATTATACAGTATAGACTTACCTTCTACAGTAACATACTGAAGTAAAAATGATTAATTCAAAATTATGCACCCAGTTTGTTGCTATACTTCGAGTAAAAATCCTTGCGCATAAATTAATATCCATGACCAGTCATACAAACTACCATTCTAAATAAATGTTTCATGTCTTTATATCTTATCATACAAATGTCAAATAAATTGGAGAATTCTCGGGATGAAGAAGAAAAGAGTGAAAAGGCAATGGAAAGCTTGGCTTCTACATTGCATGAAGTATCTATAGAAGCTAGAAAAGCCAAAGAAAATATACTAAACATCCAAGTTGAAAGTGAAAGCTATGATGCCAAGATTGAAGACTTAAAGTTAGTCTTAAAAGCTACTAGTGAAAAATATGAGTCCATGCTTGATGAGGCACGACATCAGATTGATGTTCTTGTATGTAGTATTTAAAATTCTAAGAGTGCCTTTGAGAACTCCTGGTAAGGCTGTACAAAAAAATTCATATTCATAAAATAATCCATATCCAATCCAATTTAATCCACTTTAAATTCATTTAAATGGATTAGTTTCATATCCAAATCCAGTTTTTTGGATTTTAAATCCAATCCAATTAATTGGATATGGATTGGATATTTGTTTAGATTTTTAAATCCAATACAACTTTTTGGACAATGACGGCTAGGTTTTTTTGGCCAACTTTGTTAGGAGTCATTTTTTGATCGGTGTCATCTAGAGTTGTTTTAGTCGACGTTAACTAATAATGATTTTAAGTTGTCATCGGTTGAGCCTATTTTTTGGTTAATGTTGGTAAGAGATTTTTAGGCAACATTGATTGGGGCTATTTTGGCCGATGACATCCAAAGTCTTTTTGGCCAACATCAGTCGAGACTATTTTTTTGTTGACGTCAGCTAGGTTTTTTTGTCGATGTCTATCGAGATTATTTTTTTATCGACGTCAGGTATGTTTTACGCTCGACGCCGACTAGGGTTCTTTTGGTTGACGTCAGACAAGACTATTTTTTTGCTGACATTGGCTGAAAAACATCATCAACTGACATCGACCAAAAAAACCTAGTTGACGTCGGCCAAAATATTCCCCCAATTAACACCCATCGAAAATACCCTAGTTGATATCAACAAAAAATATCCAAAGCTAACGTCAGCCAAAAGAAATAGTCATGGTTAATGTTGGCCAACAAATCCTAGCTATTGCCAACAAAAATATAGTTTCGACCAGCATTAGCAAAAAAATCTAGCTAACGTCGACCAAAAAATAGTCTTGACGAATGTTGGCCAAAAAATATCAATGATCGACATCGGCCAAAAAAAATCTTATCGATGTTAGCCACAAAACCCTAACCAACGTCTGCAAAAAGTAGTCAAGATCGATGTTAATTGAAAAACCCCTAATCAATTGACGCAAAAAAAATATCACCGACCAACATTGACTAAAAATCCTAGTCGACTTCAACCAAAAAGTAACCCTACCTAAGATCGACCAAAAACATCATTGACCAATGTCGACCAAAAATGCACTGACTGATGTCAGCCAGAAAATAGTCCTGGTTGATGTCGGTCTAAAAATGTCTAGACCGATATCTGTCGAAATTGCCTTGGTTGAGGTAGGCCAAAAATACACTAACCAAGATCGATCGAAAATAGTCTTGACCAAGGTCGGGTGAAAATAGTTCTGAAATGGACAGGTACTAAGTTTTTACTTTTTAGCATTTAATAACTAAAGGAAGCTGAGGCTGAGGCAATCCAACTGTAGGAAGCTCTTAAGGAAACAACAGTCGATAACATGAAATTGAAGGATGATTTATTGGATAAAGAAAATGAGTTGTAGAGTATGTTTCAAGAAAACAATGAACTCTGAAGTATCGAAGCTAGATCTATTAAGAAGTTGGAGGAGTTACCTAAGTTGATGGAAGAATCTACAACCTCAGAAACCACACTAAGGAAAATAGGGATCTTACTAACACTGAGAAGGACTATGATTTGCTTTCTAAAGTAGTTGCATTTTCTGAAGAGAATAGACATGTAGGAGAGGACATTTCAAAGATAGAGCTTTTAGTGAATCAGGAGGAACTCAAACAAAACAACATGCAGGAAGATAGCATTCTATTCAACGACAAGGCTGAAAAAATTGAATCTCCCAAACATGAGGAAGTGAGTGGAAAACTGAAGGAAGATGAGACCAAAGAAAAGGAGGAGAGCAAAGAAAAGGATGATTCAGTAGAAGTACAATATAAAATGTGGGAGAGATGCAAGATAGAGAAAAAAAAGTTCTCACCAGAGAGAGAAGTTAACTCATAAAGGAAGTTAACTCATCCAAATATTCACATTATTCTGCACAACTCATAAAACATACTACGAAGGGCGTTCACAATACTTCATCCAAATATTCAGATTATTCATCACCAAACACAAAAATTAACAGTAAAATAAAGTAAAAAAGAATGAAAAATTAGAAAATGAAACATTATCTTTTGTAAATTTACTACGCATTGAACTGCGAGTGTGGACAAGGGTAATAAAAATGAAAACGATGGTAAAAAGCGATTATCTTACGATTTGAAAGCAAAGGAAAATTGGAAACATGATGAAGGTGAACAGGGATTGGACGAAGGTGAAGCCAAAAATGACTTTGGTTTCTCTCCTTTGACCTACACAAAACACACAAAGTGAGCATGGCGGTGTGAAAGATCAAAGCAAATTGGAGTGAAAAAAAAATTACAAACCAATGCGCTCAACGGCGTGGGCACGGTAGTGTGGGCTCAACAACAGCTAAGCGACGATGTGGGTGACGGCGGCCTCATGCGATGCCGGTGTGGGTGGTGGACTAAGTGCAATGGTGACGTGGGGTCTTGGCAAACAGAAAATGCAAGGTGATTGAGGGTCTAGCTAGGGTTGGGGTCATTTTTTTGGGGGGAAATTTTTTTATTTCCAATGGATAGATATTCCGTTAAAAAAAATCTGTCGGTGTTAATTTATACTTTCCAACGGAAAAAATATCCGTTGGTATTTCAAACATTTCTAACTGAATATAATCTTTCGGTAAATTTCGTCTGTAATATTAATATTTTTGACGGATTATTTTTCTTGAGAAATATAGCATTGGTAATAACATTTTTTCTTATAATGCTTGAAGATGACTTTTGTAATGGGATTTTTTTTTTATTTATTTATTTGTATGAGTCAAAGTTAGGTACCAATAAATTTACAACAATTTATATACTTACATGCTAAATCAACTAATTAATTCAAATCCCTTCGTACCGGTAATGGGAGTTTAATCGTGTTCTTTCATATTCGGTTAAATGAATTTATCCCGCACTTGACAAATATAGAAACACCCTGAAAAACCTAAGAAAATGTATTAAACCTTTTTGTGCATCGATACCAAATTGGGTTCAAAAGTATTTAACTGAATATTAGTTCTTCATAAAAAAAATTGAATACTAATTTAATAAATTAATTGTGTGCGAGTTCTCTTAAATTGTACGCATAAGATATAAAGCGTAATGTAAACTTATGGTTCAATCGTTAAATTAATTAATGAAACTTTATATTCTTTTTAAAACAGGTTATTTTATATACCCTACATATTGCTTAGTTGTTAAATTGTTATTTAATCTGTGAATTTTATAAGCGTTTCTAATGCTATTCAACGTGAAAATGGTAGTCAAAACAGTTTATAATTATATGGAGTTACAATCAAAACCTTCAACAGCTTTGTCTTCAAATCCATGGACATGCCACTTTGCGTTTTGGCGTCATATAAAAGTATGCATTCTAAGGAAGATTGACGAATAATTTGCTTTGGTAGTGGAGAAAAATCATAAATATTGAAGACTGAATCTGGCTGACGAATGGTCCCGAAGGCATAATGAGCTGAAACGGGCCATTGGGTAACGCCACAAAGCTTGAATAGGAGACCAAGAATTTCTATAATGACAACTTTGTCCCCTTGTTTGTGTAGGAGTAATCAAAAGTAGGTCTTTGATCATTAAAATCACACGCCTCCTAATGTTTCAGAGGGAGCCTTTGGCTTTGCTTCCTCCAACAAAAGAAAGCTAGCTACAATAGTACTGATCCCACCATATTCCTTGGTGTTTTGGAAGAAGACCGAAGTGAACCATAGACTAGTACTATTGCTTCCTTCTTGTCCCCTCTCCCCTTCCTACTTTATTTTCCTTTTGTTTTTCTGCTTTTCTCTATATAGGAAAGGGCATATTTGGGATTCTGTGTCCTTTAGAAAAACAAAAGCAAGTTGACAAAGGTTAATATCTAATTCACTACCGTACTAATGGGGATGAGCAAATAATAATTGAAAAATCAATACTACATTGAAGGTTATGGGATAAAGAGATATGCGATATCTTATCAAAAGGGGAATTCTTTTGGAAACATACATTTTAATCATTTTTTTATAAATAAGCTTTCTCTATCAATTTAATAGTTAAATTTCATCACGTTATTTTAACAATTTATATCAAATTTGAGCTAATTTAAATATTTTAAATAACATTACATTTAAATAACACATGAGGTACAACAACAAAAAATGACAGGAGATATTAAAATAAAATAATATGAAAAATTTGATTTTGAATTATATAAACATTTATAATTTAATATAGTCATAAGAATTTTTAATTGAATGATAAAATCTATATATGATTCATGATGTTAAAAGTATAATTTTGTCAAACTTATAATGTGATGTCAATAGATCCTCTTTCCATCACTTTCCAAATCCACTCACTTGATCCAAATCACTCTTCATCCCCCAACATTTTTCAAAAAATAATATACAACCAAAGACTAAAATTTATATAGAAAACCCCCACATCCTTCGACACATTTCTTTATAGGATATTCGAACACTCCTTTTTCTTTGTTTCTTTCAATCGAGTACCTCCACACTTAATACTCAAATATATTCATCAATTAGTATCCAATTTAGATAAGAGAAATTTGAGGATTTCTTCGAAAATTTTAGGATTTTAATACAGATATTGAGAAATATTTTTTCCTTAATTTCTCTAATTCGCTCTCTTTTATATATCTAAATTACTCATTCAACAATTATTTCAAAAAATAATTATACAAATATCCTTAAATTTATCTAAATACAGCAACAACTCCCCTATAATAATTTCAAGAAAATAATCCACATACATTTTTTTTTCATCCTACTTTCAACTCATTTTTCTTTCTATTTCTCTTTTTATCTTCTATAATTATATTATATAATACATCTATTATTTTCTCTATTTTTTTTACCATCTCTTTCTTTTCTTTTTTACCTATACACCCAAAAATTGGGTCTATAATTATCATTACTCATGATTCGTTGGTAACATCTTTACAATTGCACATCACATGACACACACAAACACAATACACTCTTGTTTTTGACACATATATCTCACATAGCTAGCTAACAACATCATTACAACACCACCATGCAATATTATTCCTCAAACTTTGTTAACTTATGTCTTAGTTGGCATCCCATGGTTCACATTATTTTCACCACCCCCAAAGCTAGCTCCCTCAATTTGAAGCCAACAAAGACCTTGATTCACTCCACATGTCCCACATCCAAAGCCCCATAACCAATCTTCTAACATTAGCATCACACACACATACACTCATATATAAACCCTAATCTTCTTTCTTATGAAAACCAACCCTCCTCCCACTCTTCCATCATGGACAACAATATCACACACCACAAGAAGCCCTCCTCCGAGGACTCCTTCTCCTTCCCTAGCACCCCCACCCCGGACTCGGCCAACTTTGAGTTCGGGTCCCTCACGCCGGACTCGCCCTCGGCCGAGCCCTTCTCGGCCTCCCCGGCCGACCACCTCTTCCTCAACGGTCGCCTCCAGCCCCACCACTTCCCTATTACCAGCCGCACCAGCAGCACCAGAGACTCCTTTTTCTCGTCGCAAAGCAACAACACCAACAGCAGCTGCAGCAGCGCCAGGACAAGCTCCAGCGACAGCTCCGAGCGAAAAGCCTTCCACAACAAGCTCAAGGGTGGTGGCTCACTTAGGGCAAAGACTCAGTCCCAGCATCAGGCATATTGTTCGCAGAGGTGGCAGTATATAACTCCGGTGCCGGTTGCGTTGAGCCATGACGGCTCTGTGAGAAGAAGGAGGGACACAAACCAAGGGAAGAAGAAGAAGAAGGACAAAGGAACCAAAAGGAACAACAACAACAACAATCACAAAAATAAGGGGGTGAGGTTGAGTTTTGGGAGAAGGATTTTGCGGTGGTTTGTGATGGTTTGCAGAGAATGCCATGCCATGGAACCATCGTCTAAGGGTCATAGTAAAGAGATGTGATTTGATCGGTGTTGTTGCAAGGAAATGTGAATAGTTTAGTTTATGAAACTTTTTTTTCTTTTCTTCTTTAACGTATATGGAGTTTGGGAAGATATATATAGTATATAAGTGATCTATGTTAGGATTTGTGCATGTGTTGCCACATGAAATTGTTTATTTCACCTATCGATGCAAAAATCGACGGACTTGGTTTTGGATCTCCGACTATTTGTGACCAAAAGAGGTTTTTGAATTTGACCATTGAAGAAATTTTTGCCTTGGATTGTGTATGTTGGGTGCGGTGAAATTGCTTGTGATGATATTCTTGGTACGGTAGCTACAGTATTAACTACGGAAAAAACCTATTCTGTGCCAATTTTTTTTATTATCTCATTTTTAATTTTTTTATTGTTATTCTTTTCTACTATGTTACTTTATTTACAAATCAACAAGTACAGTATATGTTGTGGGAGATTCTATTCAAATTGAGTAAGTAACAACGAAATTCTTCCTCCAAATTTTTAATGAACTCGAATCTTTTATATTACTTGTTATATTACTATTTCTTCTTCTTTTCATCTCTTGTTTTCCACCCTAATTCACTCTCTCTTTTTAAGTTGAATTTGTCATTACTCATTAACTACATTCTAAAGTGAGGATTATTAAGAATCATGAGTGCAGGTTTATGACATGTCCGTGTGTAAAAACTAACATGGTTATTCCTTCCTAATATATTATGCTTATTTTCTATAATCTTTTAAGAATATATTTTAACTATTTTGAATTGAACCAAACATAATGAATCTATTTAAGAATTTTTTTTTTAATTTAAGATCTGAGGAGGAATTCTCCACAAAAAATAATTATATTTTAATATAACTATATATCTAAGGACTTCAAGTTAAAATTACGAATTAAACCAAATAACTTTACATCACTTGATTGATCCAGATGTTCGATGAAAAAAAAACCATTCTTTTTATTATCGTTTGTTTTATTTACATGACTTTGACAAAAATTTTGTTTAAAGAAAATATTGTTATCATTTGTATATACCGTCTTTTTACTAAAATTATCTAGTTCAACTTTCCTTTTTTCCCTCTGCCTTTTTTCTCAAAAATAATTAAGTATACAGGAAATGTATAAAGTTTTGAGCCTAAATGCATCGTTGATTATTACTCTTTATTACTTCCTCAAACTTGAATTCAAAATCTTGTTTAAAATTTTGAATTCAATTTTATTCCAATACCTACAAATAAAATCTGTCACTATAAGTCAATAATCTGTAGGTAAAAGTATAATTGACATTTACTTACGGATACTTTTTTCGTCAACTTTGAGGGATCGTATTGTAACGGTTATTAGTCTGTATGTATAAGTTTTACTTACATATATATCTTTACCTATGATTATATTTGTCTGTCACTATAGATAGTACTTACAATTTATTCTAAATGTAGGTAAAAGTCATTGACGTATACCTACAACATCCAACTGTAGGTAAAAGTCATTAACATGTACCTACAACATCCAACTGTAGGTAAAAGTTATATAATAATGAAAATTAAACTAAATATATTTTATTTTCTTATTGTTAAATTTTATGAATTTAATACAAGCTCAAGGTTATCTTTTCAGGTTCCAATCTCTCTAAGAAGCAGTTACCAAGCACAAGTAAGAGCAACACTTCAAGCTTGCTTAAATTCCAGTCATCACAGTCTTCCTAATGTTTCTAAAAAGAAAACCTGGAAGAACATAAAAATAAGATATAGTGGCACAAACAAATTCAAAAAAATGCTCCTTATTAGATTAGTAGTTACAAAGAGCAAGATTGAAAATTAAACATAGCATGATAGTGCTCAAATAAACAATGAAGAAAGAAACAAGTAAACACTGAAGGTGATTTAAGCTCAAATAACAATGACTACGGATTAAACATCACTCATGGAGAGGTGAGTTGACCCCTAAAGCCATTCCTTTCGAATATCAAAAGTGTAGTTGATCTCCAAATATATAAATTGAAAGTGAAATCAGTTCATTGTATCATGATAATTATATTCTGGTCTAATTTTGTGTTCATTTAAGGCAAGCGCTTATGTTTTAGTACAAGATAATTATATTCTGGTCTAATTTCAAATGAATGCCTTAATGACACTTCACCTAAACTTTCCCTAATTATATCAGATTTCAGCAGTTCAGTGTCAGTGAAGGATATTCTAATTACTGTAAAGAGACAATAAAGGATACGCTAACATGAATCACAAAGAAGCTAAATGATGGGATTTCATGTCAGAAACCAAGCAAAGGCATATGAGACATGGGCAAGACAGGGAATAAAACAAGATTATGTTCTGTAGCAAAGGCTACATATACATACTAGGAAATGAGACAGATGCTTTACTAACAACCCACAAGCCCAATTTCAGACTTAAAATGCAGCTTAAAGTTACCATATGGAATATAAGTTTAAATCTTTGATCTAAGGGAAAAAAATAAAATTGTCCCTTGATCCAAACCTTGATCCTAAAATATTACGTGTAATTAGATTTCAAAGTTGAATCATCCTGGAGTGACATCCAATAATCAACATAAACGTAAGCTAAAATATAACATCAAACCATTGACAACTGCTTTAAGTTACTTGCCTGTTTCATTCTACGTATTTCATATTCCTACCTAAATTGACTTGATTGTTCACTTTGTTGGAAGTATTCATCATCAAATCGTCCATCTATATTTGAGATGATTCAGTGATTCACATACATGAATAGAGTCAGTCAATTAAAAGGTCTCTCACTCTCACAAACGAAATAAGATAATTGCATTAGCCTGAGACATGGATAACTTGATTACCTGAATCAAACAGATGAAATAAGATAATTGCATAAGCCTGAGACATGGATAACTTGATTACCTGAATCAAACTTAATTTCAGGACAAGAGGCAGAAGCTGCGCGCCTAGCCTCTAATTTGTTTTGAAACTGCACATTCTATGAAGTTACAATGGTGAAGTTGGATTTATTTCTCTACTTTTTCCCATTGTTCAAAATTTATAACAAAACTCTTCAATTATATTAAATAAATTATCTTAGCTCCCAACAATTACTCTATGCTACATCTGAAAAGCTTCGGCTACATGATTAATGAGAATTCACAAAAAAAACACCTCACAAATTCAATTAATCATTTTCACAGGCTAAATAATAATCATAACAATGAACTAAAACCTTTTCACAGCCAATCTTTACAACTTGAGAACCTCCTCCAACAACCGAGCCTTAGTACGATGAATCTCCGTGTTGATCGCTATAGTAGATGCTTTACCTTAAGTTACATATAATGATTAAAATAATATAATCTAGCATGTTCTTCCTGTCTACAATATGCAAAATTTAATACCATGGGGTATTCGACTGTATAGCTTTACATCTTGGTAG
This sequence comes from Glycine tomentella, assembly GCA_007407185.1. Classification (NCBI taxonomy): domain Eukaryota; kingdom Viridiplantae; phylum Streptophyta; class Magnoliopsida; order Fabales; family Fabaceae; genus Glycine; species Glycine tomentella. The sequence continues at coordinate 63,491 of PYAF01004982.1, read as the reverse complement.
TTGTATTTGCTGCTTTGCTATGGTAATATATATAATGCCATCAAATCCAGTAAAGTAGCAAATCACAACCATTGGTGGCATGAAGACAAGTTGGTACCTGAACTAGTTTTTTAGCTTCATCATCAACATCTCCATAATAGAAAGTTGTTGATGTGTCCCTATCATAGCCCTGCAATCATATATTTACATTTCATTAACCAAATTAAAGAAAAAAATTAGAAATACTAAAAGATGCAATTGGAAACCAAATGCGAATGGGGAAACAACTGATATTTAATGCAGCATACTCAACTGCTCAAATAATGAGATGCTACACGAATTAAAATTTAGACAAAAATACTTAATAAGGTATTTAAAAAGTATGTATCATTTAAAAATATAATTATAAATTTGTAACTACTTAATGATAAATATACAAACATTTTTTTACAGAATATATTGTGAGAAATATTCCGTCAGAAATCAGTTTTTTTTTCTGTAATAACATCATGGAATTGTATGTAGATATATATTTTTTTATAATTTTTCCTACACTAGGTTTTTGTTGGTAATAATTTTTTTGAGTTTTACCTACCCTAATCGACTGTAGGCACAATTTTATGGTGTTTTACCTACACAAAATATTTGTAAGTTGAAGTATTATTTTAGTTTTAATGAATTTACCTACACAAAATAATGGTAGGTACATGTCATTAAATTTTACCTACATTAATCAATTGAAGGTAAAAGTATTTTGAATTTTACCTACACTAATTCATGTCTGTAGCTAAAAGGCGCCCATAGGCATAAATCATTTTTCTTGTAGTGCAACCAAAAAAAATGTTGATTGTTGCTTTCTCTTATTACTATTATGTCATTTTATTTTATCATATATTTATAGCTTTCTTTTATGGTAAGTATCTTTATTAGAGATCTGAAGTTCAGGACAATGCTGAAATTAAAATTGCATTGGGGGACAAGAATGTCAGTACAAGACCGATCACTATCATGTGCACCCCTTGTAAGAATGGAACATGTATATATTGTATACCTGAAACCATATGGCGTGAGATAAATTGATGAGTTGAATATTCACGTGTAAATTTTTTAAATAATTATCATAAAAATAAAAATTAATTATATATGATAAATTATGATTAAATAATAATGTAAATTTTTATATAAATAATATATAATTATTTTTCTCTAACCAAATTGATATCTTAACTATCAAAAAGTAATTTGTCTTTAAAATATATTTTTATTTCAAGTTATTTTTTAATTTAGAATTGTAACGCCCCATATGTATCTGATTCATTAACATTCAATTATGGTCGTTAAGTGCAACGATTAATTAAGTTAATTAATTAGGAAGCAGCTAATAAAATGACGTCAACAATGATACCAACCCGGCATTATGTATGGTAAACGTTCACATGAAATAATATAACAAATATACATCACTATGTATCTTTCCCTTCGGAAGTACAAAATACAAAAGTATAACAAACGATGAGCCAACATGCTCATGAAAATAATATGCCTAAGGTTCACACAGAACCATATCCCTACTCGGGCCTCTTGCCTCGGGATCTATCATCCGCTCGCTGAGCATCACTTGCAAAAATTAAATCCCCAAACGGGGTGAGATACAATCTCAATAAACTCAGGGTTATTGGAGGTCTCTCCTGCCCCTGGTTCACTTCCATGACATAAAGCATCAAAATTGGCATCACATAATCTAGCCACCATGGCTTTCATAAAATAACATCACATGTATATCAAAACACAGGTGTCATTCCGTTGGGCGTTGCCAACTTCGGGAATGCACACAGATATAGTATATATATATATATATATGTATATATATAACATTGCCTAAGAAAGATCGTCCACTTAAGGGTACACTCCTTCAGGACTTTACTCAGACGTATATGGCTCTTCCAAGAAAGATCATCCACTTAAGGACACATTCCTCAGGTTTTTATATATATCAATTAACCACTTGGAGTTGTTCCACGTTACTCTGGCTCCAAGGGAAGTTCATACTTAGTCTATTCTACTGGCCAGAGAATCTCATCAATTATACAACATATCATCACAGTGTACATCATATACATGTTCTCAATTAAAAAACAGTAACACACAATTTCAATACCACATGCATCATGACATACAATAACCATCACTCCATCGGAGTATGGTGGAACACAGTCAAGGGAAGAACTGCCAAGAACAAAGAGCTTACCTGCTCGAAGTGCTACACTGGCTCTCCAGCCCTCGCGGTCGCAACCACTAATATCTTTTATATCACGCTCTACATAAATTGCATGCAAGCAATCAATAACGGTTATCAACCGTTGCATGAAAAGAAACATTATTCTTTTCTAAAGGACCCAAGCCTACGTCCAGCTCTAACTCAAATGGGTCACTATTCATCTCAAAAACAAATTCTCAAATAATCGGTAAAACTTGTGTGTCGTACCTCTACAAACATCCAGGAAGGCTAGAGGACGGCTTCTCCAATCTTGAATGTCCTTAAAATGTCTTCTTCCCCTCAAAATCGAAACTCTGTGAGGTCCTTGGAGAAAATGATCTTTTCGTCTGATGGTTTTCATAAAGAACTAAGGTTGGAATCTGGCTATTGGGTGGTTCCTTAAAATGCCTTCAATTTTCCAGTTGCATGCCAAGAGTTTTGGTCAAGGGTGAGTGGTTATGAAACCTTTCTCGCTTGGAAATGAAGAAAACGCAGAAAGGAAGAAGACGATGGTGTTTTTGCGTAGAAATGTTGAGAAATGGGTTATTTAAATGACCATGGTAGCATGTGTCACGTGCTTCTGACGCCACTCTGGCGCTATATTTAGCCCAAGAGCTTCTTTTGGCATAAATCCCAAGTTTGACTTGTCCAGAGTTCGACCTCGGCACCTTACATATCCAAGGTCCGACTTATCTAGGGTTCGATCTCGACACCTTACAAATCCAAGGTCCGACTTGTCTGGGGTTCGATCTCGGCACCTTATAAATCCAAGGTCTGACTTATCCGGGTTCGATCTCGGCACCTTACAAATCCAAAATTTGACTTGTCCGGGGTTCGACCTCGGCACCTTACAAATCCACACCATAGTATCATCAATCTAACCGACATTCTTCCTACACATACATTCCTCACAGCCCAAATTCCAAAATCCAAAAAGATTATATTTCAAGATTAGACCTTCATCAATAACCTCCTAAGCATACTTTTCCATAGTGTCAATCCGAATACACAAATCCGGATTCCACGTCAGCACTACTTCAGAGTGCGAACTCGGATCCGTTACAGGATCATTATAAGAATGCTAAAAAATATTTTTTTTCTTGCAAAAATTTTGAGAAATAAATATGCTAACTAAATTATCTTTTAGTTCTTGAAATTGTGGAACATTGTTATAATAATTTCTAGAATTTGAAAAATGCAAAAAAATTGTGAAGTACAACTTATTATAACTAAAATTTCTAATTTTTATAGGTTACTATCGTTATCTATATCTATAATAAAAGGAATGCTCATTTTTATCTCCACATTTTATTAGTATAATTAATTATTTTCTTCTGTGCATTATTTTAATTTTTAACTCACGAATAAAATGAGACCGAAGAAGTATTAGCTGCATTAAAATCGTTTATTTCCTTTGTTTGTCTTTTCTTTTTTAATTTTCTCATAAATTGAAAAAAAAATTTATGATGGCGAAAAAGGAAACTAACGAGAAGCAACATTTTTTTAAGCATCAGAAACATAGTTTTAAAAATCGAACCGGTGATTGACCCGGTCAAGATATTGGGTCACTGGGTCAGTGGGTCACTAATTGACCCGCATGACCCGGTCTATGATAATAAATATAAATTTTTTATACATGTCTTAAAATATTTAAAAAAATCACAAATTAATATAATTTCATAACACAAATAATTAGATATTAAAATATTAAAAAAATTATTATCCAAATTCAAATAAACAAATAACATAAATCATAAACACAAATTAAATAAATTTAAATTTAATATATTTCCCTAAATAAATTCAATACTTCAAATATTTATGGTCAAGCAATGTAAACTTTATACACAAAGAGTGGATGTAGCTTAATGTAGAAGCACTGCAATAGCCCTAAAAACAAAAAGTGAATGCACCGTATCCTACAGATAGCCCCCACCACAAAAGAATCAGCAAACCCACCCACCCAACATCAAAACACGCAACCCCCCTCCCCCCAAAATCCTCTTTACAGCGAACCCCACGTAACCCCTCTCCCCCCTCCCCCGCAGAACCCTTTATCCCGCGGAAGCCGTTGCCCCTGCAAACCCACCCCCTCTCTCTCCCGCGGAACCCTTTACCCAACAACACCCCCTACTCCCGTGGAAGCCGTTAAGTGGGAGCTGTGACGCGATTGCTCGGCGCGGACGAACAAGATGGAAGCAACTCGGACGAAGGCGGCACAAAGTGGGAAGAAATGGAACTGCTAGGCACAGTTGAAGAAAGGCAAGTAGAGTGGAGAAACGACATCGTTCATCTGCAGTGTTATTTTTCTATAAACAGCGATCCGGTCCGGGTTAACGGGTCATCGGTTCGACCACTGACCCGTCCGGGTCGCACCGGATCAAAAACATGGCCGATCCAATTAGAGACTCGACCCGGTCCAGCCACCGGGTCACGGTCCAACCAGTCCGACCGGGCGAGTCGGTCCGGTTTTTAAAACACTGATCAGAAATGAAACACACAAAGAAGCAAGCAAAAAACAGATAGAAGCATTAACGGTCCCTGAAAAAGAAGACTCCAAGAGAATCAACAAGGAGCTTTGGAGTAAGAACTGCAGGATAGACTTGCAAAACTTAGAAAGGCAAACCATAAATTGCGCTATTTAAGAAAGAGAAGGATTGTTTTAATTAATGTACGCTGTCTTTAATTGGGATTATATAGAAAAGAACATTAATGACACGAAATTTCATTCCTTAACATTACATAAGATTAGTTCGAAAAAAAAACATGTATTTGATGGGAGGGAAAGAAATAAGACAGATGAAAATAATATCCGATTTGGGGATTAATGATGCAACACTGCACACACTCAGATTTGGGGAGCATGTAAGATCCATTAGAAATGAACCAGTTATCAATGTAGTAAAAGAGATTGATGTTGATTTGAGTAATAATATCCGACATTTGAAGGTATATTCCTGGACTCATTACTTGGTAATAGTTATTGAAAGATTAAACTTATGAAAATCTTTGAATTACATGTGTTTTCTATGGTTTAGGAAGAACTTATTAGAGCAAATGATGATGTTCATAGCTCAGCTGGGAGTAAAGATGAATACGTCCAAGGACATAATATGCGGGAAAGCCTGAATCAAATGAGAGTCAGCTTAAACCGCTTTCTTCTCCTTTAATGTATAATCTTACAAATGTTCTAACAGGGAATATGATATTATCAATTCAAAATTATTTATGTTCTCATAGCTCCAACAATTTTCATGTTTTAACAAATCAAGTTTTTTTATTACGGATTCAACATATGGGCTTAGTATTTGTTCTTACCAAAATCTGGAAATTCCACGTGTGGGCTAGATGTGGCCTTGGTGGACTCCAAATTTTGTGGCGCCGGAGAATGGGGAAGCTTTGCTTAGAGGAGGGACCTGCAAAACAAAGGAAAAATACTTCGACGCTCAAGTAAGTACATTAAATTTGTAAGGATGACCAAGTGTGAGGACTCGGCCTAAGGTGTAGAGAATGAGAGACTTGAGTAATGCATTCAAGTATAAGAGATAAGAGTGTCAATGAACGTTGAGTTCCAAGTGTCTTCAAAGTGTCTAGAGAGAACATGTAGGGTTGTATTTATAGCGTGGAGTGGGCCTTGAGCCAGTACTTGTAGATAATCTATTGATAAGATAACAATAACATATAATAGCAGGCAGTTATCTTAATTTGAATAAGAGATAATGTGTACCTTATTGATATATTGTTACTTGTAGATAAGTAACAATTAGTAGATAACTTGTTGAGATATGATAAGATAAGGTGATTACACCTATTTGAATATCTTTGCATATAGATAGGCAGTTAACGAGGAGAGAGAATATTGCTGACGTCCGTGCTCCTGTAGCAATATTGATAAGGAATCCAGACATTGTGTCCGGGCTGGCACCTGGAGGCTGAATAAGCGCATATTAATGAGACAATGCTGATATGGAGGGTGGTCACGTAACATTGACATTTATAAGGTGGCCACGTGTCATTTTATTATTTTGGACTGTACATAAGCCCCCAGCCTCTGAGCCAATTTATGGGCGAAAGAGGGTGAAAGAGCATAAAAGCAGTATGTCCAGTGTCATAGTAAAATTGTCAGCCCCCTAGGGTGGATATGAAGTGTCGAGGTTGATGTCTTCAATAGGTCGACCAAAACTTTATTTTTTATTTTGGATTTACGAGCCTGTATGTGGACAATATAGTCCATGGAGAGAATGCTTGGACTTCTCAATGAATACTTTTTGACTTTATTGGATAAGTTTGACTTAGGCAGGTAGATGAGACGTCAATGATGATGGTTTTCTGCCAATTTGTGATCGTCTTATGTGATCTTTGGAAATGTGCTCAGTCCCCTCATTAATACTGGCAGTCGTGTGCTGCCCACGCTCCTTACTCACGCCCATGTGTCACTCCAGGAGGGGCCACATTTTATTGGGATCGTGCGTATCATGCGGTAGTGGAAATGGTTCAGTCACGACGCATGCTTCTAGGGGACGTTTCGTGCTCCCGCCCAAGTAACCGTCGAACTTCCTTTCACTTTAAATAGCTGGGATTCTGCCATTGCCATCTCCACCTGCGCCCTTGCTCTCTGAATCTTCTTCTTCCCGAACTGTGAAACTTCCTTTTTCTCTGAAAATGTCTGAGTCGCCCGTTTCTGATTCTACCTTGGACATGGGGGTAGCGATTCTGGTGGCTCTGTTGAGCAGCGCGTCATGCGTGATGATCTCCATTGGAGATTCCTCTGAGGAGGACGTCCATGGAGGAACTTCTGAAGGGTCTCTCTCCTCTAGGCGAAGGACCCGTTCCCGTCAGACTAACGAAGGGACTTCTCACCCCCACTCGGCCAGCGAGGGCTTCTGCTGCTCCTAGGGTTAGTGAACCCTTGCCACTCACCATTCTTCCCCCTGCTTCTACTGTTGAGGGGGAAAATCCTAATGTGAGGGGTCTGAGGACTTCTTCTCCTGTGCGCCGTAGTCGTAGTGCGGGATCACCTACCCCTGCTACTACATTGGCTGGGTTTGAGTGGGTGAGAGAAGATGTTTTAAAATATAAGTCTTCTCTCACTACCCCCGCTAGTGTTAATGCTATGTGTAAGCAAATTCATCTGTTTGCTCTTGAATATTCCCGTAAGCTGATCGTCGAGGCTTGCAGGGAAGATGATTTTCCTTTTATGAGGGCAGCACCCAGAGCTCCGCCCTTCTTTTTTATGTATCGTTGCCTCTTTGAGGTTTTGGGACTTTTGCTCCCCTTTTCTCCTTTCCAGTGTGCTTTACTGGATTTTTTGAATGTCGCCCCTTCACAACTCCACCCCAATAGTTGGGCTGTGGTGTTGGCCTTTGAAGTTTTATGCTCTCATTTGAATATTCGTCCAAGTATTCATGTCTTTCTTTTTTATTTCCAGACTAAATTGTCTAGGAAGATTGGTTGGGTCTCCTTGAACAGTGTTTCCAAGAAACTTTTCGAGGTAGATGCCAATGTATTTCGTTGTTTTAAGGACCGTTTCTTCAAAGTTCACGAGAGTGGCAAGGTGGTTGATGGTGTGCCTTTTATGCATAACCAAGATGGGACCCCTCATTTCCCTTTTTATTGGCAATCTAATCCTACCAGGTTTTGATCTGTTGATGAGGATCGTTTCACCCTGACGGAGAGGTCGGACAAAGCAATTATAGAGTTATTGCCATCCTCTCTTGATACTCGTGCTATTTTATCACTCTCCTCATCTGATGATCTTACTGCAGTTCTGGATGGTAATTCTTTTTTACTCTTTCTTTGTTCTCGGATACATAAACCTTGACATTTATATTTTTCTTTTCAGCTATCATGGGAGATTTTCAGTGGAGGCCTTTGGTGAAGAATGCGGGTAGTGACACTATACCTGCCCCTATTCCCCCCTCGACTGAAGAAGGGGGTCGACCCACTGTCCAAGTTGGCCCTGCTGAAGTTGCTGCTGCTTTTTCGGCCTTTCTCTGTCTGAATCAGCAAAAACAAAAGGGATGAGGGTACCGAGACATCTGGGCGCAAGAAGTCTTGGGCAGCTCATAATCCTCGTAGTTTACGTGCCATGAGGGAGGCTACCGGGCTTCTGCCTACTTCTCCTCCTCCCGTCTGAGCTCCTCCAACTGTTCAGAATCTAGCACCTGTCCAGGTTCCAACAAATGTTCAGACCTCTAACTCTCCTCAAGCTCCAGTACCTGCCCGGGCTCCGGTACCTATTCAGGTTCCTACACCTGTCTGGGCTTCGACCTTTGTTACTGCTTCTCCCACTGTCCCTCTTGTTGTTACTGCTCCAACTCCACCTACCTCTCAGCCATCTTCTCCTGCTCTTGCCTCTTCTTCTTCGCCTTCTTCATCAGCAATGCCTCTACCTGTTGCGCGCTCTACCACTCCTTTGGAATTCTTGAGTGCTCCAAGAGATGTCGAATCTTTGTGGAGTATCGACCATAAGTTTGAGAGGAGGCTACCATCTTCCTTTGATAGGAATTTGATCCGATCACCAGGGATTCATCATTCACTTGATACAGCCGGGCTTTTTTTGCATAGGAGTCTTGCTATTATTGAAGAGCATCGGCAAATGCATCAAGAGGCTATGAGCAAGGCAGCCTCTTTGGAACAAGAACATAATAAACTGAAAGATGCTGTTAGAGGTGTCTTGCAATTAGAACGCAATAGATTAGACAGGTCTGTGATAGCGTTAGCTGAGGTGGTTAAGTCTAACCATCAATTATCTGCTAAGACCAGTATGGCTTTGTCCGAGCTATTGCGAACTCGGCTTAACGGTGATGAGCTGGTTGTTTGTAGCAAGGCTGCTATTGCTGAGGCTATGAAAGAAGTGGCTAGATTGAAGGATGAGTTAGCAGCCGAGAGAGAGAAGCTAAGGAAGACTGAGGATGAGTTGGAAGCTGAGAGAGAGAAGCTGAGGGAAGCCCAAATCAAGCTTTCTGCTGAAAAGGCTATCAATAAAGAGCTAGATGAGGAGCTGAAGGTGTTGAGGCGTGAAGCAGTGGAGCAACATGAGAAAGGTTTCTCCAAAGTTGTACGTCAGGCTGGCCTGTTTGCCAAGGGACCTTGACTTGAATCGGTTTGATCCTTTCAAAGATGTTAAGGATGGTGCCTTGGTTGATGAGGAGGAGATTAGTTCCGCTGAGGAGTCGTCCAGTGATGCAGCTGATGTCTAGGCTGTTTTCTATTCATGTATTTTGCTTTATTTTTGTTTTCTAGCCGTGATGGCTTTTGTAAAGCTTCTAACAAATTAATGAAATATCTCCTTTTGTTCTAATTCTTCTGTGTCTTCTTTTATTCGCATAATTTCTTTAACTGTTTGCTTGTAATGGTAACCCCGTAATTTGCTTGACTCTGTGTTGTTCAATCTTGAGACTCTGTAACTGAAAATGCCCCAATCTGCTTGTTGAGGCTTGAGAGCCATTGATCTGCCAAAAAGATGACTTGGATCTGTACATCAAGCTTGATCTTTGAACTGTTGTCGGCTTCCTTCGTTTGCAAATGACTATACTTGTAGTTTTGCTTGTTGAGGTTCTCGATTCCAGTGCGCGCTAAGAGTGCATCTTATACTTTAGAAATGTCAAGGGTTGACCATAGACTTCAAGATTATTTTTTGAATTTGTATTGTTGAGGATAGACTTTTTGTCAAGGTTCCCACCATATGCACCAAGTGATGATGATATGTCGAGGGTGGTCTTTAGACAATTATCCTGCAAAATAAAATTATTCTTGCAAAACAGAAATATCCTATGGTATTGGATGTCGAGGTTCCATAGGAGTTAGAGTACCTAGAATATTTTCTAGGTGTTTTATGCCAAGATGAACTTGGACACTTATATGCCAAAAATGTTTCTTTGTGGCTCATATTCCTACATCAATAGAAGTTGTGAGCACTAAAATCATCGTAATAAAGCATTTAGTACCTAGTATTTCCTTAGTAGATAAGTTGATGAAAACGAGGTTGACCGCAAATTAATCTCGAGTTTTGAGACTTATGGGTTATCAAGAATTGCTGATAACTATGCGGATCAATGTTATGGTTTTCCATGTTAGGATTCCATAATATAAATTGATACCAAGAGAGCTTGCTTGGTTTTTGAGAGACCCAGGGTAGATCCTGGTCTTTGTGCCAAGTATATATCTTGGTCTTTATGTTCCTGAGAACATATATTCCTGCAAGGAAGAAACATGACAAAGATAACATATGTTGAGGGTAGACGTAGTTGTATCATATGTTTGTCAAGTCTGATACCAGTAGAGTTGTCCATGCTGGTTTTGTCAGGGTTCATCGAGACATGATCTAGGATTTTGCTGAGAGCATACCAGTGGTGCGTCCACCCTGGATTTTTAGAGGTTGACCGAAGCTCTTAGGATTTATGAACCTTAACAGTTTACCTCAGCCCGGATTTTATAAACCTATAAATGACCAAGAATGGATTCCTGGATTGCTGAGATGGATCCCAGGCTTACTAAGGCCATCCAAGTATATGGGATTACGAACCTTTTTCCAAGGGCGGACCTTGGGTCTTCATACCAAGATGGATCTTGGACTTGATAAGGTCAACTAGTTGGATGGAATTATGAACCTTCTTCCAAGGATGGACCTTGGGTCTTACGAACCTTGACAGGTCTGCGTAGTTTGGTCGAATCATCGAGGCGGACCCCGGACCAAGGACAGACCTTGGAATTTCATGCCAACCAACGCTCTAGTCTTACGAACCTTGACAGTTCTGCGTAGTTTGGTCAGATCACCGAGGCGGACCCCGGACCAAGGATGGACCTTGGAATTTTATGCTGACCAACGCTCTAGTCTTACGAACCTTGACGATTCTGCGTAGTTTGGTTGGATCACCGAGGCGGACCTCGGACCAAGGATGGACCTTGGAATTTAATAGTCAGCTAGATGGACTGGTCTTATTGACTGTACAACGAGACAGACCTCGGACCAAGGATAAACCTTGGGATTTTGCTGGAGGTCCAATTAGGGAAACCCTAGGATTTTATGAACCTTTGGAGAGTACCTGGACGCATCCACCCTGGATTTTAATAAAACTTGCCAAGGACGGACCCTGGTCAAGTTACCAAGACATGGTCTTGGGCTTTTGTCAAGGCTGGACCTGGGAGATTACTCAGGCGATAATATCGTCAAACATCCTGAAATATTGACATAAGTAAAAGATAAGAGGTATATATGTTTTATTAATAGAGTTTTTAATACACATATATTTCCTCTGATTATTCCTCGGATGGGCCTCATTAAAACCTTTTCAAGTAAAAACCTAGTGGGAAAAAAGGACTTGAAATAGGAAAAAGAGTACGCCATCTGGTCTTGAGCTTCCTAGCTGAAATAAAACTTCAGGTGGGTGGCATTCCAAGTTCTTAGAATGTCTTTTCCACTGAGTTCCTGCAATTTGTAGGCGTCGTTGTCCAAGCTAGTAGCAACTCTGAACGGGCCTTCCCAATTTGGTCCAAGCTTGCCTGAACAGGGATCCTTTCTAGCTTCCCCTCGGATACGCCAGACTAAGTCGCCTGGCTGGAAAGTTTGGGGTTGCACTTTAAAGTTATATCTTCGTGTCATGCGGAGCTTGGACACTTCTTCTTTAACTCTGGCTATGTCTCGAAGTTCTTCATTGGTTTCCAGCTCAACCCTCATATTGTCCTCGTTGCACTGTTCCTGAAGAATCATCCTTCTAGTTGAAGGTTCCCCTAACTTGACAGGGATCATGGCGTCAATACCATATGTCAGGTGAAAAGGAGTTTCCTTTGTAGCACTTTTAGGTGTATAGTGATATGCCCAAAGTAGCTGGGTAGTTCCTCCCTCCAGAGCCCTTTGGACTTGTCCAGTCTAGTACGAAGGGCTTTAAGAATAACTTTATTTGCCGCTTCTGCCTGACCACTGGTCTGGGGGTGTCCAACAGAAGTGACCAAGTGTTTGATACCTAGTCTTGTGAAGAAGTCTTCATAGGTCTATGCCTTAAACTGTGTTCTGTTGTCCGTGACGATAGCGTAGGGTAGACCGTACCTGCATATAAGATTTTTCCAAGTAAAGCTTTCCACCTCATTTGTTATTATCTCCCGAAGTGGTTTTGCCTCGATCCACTTAGTGAAGTAGTCGATGGCCACTAGCAAGAACTTGACCATCCCGGGAGCTTTAGGGAATGGTCCCAGGATGTCCATGCCCCACATAGCAAAGGGCCAAGGAGAAGAGATGGTATGAAGGTTATCAGGGGGAATCTGAGGGATATCCGCAAATTCCTGACATCTTTTGCATCTGCGTGCAAAGTTGCAAGCGTCCATCCTAAGTGTTGGCCAATAGTACCCTGCCCGCACTACCTTGGTGGCTAGAGATCGTCCCCCTGTATGGAGTCCGTATATTCCTTCATGGAGTTCTCTCGTATATTCCTTCATGGAGTTCTCTCAGGACGTAGTCGGCCTGTGATTGGTCCAGACACTTGAGTAGAGGCACTATCAGCCCTCTTTTGAATAACTCATTGTCAATGATGACATAGTAGCTGGCTTTTCGCTTCAGTCGTCGGGCCTCATTTTCATCTGCTGGAAGTATTCCCCTTTGGAGAAAGTCTCTATAAGGGGTCATCCAAGTGGGCTCCTGTATTTCAATGGCCATTACCACTGAGGCGTCAATGGTGGGTTTTGTAACACCCTCATATTTTCATATACATGTAAATTTTCTGTAAGTATGTATTCCTAGATAGAATGACGAAAATACCCTTGAACATATTGAAAATGACACAAATGCCCTTGGACTTTTTCAAAATGACCAAAATACCCTTTGGCCCTGATAAAGCCATATAGCCTCAGTAAGGCTATAAACACCTGACAAGAATACAATATACTCCTAGATAATGAATTATTGACATTATTCATAAAGAAAAACCATGAAATAGAATTTTTAGAAATTTTGGAAAATATTTCAAAAAGGATTTAATTTAAAATAACCT
>PYAF01004982.1:32747-46975 GCA_007407185.1 Glycine tomentella | reverse complement strand
GAAGTTATGAACTAAGCTGGATTTTTGAGAAAAGTAGTGTACTTGTATTATATAAACTTTTGTATCAGAGACATTGGCTATGTATATGAGTAACAAATCTTTTGCAAATTTTACGTTTTAAAAATTTTACTATTATACGTTTCTTAGAAATTTACCCTTAAGTAAAAATAAAAATAAGTAAAGATTTAGGTCGTTACATTGGAAGCCTTAAAGTTGAGCTTAAGGGCTTGTTCCAGCGAGATGTTGTCAGGTCCTTCAAGTTTGATGCCTGCTCCGCTTCCTTGTACATTGGATGCTCCATCCACATAAAGGTTCCACCAGTCTGGGGTGGATTATTCTTTCCCAGCAAATTCCGCTAGGAAGTCTGCCATAAACTGTGCCTCTATGGGACCACGTGGTTCATATCAAATGTCAAATTCTGACAGTTCGACTGACCATGCCACCATTCGGCCTGCCAACTCTGGTTTCCTCAGTACCTGTTTAATAGGATAATCAGTTTTGACTATTACCTGGTGACTTTGGAAATATTGTCGAAGGTGTCTGACTGAGGTGATCAATGCCAAAGCTATCTTCTCGATCATTTGATAGCGCTTCTCGGCATCGTGTAGCATACGACTAGTGAAATAAATAGGAAGTTGATGCTTCCCTTCTTCTTGGATGAGTGCTGAGCTGACAGCATCGTCTGTTGCGGAGAGGTAAAGAGCAATGGTTCATCTTGTCGAGGTCAACTCAAGACAGGTGGTGCAGTAATTGTCTTCTTGAACGTCATGAAAGCCTGCTCACAGGTGTCATCCCAGAGGAATGGCGTTGTCTTAGTGAGCAGCCTATAAAAGGGTTTTGCTTTCTCAGCGAGCTTCGAGAGGAATCGGGACAGCGCGGCTAGTCTTCCATTCAGCTTTTGAACTTCATTGACACTAGTCGAGCTACGCATTTGCAATATGGCTGAGCATTTGTCCGTGTTGGCTTCAATACCTCAGTGTGTAATCATGAAGCCAAGGAATTTGATGCCACCTACTTCGAATGTGCACTTCTCGGGGTTGAGGCACATTTCGTATTTCTGAACCTCCTCGAATACCTCTTCCAGAGATCCGCTACATGTTGGGCTACACTCTGAGATTTGACGACCATGTCGTCCACATAAACCTTGACGTTGCGTCCGATCTACTTTCTGAAAACACGATCCATTAGTCGCTGGTATGTGGCCCATGCATTTTTGAGACCAAAGGGCATGACCCTGTAACAGTAGTTGGCATCTTCAGTGATGAAGGCAGTCTTCTCTTTATCCGGAGCATGCATTCTGACCTGATTATAACTAGAATATGCGTCCAGGAAGCTCAAGATGTGGAACCCGGATGCCCCATCGACAAGTCTGTCAATGTTGGGTAATGGGTATGCGTCCTTGAGACATGCCTTGTTGAGGTCTGTGAAGTCTATGCACATGCGCCATTTGCCCGTTGGCTTTTTTGACCATGATGACATTAGCGAGCCATGTGGAATATCTGACTTCTCTGATGAAGTTGGCTTTGAGCAATTTGTCAATTTCTTCTTTGACCTCCTTTCGCCGTTCTTCTCCCATGTTTCGCTTTTTCTGTGCATCGGGCTTAGCCTGTGGACATATCGCCAGCTTGTGACATATGACATTAGGGTCAATGCCAGGCATGTCAGATGGTTGCCAAGCGAACATGGATGCATTTTTATGGAGCACATCAGCTAGATGTCTGTACTCATGGCTGGTGAGCCCTTTGCTAAGTTGCGTGCATTGTCCGGGTTTGGGCCCGAGTTGCAGTTTGACTAGCTCTTCGATTGGTTTTGGTCCTTTGTCGATATTTTCATCGCGTGGATGCACATCGAAGGCTTGATCATTGTGAGCTGCAAATACTGTCAGTGTATGAGGAGTAGAATTTCTATCAATATTCATTACCTAGGTGGTACCCCCCGAAGTGGTACGATTTTTGACCGACTGTTTATTGGGAGGATATGGTGCCACTTTAAGGCTTTCAACATAGCACTGTCTGGCTTGCTTCTAGTCAGGCTTTACGGTGACAATTGCTCCAGTCACAGTAGGAAATTTCATCTTCAAGTGAGGGGTAGAGACGATAGCCCCCAACTAGTTTAATGTTTTCCTACTTATCAGGACAAGGTAAGATGTATCAGCATCTACAATGTTGTACCTGATTGTGAAACTTCTGGATAGCAAACCTTAACCGAAGGTGGTCATTAGGTCAACATATCCCAGGGTGTCGACTCTCTCTCCTGCAAAGCCTAGGAGAGGTTCTGAACAAGGCTGTATGGCTGATGATAAAATCTTCAGTATCTGAAAGGTCTTCAGGTATAAGACATCAGCCGAGCTGCCCTGGTCGATGAGCACCTTCGTTACCTTGAAGTTGGCAATAATGAGGGACACGACCATAGGGTCATCTTGATGGACAAGGTTGATCCCCTCAAAGTCAGCTTCTGTAAAGGTGATAGGAGGTAAACTCCGCATCGGAAGACTATTGACAGAATTGATGTCTATATCTAGGATGGAGTGCAGATGCCTTTTACGAGACTGACTAGACAATCCTCCATAGGAGAAGCCCCCTGCGATTGTATGGATTACAACGTGAATGTGTTGATTAGGATCTTCTCCTTGTTGTCGAGGGGGTTGTCGCTCGCATCCAGGTTGCGGTGGTCTCTGCCTCCCTTTATCTTCTGCATCGTCTCTACGTCTGTTGTTGTTCCTGAAGCGATCTTCTCGTCGCTCCTCTTGTCTATGCACTGGAGGAGGATTATCAGGTCTTTTTATGAACTGTGATAGGTGCCCTACTTGGATAAGTTCTTCAATCTTATCCTTTAAGGCGACGTAATCCTCGGTACTGTGACCAGTGCCACAATGATACCTGCAATACTTGTTAGGGTGTCCTCCTATTTTTGAAGGAGCAGGTAGTGTTACCTTGACCTCTGTGTTGAATGCTTCGTCCATGATCATGGCTTGATTGACTGTCAGAGGAGTGTATCTCTCGAACCTGGGTGTTTTGGAGAGAAGATGTGGTTTATATGACCATTGCTTCTTATTATTCCTCCGGGGGTTGACAGATGCCTCATGTTTTTCACGCTTCTGTCCAATTTGTCGGACTTCATTGCGGAACTTCGACATTTCTTCTATCTGGATATAACATTTGGCTCTTTCGCTTATTTCGTCCATGCTAGAAGGAGGTTTCTTGCATAGACTATCCACGAATTTACCAGGTCGTAAGGCTAACATCATGGAATGTAGCGCTACCTCGGGGTTGAGGTTTCTGATCTGAGAGGCGACATGCGAGAACCGCTCCATGAACTTACGAAGAGGTTCATTATCGGCCTGGCGCAATGTCGCCAGTGTAGCAGATGTCAACTTGTGAGTCCGGCTAGTGGCGTACTGTGCACTGAACTTTTCGACAAGGGTGTCAAAGCTGTCAATGGACTGCTCGGGAAGATCACCATACCATGTTAGCGTAGCCCCCTTTAAAGATGTAGGGAATACGCGACATAATATGGCATCGTTGTTGGTGTAGAGATTTACCTGAGAAAAGAAGGCATCGAGGTGTTCGTCCGGATTAATGGTTCCGTCATATCTCTCTAAGTGCAGAGCTTTCTAGCCGAAGGGGATGTCGACTTCCATGATACAGTCGACGAGCGGATTGCGGCGAGTGTTATGTCTCTCCCTTCGATATCCCTGCATTAAACTGCGAATACCTGGAGGGTCGACAGTTTGTCGAGGCTGAGAGGGTTGTTGAGGATGTGACTCGCCTTGTGTCTATTCTTCTCTGGTAGTGTGAGTGTGTTCGTCCTCCCGAGAATGTCTTGCTCGGGCTTCATCGCGATCAGCTTTTAAGCGTTGAGTCTCTTCCTGGTACTTGCATTCCATCTCCGCCATGCGGTTCTGGAGTTGCAGCATGGTGTCGACATTCGTCATGGTAGTTTGTGGAGGGTTAGACGCATCGATAGGGGTGTCACGTCTAACGCTGAAGCGTGTACTGACCATGGACGCGTACAGATGAGTGATTTGCTTGAGGCCGCAGGGTAAGTTTTACCTGGGCCCCACGGTGGGCGCCAAATGTTCTAACCAAAATCTGGAAATTCCACGTGTGGGCTAGATGTGACCTTGGTGGACTCCAAATTCTGTGGCGCCGGACAATGGGTAAGTTTTGCTTAGAGGAGGGACCTGCAAAACAAAGGAAAAACACTCCGACGCTCAAGTAAGTACATTAAATTTATAAGGATGACCAAGTGTAAGGACTCGGCCAAGGTGCAGAGAATGAGAGACTTGAGTAATGCATTCAAGTATAAAAGATAAGAGTGTCAATGAACGTTGAGTTCCAAGTGTCTAGAGAGAACCTGGAGGGTTGTATTTATAGCGTGGAGTGGGCCTTGGGCCATTTCTTATAGATAATCTGTTGATAAGATAACAATAACAGATAATAGCAGACAATTATCTTAATTTGAATAAGAGATAATGTGTACCTTATTGATATATTGTTACTTGTAGATAAGTAACAATTAGTAGATAACTTGTTGAGATATGATAAGATAAGGTGGTTACACCTATTTGAATATCTTTGCATATAGATAAGCAATTAACGAGGAGAGAGAATATTGCTGACGTCCGTGCTCCTGTAGCAGTATTGACAAGGAATCCGAACATTGTATCCGCGCTGGCACCTGGAGGCTGAATAAGCGCATATTAATGAGGCAATGTTGATATGGAGGGTGGCCACGTGTCATTTTACTATTTTGGACTGTACAGTATTTAAGGTCCATTAAGAATCCAAGATCTCAGAATCTCACTCACGACTGAAGGAGTTGAATGGTGCGCATGAAAATCGGTAAGGGGGGATCATAACAAGCGAATCTCGTAATCTTAATAGTCTGATGTCGTGGCCAAGCATATTGGAAGGAGATGTCTACTGACCTAGAGGTACTCCTATTATAAATAGGGGCTATATTCAAAGAAAAAGGAACACACACACTCTCTTGATCTCTCTTTTCCATTAACACTGTGCACACACTTCACAACCATTGGTTGAGTATTGCATAGTGATCATATTCCTAGAGGTATTTTCTCCTATAAAATACCTTAGAGAGAGTTAGTGATCCAACATCAACGTACCAGCATACTTGCTGGACACCCTTGTTCATACAAATAGAACATTGGTGCCGAGGTTGCAGATACGGCCTCATCTCCTGATATGGGTGGACAAAGAGAATTACCTCCTAATCCCATAGAGGAGGGAAATTATGATGTTGTACGTGTTGACGACGAGGTTGCAGATACGGCCTCATCTCCTGCTCCGATGACACATGCAGCTCCAGATGCTTACTGCCCAGGTCAAACTCGTCATCCAGCGGTAATTGGGCCTCCTAACCCGGAGCCCACTGAGCGCCTTATGAATAATGTCCTTAGTTCAATCTTGGCTCAAATGGATGACATGAAAAAGAGATATGCCCTTCAAAGGCAGTAGGACATCAGCATAACGCTCCAGTTAGAGGAGCGTAATGCGGTATAGAGGCGCGAATAAGAACAGTGCATGCAATTCATGGAGCAGCATTTCAGGAGTACGGAGAACCCAGTTCATAATGGGAACCGTGGACAATCGGCTCGTGACACAGCTAGGAATGTGAGCAATTAACAGTCTGGTCAAGCCCCAGCTTGTTCAATAGACCGACAAGAGAATCTTAGAGACAGCGTGAACTAATTCGGAAGGACCAGTTAGCCGAATGGAAACTGGGGGTCCATCCCGACGTTGAGATGATAACCCGGTATATGTTGATACTGAAAACATGGCCCGGGTACAAGTGACAAACACAGAAGCGAACCATGCAGCTCAGGTTCGGGTCAGGATTCCAGATGTTCAAGAACCTGTAATATTGGCCCAGAACCCAGCTGTAGAGGTGGTACCTCGGGCGAGATTTGAAGGGGCGTTTATTAGAGGAAATATAGTAGAGGACAACATAATAATAGCCCTTATACTGATGAAATTATTAACGCCCGATACCTAGAAGATTTTGATGGTTCCTTTCTGTCAAAATATGATGGAAGTCAGGATCCGCAAGTGCATATCGATGAATTTGATATGCAAATGTGTGTTCGAGGAATAGATGAGTCGATTATTTCTCGAATTTTTGTTACTACTTTATCTGGAGCTGCCCAGACTTGGTTTCATACATTGCCACCGCGGTCGATTCAAAATTTTGAAGATTTTGGGCAGAAATTTTTCTTGAATTTTGCTACCAGCAAAAAACAACCTAAGTCCGAATTTGCACTTAGGAAGATACGACAACAACCCGGTGAAACACTTCAGAGTTATCTGGATCGTTTCAAGGAAGCAGCTTTGCAAGTACAAGGACTGGAAGAAAAAGTGCATGTCCATCTCATTTCGATCGGGTTAGATGTATTGTCTCGTCTGGCGAAATCAATATACAAAGACCCGGTGAAATCATTAATGGAGTTTAGAGCTCGATCGAAGAAGTATTTGGAGCTAGAACAAATGGAAATTGCTAATGCGATGGGCAGAGAAAATGAAAGAAGTCCCAGACGGAGGAGCCCACTCCAAAGAGGTAGACAACACCATGGAGGTCAAAATCAAAGCAGGAACCCGGATGTTAAGTTCAGGCAAGGAAAATACGAGGCTAAATACGAAAAATATACTCCATTAAATGCACCCTGGTCACAAGTCTAGAGGGAAGTCGCTTTAAGTGACATTAAAAAGGTGGAGCAACCTCGTCTGTTATATAAGAAGGTCGGGATAGACCAATCTCGGTTTCGCGAATTTCACAACGGACAAGGGCATACTACGAATCAATGCTGAAATCTCCGAGATGCAATTGAGAAGTTTGTCCGAGAGTGAAAATTAAGACAATATGTGATAAAGACCCAGGGTCGCCAAAACAAGCGTAAAGGCGGGGGTCAAAATGAAACTAAACTCGGGAAGGAGCACGAGAAAAGAAAAAAGCAGGATGATAATGAAGATGAGTTTCTAGAACCCGAGTTTGTATGCAATGTTATTTCTGGAGCTTTGGGAGGAGCAGGAAATACTGCCAATCAAAGAAGGAAGTATCTGAAAGAAGTCCTTTCAGTAAGAGATCAGCCCAAGTTTAAAGGCAAAATTAACAAGACAGAACCTCCTATACTGTACTTCACAGAAGAGGATATGAAAGACATGGTGTCGGGTCATGAAGACGACCTGGTAATTACTGGAACTCTGGTTAATTGCCAGGTTTAAAGGATGTTCATAGATAACGACAGTTCTACGAATATAATTCTTTGGAGTGCGTTCAAAAAAATAAACCTTGACGAAGAAGATTCGAAGCCATGCAAGATAATGTTAATTGGATTCAATGGGGAAAATACTAACCCAAAAGGCTCTATTGATCTTCGGGTGACTTTAGGCACCAAGGAAGCCTTTAAATCAGAATGGGTCACGTTTGTTGTGGTCGACTTCCCTTCATCATATAATATTATTATAGAGAGACCAACTATCCACAAGTGGGATATGCTGATCTCTACTAAACATCAGAAGCTAAAAATGGTAAGGAACAGAGATAAGATTGTGACAATCTATGGAGACCAGAAGGAATCCCGGTAGTGTTATTATAGCACAGTCAAGGATAGTGAGGGTGGCCCATCTTCACCACCCTGAATACGACACGGGGACCCAAATAGAAGGAAAGTAGAGGAACGCCAACTGGGAAAACCAGTGAATATGGTCGAGCTCAACATGAGGAAGGATGTTGAAGAATGAAGATCGGAGCTAGCCGGAGATTTGGTAGACATGCAAATAGGATATCAGCCTTGGCAAATTACCAAGATCTTATGGTCGACTCGGCCTCCAAATCCAAGTTAGTGGAGTGCCTTAAGAATAATCAGGATGTCTTCGCTTGGAAGGCATCAGAAATACTTGGGATGGATCCCAACTTTTGCTGTCACAAGTTGGCAATATATCCCGGATCAAAGCCTGTGGCACAAAAGAAGACGAAGCTCGGCCTGGAAAGGAGAAAAGCATTGGAAGAACACATTAAAGAGATATTGGATGCCAGATTTATACGAGAAATCCAATATACTACATGGTTATCTAATGTAGTGATGGTCAGGAAGTCTAATGGCAAATGGCGAGTGTGCACAGATTATACTGACTTAAATAAAGTGCGCCCCAAGGATTCTTATCCAATGCCAATATTGATCAGCTGGTAGATAACTCATCTGGGTTCCAACTATTATCTTTTATGGATGCATACTCGGGATACAATCAGATAGTTATGTATCCGGAAGACCAGGAAAAAATGGCCTTTATAAGCGAAAAGGTGAATTATTGTTATAATGTTATGCCTTTTAGATTAAAAATGCGGGGGCCACATACCAGAGGATGATGAACAAGGTCTTCGAACAGCAGCTCGGCCGAAATATTGAAGTCTATATAGACGATATAATTATGAAGACAGTTACTATGGTTGATCATATACAGGATTTGGAAGAGACATTCAGTAGGGTAAGGGAGTATAACATCCGATTGAACCCGTTCAAATGTGCATTTGGTGTCTCTGCTGGTAAATTTTTGGGGTTCATGTTAACCCATAAAGGGATAGAAGCCAACCCGGACAAGTGTAAGGCCGTATTGGACATGAAGTTCCCCGCAAACAAAAAAGAAATTCAGCAACTGACAGGAAGATTGGCGGCTTTGACGCATTTTCTCCCAAAATCAATAGAAAAAGCACTTCTTTTCTTCAAGTTGCTTAAAAAAGAAGCTACAGTAGAATGGAACCCGGATTGTGAAGCGACGCTCAAAGAAATAAAGAAGCGTTTGGCTTCTCCACCTGTGTTGTCTAAACTAGAACTTGGAGTGGTACTAATATTGTACTTATCCGTGAGAGATGAAGCAGTCAGTGCAGCGTTGGTAAGGGAGACAGAGAAAGTCCAAATGCCAATATATTTTGTAAGCCGAGCTCTCCGAGGTTCCAAATTGAGATATCAAAGATTAGAGAAGATATCCTTCACATTGTTGATAGCAGCAAAGAGGCTTCGCCCATACTTCTAGGCCCATACAGTAATTGTCAGAACCAATCAGCCAATTCGACAAGTGATCACAAATCGAATTTGGCAAAAAGTATGACCAACTAGGCAATACAATTGTCGAAATTTGACTTGAAATACGAAGCCCGACATGCCATCAAGTCTCAAGCGTTGGCTGATTTTGTCATGGAATTGACCCCGGTTAGTGGAAGAACAGAAAGCGACGTTTGGAAAGTATATGTTGATGGATTGTCTAACACCAAGGGAAGCGGCGCCGGGATCATAATAGAAAACCCGGAAGGAGTAGCAACTGAGCAGTCTCTTCAGTTAAATTTCCCTACATCTAACAATCAAGCTGAATATGAAGCGTTGATAGCCAGGTTAATACAGGCAAAAGATAAAGGAGCAAACAAGCTAAAGGTGCTTATCGATTCTTAGTTTGTTGCGGCACAAAGTGAGGGACGATACCATGTAAAGGAGCCCTTGTTGGCCAAATATTTGAATAAAGTCAAAAAGATCATACTCGAGATTAAGGAGGTCATTGTTAGTCACATTCCTAGAGGGGAAAATTTCAGGGCTGATGTTTTGTCAAAACTGGCAAGCACTAAGAGCCCGGGATGTCTTAGGACGGTCATTCAGCAAAAAGTCTCTCACCCGAGTTGTGTAATGATAATTTTGGCAGCTGAAGATTGGAGGAGGCCTATGATTAATTATTTGGAATGAGGAATTTTGCCAAACTATGTGGTCGAAGCTAAGAAATTGGTACGTGATGCGGTTAGGTACACGATTATGAAGGATGAATTGTACCGTAAGGGGTTATATACCCCGATGCTAGTTTGTTTGAACCCAGATAAAATCGACTATGTGCTGACCGAGATACATGAAGGAATAAATGGCCAGCACATGGAAGCCAAAGCGTTAGCAAGGAAAGCCCTCCGAGCTGGATACTTTTGGCCGACAATGGAAGCTGATTCTAAGAATCACGTTGAGAAATGCGAAAGTTGTCAGAAGCATGCCAGAATAATATGGTCTCCACCTGTCGAGTTAAAATCTATCTCGATGCCATGGCCCTTAGCAGAGGGACAGCTAAAATGGTTGATAGTTTCCGTGGATTATTTCACGAAATGGATAGAAGCAGAACCTGCCTCCACCATAACATCAGCTCAGGTGCAGAGGTTTTTTGAAAGAAACATCATTTCCAGATTTGGTATCCCGGGTGAAATTGTGACAGACAACGGTACTCAATTTATTGACAAGTGATTTCAAGAAATGATGGTTAGGTTCCATATCAAACACCATTTTGCTTCGGTTGAACACCCGTAATCCAACGGGCAGGCAGAGGCTGCAAATAAAGTGATCGTAGACGGATTAAGGAAACGGATGCAGGAAGCCGGATCTAGTTGGGTTGAACAATTGTATTACGTTCTATGGGGGTACAAGAGTATTGTTCAGACGTGCACGAAAGAAACCCCATTTAGAATGACATATGGCTGTGAGACAATGATACCGATTGAAATTGGTCAAGCTTCTTGGAGAAAAAGGAGCGTCCTGCAGGAGGACGAAGACAAGAACAATGAGGCTTTGGCCATTGAGCTGGATTTGGCGGATGAAGTCCGGGTCAGTGCACATTGCCAGGATTTAGCAGCAAAACAGTTGACCGCCGCCAAATATAACAAGAGAGTACGGTTTCGAACCTTCGACAAAGGCGATTTAGTGCTCCAATGAGCGGATATTGGAAACAAGAATGCTAGAAAGGGGAAGCTGGCAGCTAATTGAGAAGGACCTTACCGGGTTCTAGAGAAACTCGGACAAGGAACTTATTTGTTGGAAACCTTTGAAGGGAAGGCCATAAAATGAACTTGGAATGCGGATAAACTTAAAGTGTATTATAGTTAAATCTGGATCCAATGATTCGTCAGGAGTTTTCATTTTTTGTTAAGAGCAATAAGTGTTTTTGGCATAATATTGATTTATTTTCCTTTGTAGGATTCATAAGTTGTAATTCACAAATCATGTTGTTTCTCTTTTATTGAGACCATGGGCTGAGTTATGACAAAAGTTTGTAACCCGGGAATCATGTTGTGTCTCTTTCATTGGGATCATGAGTTGTTTATGACAAGAGTTTGTAAATCAGTAATCGTGACTTAAGGTCATGAATCGTTTTATAACAGTTTATAAATAAAGCATTGTTGTCTTTATTGTGATTTCGCGTGTATGATGCGTTAAAGTTATCATGGCACAAGAGAAATACGCTATGTGAACCCTGATCAGGTTGAAACATAGGAATATTTGATAAGAAAATCAAATATTTTTATGTGTAGCTAATTAATCTATGTCATGATTAAGTTCAGGGATGATAACCCAGAACAGTTGACAAAGACAAGCTTTTGCCTAATAAAATGCCTGGTAATGGAAACCAGATGAATATTTATATAGCCGGTGCAAGATATTTTTGATTTTGGCCAAGTCAATTAATAAAATCCAATGTAGTACAAATCCGTACATGTGATTGGAACCCTAAAAGAAGGGTAATGACGTTACGAAAGTGAAAATTGAGCAGTTGAGCAATTGATAAAAGTAAATTCGGGAATAAGCTCGACAATGTCAAATACATAATAAAAGGAGACTCAAAGGCCTCAGTAAAGGAAGAAATGAGAAATTACACATTAAAACCAGCATCCCGGCCCTTCCAAATCCAAGTTCCCATAATTAAGCTCAGTTGTCAGCTTTATCGGCAGGTGTCACCTCCTCTTCCCTGCAGGCTTGATCTTCATCCATTTCAGTCATTAACCCTTCACAAGGAGTAAGAAGTGACATTAGCTTGCCATCACTAACGAATGCTTTAAAGTGCATACCCGAGGTATTAAGCTAGATCTCGGAATTCAAAAGGCGAATCTGGTCTAGCGCATTATTGAAGGACCCCTCCACGGCTCCAGAAAGCTCAGACCTTACATAATCCAGCTCAGCTTTGGTCTTTTGCAGAGTTTCAATATTTTTATCATACAGCATGTTCAACTCATTAAAACTCTGCGTGTGGGAGGCATTCTTTGCCCATGAAGATTCTAAACGAGATTTCCACTTTGCCGCAATAGTCCGAGCCTTCTCCGCTTCTTCACGCAATGCTTGAAGTTCTTTAGCAGCCGTGCTTTGAGCTAAAAGCATTTCTTCACGGATTTTCTCTGTTTCTGCACGAGATGCTTGCAGTTCTTCCACAGCAGTGCGTCTAGCCACAACCAATTCCCCGCGGATTTTATCTGTTTCTGCGCGGGATGCTTGCAGCTTTTCCGCAACGGTGCTTTGAACTACAAGGAGTTCATCATGAATCTTCTTTGTTTCTTACCTGGAGGCTTGAAGCTCATTCACTGTTCTAGCATACTTGGTGTTCACAGTCCCTAAACTTTGAACCAGGGATGCACATTTCATCACATTAAGTTCTGTACAACTAAGCTCTTCAAGTTCGACCTCCGAAAAGAGAGTTAACTCCACAAAGCGTTTGGGCGCACGAATAACACGGAATAATGCATCAGTAACGCCCTTATCCCAGAGGGTACCAAGTAGCAATTCAACTGTGGAGGCAGTACAGTATCTGAAGCCGGGATGAGGGTGATTGGTTGCGGTGAAGTTATTGTGGGAACAGGTGAAGCCGGGGCATTCGGGTCGTTATCCCTTGGGGCTTAGGAAACAGGTGAAGCCGGCGTAGCTGGAGACGTGTCCCTCGAGGCATCAGAAACAGGTGCCGAGACAAAAGCTACAGCCTTATCTTTTTGAACCTTAGAAAGCTTTCGTTTCTTTGCCCCGGAACTTACGACACCAGAAATTTTCCCTCGCACCAAAGTGTTAAGGAATGAAGGGGGTTGAGGTCGCCCGAAAGCCGAGGTTGGCGGGGCCGCTCTTTCGGTACCAGAAGCTGGGTTTGAAGACACTGCTTGTTGTCCCGTGTCAGTTCCTACAAAATAAAAGTAAAGGCATAATCAGACACGAAAAGTCATATATAACAAATTAAGGTACACAGGTTCGTACTCGAGTGAGCGGGAGGCCCGGATCGAAGCTGCCAAATTTAAGAAGTGACACTAGGTTGGCAGTAAGCTTCTTTGTATGTAGCTATCCGGATCACTGAGGAAGCGTCGGAATCTGATAATCCAGTCTCCTCATAACGGTAGGAGGAAAGCGGAAAATCATGATGGGTATGGGTCCAATACAGTGGAAATTTCCACTCTACGTCCCGAGACTCGGGTGAACAAAGGAAAAAAGGTTGTTTGTCGGGTTTGGCAACAACTTTGAAATATTTATTTTTAAAGTATTTAAAAGAATCTGTGTATATAGTAAAGAGCTTATGCTCTGTATGACCCCGGATGGAAGTCCATCCTTTCCTACCAGCGGGTTCTCTACCTGTCCTATTGGTTTGTACAGTGAAATAATAAAAGAAAAAGGAAACAATAGTGGGGATTTCTAAATGCTGGCAAAAGTTTTTGAAAGCCTTAATAAATCCCTAACTATTTGGATGCAGTTGTGTGGGAGCTACATGGAGATGGTTTAAAACCTGCATTTGAAATTGGATAGGGGAAATCGGATCCCTATCCGGGTGATTACATCTTTGTAGAAAAGAAAAAAGAAGGATCGTGCTCCTCCCGGAAAGAGCAGACAGACTCGTTTGGGTTAAGGAGACAAATATAGAAACCTTCTTGATTTTCCACGGGGAGTGCAGCAACGTTTCACGGGGTTAAGTCGGATAATGTTTGAAGGACTTCGTGAGTCACCCATGGAAATTTAACGATTAGGGTCAGAGAAGGTGAATCCGACTGTGGCCCGACAGAGTGAGTGTAACGCCCCCTTCGCTAATGAGGGTCATTACCAACATAACCACAAACAGGCAGACAATCAATCAGAGTTTAAGCAGTTTGGAAGCACATACTAAACGTGACATCAACAAATGTCATCATCATATATACACTGTACATATAATATGCTGAATATACATATATCTCTGTACAAATATCCCCTCGGGGTATATCAAAATCAGAACCAAAGGCTAAGTACAAAACATCAGAGCCACATGCTCTTATCATCTAGCCTAAGGTATACACACAGCAGCCACATGCCTTGGGATCTATCTGCTCCTCCTGGTGAATCACCTGCATCATAAGTCCCACAAACGGGGTGAGATATAAAATCTCAGTAAACTCAGGGTCCTTGAAGGAATTTC
>PYAF01004980.1:30100-49176 GCA_007407185.1 Glycine tomentella | reverse complement strand
TGGGTTCATTAAGTTCTTGCTTCCTTGAAACTCATATGGGTCTAAGGGATTGAGTGAAGCAAGATTTCTCTTTTCAAAGTTTAAGGAAAGCCATGTTCTGAGTTTGTTATTTGCATTCAACCTGGTAATTTCATTCTTATGCATATCATCTTTGGATCATCAGGTGATTTCTTTCCTTACTCTTTGAGTTTGTAATTCTTTGTTGAAATTGTATTTGCTGTTCTATTGTAAATTGGTTTCTTGCATCAAACTAGAGATAGTGTTTCTCTAGGGGTTGCTGAGTAGTGTTCTTAGTTTGGGTTTGGCTTCTAAGGGTCTAATAGTGTTTTAGACTTCTGAACTTTATCTAGGGTTGATAAAGAGAAGCTTGTATTTTCTTGTAAGAATATTTTTTGCAATAGTGGAACTCTACTCTAGTGTTGAGTAGAAGAAAACTGGATGTAGCTTCGTAGTGTTTGAAGTGAACCAGTATAATTCTTGTGTGTTCATTTACTTCTGCATATTAAATTGTCTCCTTTGTGAATTCTTGTTTACTCTTGGTTCTTGAAGCATTACATCTCTTGGGTTGATCTTTGGATAAAGGTTCTTGGTTTCTAAAGTGATAAAGATCCATTAAGGGAAAAACTCTGATTTTGTTTAATAAATTTTTTAAATTACCAAGCCTAACCAATTCACCCCCCCCTCTTGGTTAAGTGTGAAGTGTTCCTATATTTTACACTTGTACAAGAGTAATTCTCAACGAAACATAAAGATACTACAACACTTTCATCATTCATTTCCTAGAGACAATTCTTTATCTTTGTACCACCATCAGTCCAAGGCGTCAATGAATTTGACCATTGTTGCCATCTATAAAAAAATGAAACAAATCTAGTGAGAAATAAAATTTCTCAGTAGGCAAAACTAAACCACCAAAATATGTTAGTACATTAGTAAATCATCATAAAATAATTATGCAAACTATATGAATGCATGAAATGAATTTTCCCAGGATGCACATGGTCTCTACATATCGTACTCTATGTAGCTACACCTTGTACTGGATGTAGACGCTGCGATTGTCTTACGCAAACATGCATGATTTATTCCATGTATCTGCACCTGGTCACTACATCTCATACTGTATGTAGTATTAAATTTTGTTTCACAAATCTCGTACTGGACTTGAAAACATAAATCAACATATCATCAATCAAAATCCATTCATAATAAAATACATAAGCAAAATACATACCACCTTATAAAAAAAATTGTTGTTGTCATAACATCATACGTACCACAAGTATGGTTAAATCACCATATCTTATTCAGGCAAAATTATACCAACTTAGGCATGACAATTTAATATCTTCAGGCTACAAACAAATCATGTTAGTAGTCTAACTAATAAACCACAATATATCTTTCAAATAATTTCTAACTCCTTTAAACTTTCACAAGAAAATTATAAGCTAGCATGCATTTTAATCTCTTTTCACCTACCACCTTACTACTTCATCCTCAAATTTAATTACTCAATCATTTGAACCATTTATCTACATACCATTCAACCTCTACTTCTAAAAATTAATTCAAAACAGTACCATAAAAAAACTATGAACAAACAGCCCAAATATCATCAAAATCACTTCCAAAGATCATCAGATATACTTCCAAACATCACCAACATTTCAGCCCATAAATCATCACCTATCCTATGGTTTAAATCAACATTTCCATATCATAAAATAACCTTCAAATAACATGAATTTCCAACCTAAACAATAACCATAAATCTGCCCAATTAAGCATATAGGTTAATCCAAACAAATGATTAACTAGAGATTTAAGCCTAGCCTACCTCAAATGGATTTGGATTTGAAATTGATTAAGTGGCTGCTTCTCTTGTAAACCCTCTAAGGAATGAAGTCTTAAAAAGTAGAAAATTTGATGTAGAGGTGAAGCTATGGTTTGAAAGTAATAAGAGAAGATAAGAAATGAAAAGCTAGGTGCAAGCAAGCAAGTAATCGTGGGATGAGTTTTGTTGCTAGTGGTTTATGAAAAAATTTTGGAGCAGCCAAGCTATTTATACTATGTTAATTGGTTCAAATGTAAGGGTTTTAGTTGGATTAAAAATGGTTTATAAGTTAGTTTAGTTAGATTCTAACTAGGTAATCATTTACCTTAGAAGATTTTATGACTTAAGCTTTATCTTGACTTGATTTTATGCCATGTGGAAAGGCTAGGACATGAAACACAATCTGATTGGTGCTTATGTCTTGGCTGAAACTAGATTTTTATTTGCAAGATTCCCTCATTTAATGCTTGCTTTCCACCTTGAAGGCCACCTAGAAAGGTTGGTTCAAAAAGCTTATCTTCATTAACTTACCATTGACTTTGGTTTACCAAACTTTTCTCCTATTAGTTCACTTAGCTATGCCTATTCTATTACTTTTACACATGAATACACTTCTGAATAGTCAAAATTTGAGCTGAATATTTCATTCCTTGGGCCAAAATTCCAAGAGTTACAAGTTGTGCCCAATCCAAAAGGTCCAAAGGGCTAGAAATACTTAACCAGATGGGGTTCTGACGTATTGCAAACACATCTTAGTTTTAGGCTAGTTTTAGGTTATAATTTAGTTAAATACTTAGGAAAATAGATTAGAATTAGTTTAAATTGTTGCTCATGTTTAATTTCATCTTATTTCATTACTAAGTGTAATTTCAGGCCAAAAAGAGGAGAACAAAGCAAAAGAAAGAAGAAAAGCCAGTTGAAGGTCTCGGGCGGATCACGCCATATCCCGCGCGAGACGTGCCACAAGCAAAAAACCAAGCTCCAACTCGAAGTGTCCACGCTATCAGCGTGGACAACCACGCTACCAGCGTCACCAAGTTGCAAGCCCAGCGCGGATAGCGCCAGTTTCCGCGTGATTCACGCCAAAAGCCCAGTACCAGTCTCCCAGCTCGTGGACTCCACGTGATCAGCGTGGGAGACCACGCTATCAGTGCTGTCCATTCGAAGACCCGCGCGATCAGCGCGGGAAGCCGCACCATCAGCGCCACAGAGATTTTCTTTCCTGAATTAAACTTATTTGTTTCAAAAATTGCACAGGAAAAAGCCTTTGTTACTTTAATTAAATCAATCTATAAAAGAGAGGCTTCTGGACTGAAGAATGGGATCTTACACATCCTGGGAATTACCAAGAATCATTCAAAACCCTAGGAAATCAAGAATCAAGGCTAGGATTGCAATAGAATTATGTATTCAATGACAGCTTTTGTGTTCTTGAAGCCTATGTCAGGCTAAATCTTGTATTGTGGTTAGGCCAAGAACCAATGTGAACTCCTCTGTAACTTAACTTGTATTGAATGATATTATCATAATTATTTTATTCTATTCTGTTCTTTATTGTTTATTCTTATTTGGAATTGGCCATTCTATGTAAGTGCTGAGAATTAAGATTCGCAATAGGAATGTTGGGGTTTTAATTTCTGACTTGAATAGAATAACAGTTGTTCATTGCCTAGGGATAGGGATGCATGGCTGCAGAACTATATAATAAATTCTTTTAATTGCTTAACTTGATAGAATTCACTAAGGGATTAGGTTTTTGATTCAGGTTAAAGGGTTAATTCACTAAGGGATTAGGGGTTAGCTAAATTAGGAAAGACTTATTCTCTGAGTAATTAGATTAATTAAATTTGATAACCAGTTAGGTGAAAGAGGTAGGGATCAAAGGGAATTGTGCCCGACCACAATTTTTCAATCCATTGGTAACAACTCAACTATTTTTCTGCAATTTATTTCTTTTAATTCTGTCTTTAGTTACAATATTCAACACACAACAATCCAATTCTTTACAAATCTTTTCTCTTCACTTCCAATTACTAAGACCTAGAATTACTTTGAATTTCATACCAATCCCTTTGGAGAACGATACTCACTTACCTACTTTATTACTTGAAACGAGCGGTACACTTGCCGTTGCCGGGGATTGGTAAACGGATTTTTACAGTAATTTTTAATCTTTGTGATTGGAATTTTTGTTACTAATCGCTTCTCTGAGTTTTATGCGAGGTTTGGTCAATTCTGAGGATTTACAGTTCGACCCTGAAATTGAAAGAACCGTCCGAAGTAGACTAGCCAGACAAAGAAGGAGAGAAGTTGAAAACTTTGACTTTGATTCAATTCCTGAATTAAAGTCAGAGGCATAGATGGCTGAAGAAAGAAATAATCAGCTGAGACCAAAAGATGAACTAATGGGGGGTATTCTGGCCCCTATGTTCACAAGACCTAACTCCAGCATTGTGAGACCAACAATACAAGCTAATCATTTTGATATAAATCCTTCATTGATAGCTTTGGTGGAACACAGTCAGTTTGGAGGAGAGGATTTCGAAGACCCACATGACTTCATTTATAGATTCCTCAGAATCTGTGGCACTATCAGCCTATTTCCTTTTGCTGTTAAGGGAAATGCATTGAGATGGTTGAACCGACAAACTTCCAATAGCATCTCAACTTGGGACGACTTAGTCTCAAGATTTTTTGCCTAATACTTTTCCATGGATAAATACAACAGGTTGGTGAATGAAATTACCAACTTCACTCAGAATGGAAGAGAATCCCTGTGTGCTGCTTAGAACAGATTCCAAGAATTGATCAGGAGATGTCCACAATATGACATGCTTGTGGGTAAGCAGGTACGTATTTTCTTTAATGGTATGACTCCTGAATCACGCATGATTGTTAATGTTGCAGCAGGGGGTACTATAAGGTCAAAAACTGCAGCTCAGACATATGAGCTGATTATTTCTCTGGCTCGGAATGAAAATGAAAGCACTACCATTCAACCAAAGAGAGAACCAATCCAGCTGTCCAGCAATGATGCCATGCTTGCAGAGCAGAAAATCTTAGCCCAACAGCTAGCCAAATTGACTGAGAAAATTGACAAATTACAAGTCTCTGCAGCCCAAGTTGCAGCCAGCCAGCCCCATGTGATCTGTGAGTACTGCCAAGGTGCGCATGAGTCTAATGTTTGCCCTATTCTTGTTGGTGCTGACCCTGTGCAGGTGAATGGTGTTTGGAATGATCAAAGACAACAACAACCATATCAGCACAGAGAAATAACAATTTTTTTGCAGAAAATAACTATCAAAGGAGATTTCAAGGAGGTGGTTTGGATTAGAAATCCAATAACTACTTGCAGCCCCGTCCTATTCCAAACAAAGACATCTCTGAACTAGAAAAGGTAGTGTTGCAGCTGTCCAAAACAACAACAGAACATATCCAAGCATCCAATGCCTTTATAGCTGAAACAAGAGCTCACAGAACAAACCAAGATGCTTCCATCAGAAACCTGGAAAATCAGATTGGTCAACTTGCAAGACAGTTGGCTGAAAGACCACCAGGCCAGTTCCCAAGTGACACGATTGTAAGCCCAAGGGAACATGCCAAGGCCATCACAACCAGAAGTGGTAAGGTATTAACTACACCAGAAAGGCCTGAGGTAAGTAAAAAGGAAGCTGAGAAGAAAAATGCAACAGCTGAACCAGCAAAAGAAAAAGCTGCAGAAAATTTGGATGAGCAGAATTCTGCACCTCAACCGAGGAAGTGGGACTTTTCTCACTTTGAAAAGCCTTCATATCCAGTGCAGACCAAGCAACAATTGCAGAAGCAGCAATTTGCCAGGTTCTTAGACATGTTTAAGAAGTTACACATCAATATACCATTTGCTGAGGTATTGGCTAATATGCCCAATTATGAAAAATTCATGAAAGAACTTCTATCTAAGAAACATACGCTGCAAGATTCTGAAACCATAGCACTCACTGAGGAGTGCAGTGCAATAATCCAGAGGAAACTTCCCCCTAAATTGAAAGATCTTGGAAGTTTTAATATCCCTATAGCCATAGGAAATATAAATGTAGGGAAAGCACTATGTGATTTAGGGACTAGTATAAATCTCATGCCATTATCTATGTGTAAGTCCCTAGGCATATCTGAACTTAAACCAACTAGAGTTTCCTTGC
The DNA here is from genome assembly GCA_007407185.1 of Glycine tomentella. NCBI lineage: Eukaryota > Viridiplantae > Streptophyta > Magnoliopsida > Fabales > Fabaceae > Glycine > Glycine tomentella. Next base: position 43,161 of record PYAF01004980.1, on the reverse strand, counting down.
AATTAGCAGATATATCTTTGAGGAAACCATCTGGAGTAATTGAAGATGTGCTAGTGAAAGTAGATAAATTCATATTCCCTGCTGATTTTATTGTGTTAGATATGGAGGGTGAAAGTGAAATCCCTCTGCTGTTAGGAAGGTCCTTTTTAGCCACTGCTAGGGCCTTGATAGATGTAGAGCAGGGAAAGCTTGAGTTAAGATTAAATGATGAATCTGTTGTCTTTAATGTATTTGATGCCATGAAGCACCCAGCTGATGAACATGATTGTTTCAGGCTGGATGTGTTGGATAATGTGATTTGTGCAGGCATTACAGCAGGTATAACAGCAGCTGGGAGTGAAGAAGATGCAGAAAATACAGCAGCAACAAATTCTGCAGCAAATTATGCAGCAACGGATTATGCAGAAGAAAATGCAGCTGCAGTGGAAGATTATATAGCAGAAACAACAATTGTGGCAGCAGCAGACATTGCTGCAAAATTTCAACATACAGACCAAAAAGCCACACCTGAACCTGTGCTGGAAGAATTGGAGAAAAAGGCAGATGATATTCTAACTGGAGCACCTAAAGTTGAATTGAAGGAATTGCCTGAACACTTGAAGTATGTATTCCTAGGAGAGAATGAAACATATCCAGTCATAATCAACAAAGGGCTGGAATGGCATGAGGAAGAAAAATTGCTTAAAGTACTCAAGGAGCACAAGACAGCCATTGGCTGGTCTATTTCTGATCTCAAAGGTATAAATCCCTCCTTTTGTACTCATAAAATTTTAATGGAAAGTGATGTTAAACTTGTAAGGCAGCCACAAAGAAGGCTCAATCCCACAATGAAAGAGGTGGTAAGAAAAGAGGTTGTCAAGCTTTTAGATGCAGGTATGATATATCCAATTTCAGACACACCCTGGGTAAGTCCAGTTCAAACCGTTCCAAAGAAGGGAGGCATGACAGTCATTCAAAATGACAACAATGACTTGATCCCCTCAAGGACCATCACAGGCTGGAGAATGTGTGTTGATTACAGGAGGTTAAATGATGCAACCCGAAAGGACCACTTTCCTCTTCCTTTCATGGACCAAATGCTTGAGAGGCTTACCGGTCATGACTATTATTGTTTTCTTGATGGATACCCTGGGTATAACCAAATCCTAGTAGCACCAGAAGACCAAGAAAAGACCGCCTTTACATGTCCATTTGGGGTGTTTGCATACCGCCGAATGCCATTTGGATTATGTAATGCGCCTGCAACCTTCCAGAGATGCATGCTTTCAATTTTCTCTGACATGGTAGAGAGAGGCCTTGAGGTATTTATGGATGACTTTTCTGTTTTTGGTCCTTGCTTTAATTCATGCTTGGCTAACTTAGCTAAAGGTCTAAAAAGATGTCAAGAGACAAATCTAGTTTTAAACTGGGAAAAATGCCTTTTCATGGTAAGAGAAGGTATAGTGCTAGGCCACAAAATTTCTGAAATGGGAATTGAGGTAGATAGAGCTAAACTGTTATTAATTGAGAAATTACCTCCTCCTATTAATGTGAATGGTGTTTGCAGCTTTTTAGGCCATGCAGGTTTTTACAGGCACTTCATCAAGGATTTCTCCAAAATTTCAAAGCCATTGAGTCAATTGCTGGAGAAAGATATAGAATTTTGCATTAATGATGCTTGTCTTGAAGCCTTTAACACCTTGAAGCACAAACTCACCACTGCACCTATTTTGATTGCTCCAGATTGGAGTTTGCCTTTTGAATTAATGTGTGATGCTAGTGCTTATACAGTAGGTGCAGTTTTAGGACAGCGGAAAGAAAAGCGTTTGCATGTTATATATTATGCTAGTAAGATCTTGAATGAGGCACAAGTAAATTATGCCACCACTGAAAAAGAGATGCTAGCTGTGGTGTATGCCTTAGATAAGTTTAGATCATATTTAATAGGCTCTAAAGTGATTGTGTACACTGACCATGCAGCCTTGAAATTTCTGTTGCATAAGCAAGATGCAAAACCACGCTTGCTGCGTTGGATGCTTTTATTGCAGGAATTTGACTTAGAGATAAGAGACAAAGCTGGAGTAGAGAACAAAGTGGCTGACCACTTGTCTAGGATTCAGGAGAAAGACTTGCAAGATGGACCAGAGTTTGAAATCAATGAGTCTTTCCCTGATGAGCAAGTGCTTGCTGTGCAATTCAGTCCATGGTTTGCAAACATGGCCAACTTCAAAGCTGCTGGAATTATGCCTGAAAACTTCAATTGGTAGCAGAGAAAAAAGTTCTTACATGATGCAAGAAGGTACTCCTGGGATAACCCTTTCTTATATTTTCAATGCACTGACAATGTTATCTGCAGATGTGTAACTGAAACCGACGTGCCGAATATTCTGTGGCACTGTCATTCCTCTAACTATGGAGGACATTTTGGTGCAAACAGAACTACACACAAAGTTCTGCAATGTGGCTATTATTAGCCAACACTCTTTAAAGATTCTAAAGACTTTGTGATGCAGTGTGATAGCTGTCAAAGGACAGGTAACATTTCCCGTAGAGATGAGATGCCACTGAATAATATCCAAGAGGTGGAACTGTTTGATGTGTGGGGCATAGATTTCACGGGGCCTTTCCCTAAATCATTCTCCAACCAATACATCTTGGTTGCTGTGGACTATGTTTCCAAGTGGGTTGAAGCAGTAGCTTTACCCACCAATGATGCTAAAGTGGTAGTCTTATTCTTAAGGAAGAACATCTTCACCAGATTTGGGGTGCTAAGGGCAATTATCAGTGATGGAGGGACTCATTTATGCAACAAACAGTTTGAAAGCTTGTTGGCAAAATATGGAGTCAAACACAAAGTGGCTACCCCTTATCATCCTCAAACAAGTGGCCAGGTAGAAATTTCCAACAGAGAATTGAAAAGAATATTGGAGAAAACTGTTGGAACATCAAGAAAAGACTGGTCTAAAAAAATAGATGATGCTTTGTGGGCATACCGGACTGCATTTAAAACTCCTATAGGTATGTCTCCTTTTCAGCTTGTCTATGGTAAGGCTTGTCATCTCCCTATTGAACTTGAACATAAAGCACTCTGGGCAACTAAGTTCTTAAATTTTGAACTAACAAAAGCTAATGAAAAGAGGTTGCTTCAGTTGAATGAATTAGATGAGTTCAGGTTAGCCGCATATGAGAATGCCCGAATCTACAAAGAAAAGACAAAGAAGTGGCATGACAGCCAAATCCGCCCAAAGGAATTCATTCCTAGCCAACAAGTGTTGCTTTACAATTCTTGCCTGCGACTTTTTCCAGGTAAGCTTAAGTCACGTTGGTCTGGACCCTTCCTTGTAAGGGAAGTTTATCCATATGGTACAGTGGAGATTTCACCATTGGATAGTGACAGAGCTTTCAAGGTAAATGGTTATAGATTGAAGCACTATTTTGGTGGAGATGTGGACAGGAATGCAGTTTCCGTTCCACTCAAGGCTACTGAGGATTGACAAGAGGCAAGCGTCTAGCTTAAGACGTTAAACGAGCAAACTTCTAATGTACATACCTGATGTTTTGAGTTTTGTTTTCAATTTGATAGTAATAGGCTTCGTTTTCTACATATTCCATGGTAATAAATTCAGATTCATGCATTACTAGATAGGGTTGAATTCTTTATGATTTTGATAGCCTTAGAATTAGGTCCAAATACTTTCATTTAGAATCATTTAGATAGCATTTTATTTCCATTTAGTTGATAAAATAAAGAGAAAAATAAAAGATAAGAAAAAGCTGTCAAAAGAGTCTGGTGCTACCCGCGCCAGTTTCCGCGCCACAGCTCGGTCAACCCACGCTAATAGCATTAACTCTCGCGCTGATCGCGTGAGATGCTCGACCTTGGGCCTTGTTTCTACATCAGTCCATGCTATCAGCGCGGGTTATGGCGCCATCCGCGCCAAGCTTTCGAAAGGCCCACACTAACCGCGTGAATTCCCGCACTGACCGCGCGAGATGGACGACAAGCAGCCCTTCCAGTGACTTATGGCGCGATTAGCGCCATGTTCAGAGCGGATTGCACGAGGCGTTGAAACTGCTTTTAAAATTTAAATTTCTTCATTAGCGCCTCAGTTTCTTGTCTTTCCCCAACTTTCTCCACACTTTCCACCCAAACTCCAGCACCACCATCAACCTTCATTCACCAGCACCACCATTAGCATTCACATTCTTGTTCTCTCTTTCTCTCTCCTATTTCCAGTACTCCCTCTGTTGTCAATTTTACTTAAACCCAGAGAATCACTTGCATTTGTTACCATGGCTGGGGATAAGGTAATATTCTGAACTGAATTGCTTTATAATGTATAATGGTATGGTGCACAAGCATTGGAAACCCAAGTCTCACTGACCTAGGTCATTCACATTGTGTTTTTGATAAACTTCTTGCCAAAACCTTAGGGTAGGAACCTAATTGCTGTTGTCCACTGAGTATTCTTTCATTGATTCTGAATTTTAATGTTGATGGACAATGAAAATGTGGTGTGTTTAGTGAGTTCTGATGATGCCCACAACCTGTTTGATAAATTGCCTGTGTGAGAATCCATTCATTTTTCTTGGTTGGGTTTCCAACAAACTCTACTTTAGCATGGGGTTGCACTTAATATTATTTGATTGAACTGAACCCTACTAATTTGATTGACATTTTGAATGCTGAGTGGGTAAAGCACATTGATTGATAGTAGTTATATGTTGTGCCTGGAATGTGTTACATCATTTCCTAACTGCTTGAAATATGCATCACTTGAATTTATGGTTTATGTGGTGACAGTGTTTGCATGCAATCTTTGACTTCTGAATTGTTGGTGCACTAAGAAATGACACAAGCTTTAATGTTTAATGCACATATCTGTTTGATCTTGAACTGAAATTGTTTGAATTGTGTCATGATAGCTTAAGATGAAATGACTTATGGACATTCATTGGTCTAAATCTGGGAATCCTAAGCACAGCGAAATTCTGAGCAGATTGCTTCCCAGAAAAATTATACATATGCTTGTTTTGTAAAGAAACTGAACTTGCTATTCATTTATTGATCACTATTCTCTGATGCACAGTATTCCTGAATTAGTTGTTGATTGTCTGCCTTGATCCACTGGAAAGAACAAATCTGGGAATTGAACCATTAAATCATGCATATATATGAATTTTGTTCTAAGTTTCAGGGAAAACAAATTGAAAAAGGTAAGAAGAAGAGCACTGCTGCAGGTGACAGCAAGAGAGCCAGAGTTCATAATTTTGATGAGGCCAAATTCCGATCTGCTGAGTGCCAAGAACGCTTTGATACCTGGTACCTTCCCAAGAAAATTATTCTAGAAAAGAAAATCCTTTGGGAAGCGCTTCCAGAAGGGAACCCAGTGCGAGAAGTCATTCTCAGGCAACAGTGACAGCGCTTGGTCAGTTTCCCCGAGCCTAGTTCCAGCACTATTTTGAAGGAATTTTTGGCTAATGTTAATCCAGATACAGTCGCACGTAGCAGACTCTCATGGGTGAGGGGTGCCCAAGTTTCTTTTGATGAGAAGGCAATTGAGCGCTTCTTGGACACCCGCTATGATCCTTTTAGAAGATGCGACTTCAGCCACTTGTATATGAGGATGCAGCCTGATGCTCTGACAAAGTTGTACAGGGATGACGTCCCTCAGCTTGCTACCACCATCCGCAGGGCCATTACAGGACTTTACACAGCATGGAAGCCTAGGTCCGGCTTAGATTACATTCCAGAGAAGCTGAGGAAGCATGACTTAGTAGGGGATGCAACTTTCTGGCATCAGTTCATCAACCACACAGTCATTTTTTCTACTAATATGATTGATGTGAATGTGGAGAGAGCCGCCCTGCTTTACACCCTCCGAGGTGAAGGTAACCTCTACATTTCTCACCTCCTTTCTAACCGTATTCTTCATATGATTCAGGATGCCAGCAGCAACTCCTGGCTGGCACATTCGTCGTTGGTTCTGCACCTGTGTCGTCATGCGGGTGTCGAAGTCTTTGAGGACGAGCCCATGGACGTTCCGATAGCGTCTCTCATGAATCACAAGACCTATTTAGACGCGGTGAAAAGCGCTGCTGATGAACAGATCATTAGAGCTTCCAAGCTCAATCCAGAAGAGCTTGCAGCTCGAAGCCCCAGAGACTTTCCAGCACCAGAGGAGCTCCAGTCAGCAGAGCCAGCACCACCAGTTCATCCCACAGCTCCTGCACATACACCACTTTATGAAGATTCTCCGAGTCTTCTAGCTTTTCAGGAGTTTGTTCGCACACAGATGACCCTCCAGCCTCGCATGTGGGAAACTGTATGCAGGCATCTAGGCATTCCACCTTCTGAGTACCAGCTCCCAGTTACACCACCAGCCACAAATATTCCTCCTGAACCCTCAGCTGCAGCAGATCCAGAGCCATCCATTCCAGAACCCTCACAGGCTACTGAGGTTGAAACTATTGATGAGAGAGGGGAGAGAGAGGAGTGACCAGGACTCATTTTCTTGTTTTGTTTTTATGTTTTATTTTGATTTTGTACTTTAGACATATGAACCTTCTGCACATTTATATTTCTGCATATATATATAGTATAGTTTCTAATTCAAATTTTGCACATAAAGAATTGTTCAGATTAATGTTTCCGTTTGTTTGCGATTTTCCAAATAATGCTGAAATTTTTCCAAAGCGTTGTGACCTTATTTGTTGTTGCTGGGGGCAGCAATTTCTAAATCTGGGAATGGGCGCGCATACGCATTATTTCGAAAATCACAATCAAGGAACAAATGATGTCTAACAGAAATTTTTTTCAAAAATAAATAAACAGCACATCAGAATTTTCAGGATAAAAGTTAATGGACACAGTAATGGATAAGAGTTCTCTGATGAAAGCTTGATGAAATGAAACATAGCATGAATTGCATGATACATGAATGGAATTGTGATTGTTGGTATGTGATATGCATGTTGAAGTTGAAATGATGCTTGAAATAAAGTCAGCTGAGATTGACTTGAGTCTAACACCTGTGAGGTTTTGAGCCAAACAGCGGTAATTTTCTTTCTGAGAGACTCCATTTTCATGGTATTCTAGAACTTGAATTGTTTCTCTGGATGCAGGTGTGACTTGATATGATTAAGGCAGATTTTTCTTCTAAAAACCAGGGCCAAATTGACTCACCATCAGTTATTTTCCATTTGTACCTTATTTGAGCCTGGACCTTTCATTTCAAATTACCCAAATCAGAGCTATATCCATTTGACCAATCTTCCTGAGGCTAGAAAAGGTGATATAAGTCCATGACAGTAGAAAAATAGGGAATTGTCCATCAAAGCATAGAGGAAAACAAGTTGATACCAATTGGTATGGAAGTCAGGAGAGCAAAACAAACAAGGCCAGTTGGAAAATAATAAGCCTGAGAATATAAGCTGGAAATCTGAATAGTTGTTGTATTTTGTTTAATTTAAGAAAAAGAAAAGAAAAAGAAGAAAAAGAGAAGGTTATTTGTTTTGCTTTATAAAGAATAAATTGTTGAATAAAATTGCCAGGTTTTGAAAAGATGAACAAGGAAGATGGATGACCACAAGATTGAGACTTAGGGACTGGATCTAGCCTCATATTAGCTACTTTTCCAAAGAATTTCCTACCCTTAGCCCAGCCAAGTTACAAGCCGAAAATACCTTTTGATCAATTTGTGCTTGCATCTGTTGAGAATATTTTCAAGCTTATGGTAATGCTGTGATTATGTTGAGTGAGAGATTGATCAACCTGATACACTTGAGTAAATGAGTGATTAAACACATCCCTGTGAGGAATACTCAAGTTGCTCTCATAAATTGACAGCATTGAAAGAGTCATGAATGGCTTAAACTTGAATTTGACCATACACATCATGATGGTTCTAGGATTGTAGAATGTGGTTTGTGTTTGATTATTGATTCTTGCTTAGTCTTGAATTCTTTCTGTTGTTAGGGACAACAACTTTTAAATCTGGGAATTGTTTGATGTGTTGCAAACACATCTTAGTTTTAGGCTAGTTTTAGGTTCTAATTTAGTTAAATACTTAGGAAAATAGATTAGAATTAGTTTAAATTGTTGCTCATGTTTAATTTCATCTCATTTCATTACTAAGTGTAATTTCAGGCCAAAAAGAGGAGAACAAAGCAAAAGAAAGAAGAAAAGCCAGTTGAAGGTCTCGCGCGGATCGCGCCATATCCCGCGCGAGACGCGCCACAAGCAAAAAGCCAAGCTCCAACTCGAAGTGTCCACGCTATCAGCGTGGACAACCATGCTACCAGCGTCACCAAGTCGCAAGCCCAGCGCGGATAGCGCCAGTTTCCGCGCGATTCGCGCCAAAAGCCCAGTACCAGTCTCCCAGCTCGTGGAATCCATGCGATCAGCATGGGAGACCACGCTATCAGCGCTGTCCATTCGAAGACCCGCGCGATCAGCGCAGGAAGCCGCGCCATCAGCGCCACAGAGATTTTCTTTCCTGAATTAAACTTATTTGTTTCGAAAATTGCACAGGAAAAAGCCTTTGTTACTTTAATTAAATCAATCTATAAAAGAGAGGCTTCTGGACTGAAGAATGGGATCTTACACATCTTGGGAATTACCAAGAATCATTTAAAACCCTAGGAAATCAAGAATCAAGGCTAGGATTGCAACAGAATTATGTATTCAATGACAGCTTTTGTGTTCTTGAAGCCTATGTCAGGCTAAATCTTGTATTGTGGTTAGGCCAAGAACCAATGTGAACTCCTCTATAACTTAACTGGTATTGAATGAGATTATCATAATTATTTTATTCTATTCTGTTCTTTATTGTTTATTCTTATTTGGAATTGGCCATTCTATGTAAGTGCTGAGAATTAAGATTCGCAATAGGAATGTTGGGGTTTTAATTTCTGACTTGAATAGAATAACAGTTGTTCATTGCCTAGGGATAGGGATGCATGGCTGCAGAACTATATAATAAATTCTTTTAATTGCTTAACTTGATAGAATTCACTAAGGGATTAGGTTTTTGATTCAGGTTAAAGGGTTAATTCACTAAGGGATTAGGGGTTAGCTAAATTAGGAAAGACTTATTCTCTGAGTAATTAGATTAATTAAATTTGATAACCAGTTAGGTGAAAGAGGTAGGGATCAAAGGGAATTGTGCCCGACCACAATTGTTCAATCCATTGGTAACAACTCAACTATTTTTACTGCAATTTATTTCTTTTAATTATGTCTTTAGTTACAATATTCAACACACAACAATCCAATTCTTTACAAATCTTTTCTCTTCACTTCCAATTACTAAGACCTAGAATTACTTTGAATTTCATACCAATCCCTGTGGAGAACGATACTCACTTACCTACTTTATTACTTGAAACGAGCGGTACACTTGCCGTAGTGTGCGGTTTTCGCAACAGGTTCACTCATTGTTTATTTTGTACCAATATACTAGTCCAAAAATTATCATCTTCTAGTATGATAAATTAGACTTCCTAAGATTTCTAACAAGGTATCACATTCATTATTTGGAGTTATAAAACTCTGGCTATAACATTTTTAATCTAGACTTCAAAACTGCCAGCAAGCTGAGAAATTCCATACTGACATCCCTTAAGGTTTTAATTACTGCAAGCAGTACAAAAACTAGATTTATCTGAAATTTTTATATGTTGTAGTAGACATCTAGATCTTTAATTCCATATATTATACACTAAATTTGGATAAGAATTGAGATAAAAATAAATTTCTCAATTTGGGTGGCAGAAATGGAAGTTTTGGGCAGCTTATGTTCAAATAAAATTTATCCTATTCTTGTATCCAACTCTCATCCTACTTCCATAATAAATTATAAATATAACTCATAATATAATTCCGAGAATGTTACACTGACAAATAAGAAATATAAGTATGGAACTTGTCAAGCCCACGTAGCCTGGACATGTGTTGTCTGGGCTGTCACTGTTGAATTGTCCAGGGAGGCCATGCTTTATTGTGTAAGCGAGGTCGGACATGTTAGGCAAGTAAGGTATCCAGGTTGGAAATTTTGCCTTTATCTGACTGCTGCAGAATGTATTGAAAGCAAGCGTCACACATGTCTTTTACCCCAGGTGCGTGCATCACATGCGTCGTACTCGTGCATACATATCACTCAATGGACACGTACTAGAGATGTGCGATAGTGGATAGTGAAGTTTGATCATGGCACGGATTTTAAGGGAGTTGTTTCAAATCCCGCCAACAAATGAAAAGTTAGGCTTCCATTTAAATGGAGTGGACGTTTGACATTTTCTGTCATCGCCATACTTGCCTTCTTGCATTCCTGATTTTCCAAAACCTTCTTTGCTTTCTAGGTTTCCTTCTCACTTCCTCATTCCTCATTCAAGGTACTTTTCTTGTTTCAACCATGTCTATGTCCCCCATTTCCAATTCCACTTTGGGTTTGGGAGGTAGCGATTCAGGGGGCTTGATCGAGCAGTCCATTATGTGTAAGGTCATCTCTGTGGGTGACTCTTCGGAGGATGAGAGTCACCATGAAACTCCTGATGATGAGTCCTCTTCCTCAGGAAAGAATGTGGACTCTCATCATATCAGAGAGGGTTCTTTTGGCCTTTGTCAAAGGGTGAGGCCTTCTGCTGTCCCTCGGGCTGGAGAACCCATGCCCCTCACCACCATTCTTCCTCAGACTGTTTCGAAAGGAACGAAAAAGAGTGGTCGCCTTGTTCCACCCCTGCCGTTCCTGGCTACGAATGGGTGCAGGATGATGTTCTGAAATACAATCTTCTCTTACTTTTTTAGTATACATGAATGCCATGTGCCATCAACTGTGGTTGACAGCTCTTGAAGACTCTCGCAAGATCGTTATTCAAGCTTTCGGGAATGATGACTTTCTTTTCTTGAGGGTGGCATGAGGTGCTCTGGCTTTATTTTTTATGTATCGGTGCATCTTTAAGGTAATAGAATTCTTGAACATGGTGCCATCCTAACTTTACCCCAATAGTTGGGTAGTGGTACGGGCTGTTAGACTTAGGGGCAGCTAGAGAGGATCAATGAAGCTGAGGATCTTAACATTGAATTTTTTAGGCTTTTTACATGTTAATTCAATTGAATGGCATTTTGTAATTTGTGTATGTCTAAGTTAATGCCTCATATGATCCATTGCATAAATGTCATTCATGTTTTTGCATTCATGTTTTCACAAAAGCAAAAGTTTCATAAAAAGCTTTTATGAAACACAAGGTTTTCATGAGTGCATAAAAGGCTAAGTGTTCCATTTTCAAGTATTGGGAAAAATGTTTTCTCACTAGTTTAATTGATTACCAGCAAGTGGTAATCTATTACTTGAAAACAAAGAACATTTTAATCGATTACGAGATTATGGTAATCGATTACACAGTTCAAAATTACAGAATGGACTTCCTATGATAATTACAGCATGGTGGTAATAGATTACTTGACAACTATTTTGATTAAAGCTACCTGTGATAATCGATTACACTATGTTTTAATCGATTACATTGTTCATAAGTCTTTTCCAGAAAGCCTCAAGAACACTTTAATCGATTACATAAATGATTTAATCAATTACTGACAGTTTTCTCTATAAATAGATGTTGCTTGTTTGAAATAAATACAACGAATATTATAACCCTTTATGAAGAGATAAAAGATACTACGAATTATTTAGTGTTTGACCCTGATAAGTGTTATATTTTAGTGGATTTCAGGACTATAATGCTGACACTTATCTTTTGATTTTAGTGAATTGCTTATAAATTTGCCCTAATCCTATTTGTTTTGTAGCTCGAACATATATAAAGGTTATTGTTTACATTTTGGAAGATTAGTCCAATCAAATTTGGTATTTTGATAGGTATCAAGTGTATCAAAACATCCAAAGAAAGCAAGACAAGCACAAAAGGGAAAAAAGGTCAAAATAGGAAGTTTCTTAAAGCAAATTCGCCCAGAACTCGCCCAGGCTAGCATCCTTCTTAGCATTGGGCGAGTGGACATTAGCAGCTTCCATTTCTTATAAATAGGCGTGCAAATGGAAGAAGAAATCATGAATTTTGAGAGGAAGAACGTGAGGAACAGCCCAAGAGGCTTAGAGAGAGGTGAGAGAAGAAAGAAAAGGAATGGAAACTCTGTAGAAATAGGTCAAGGATCACCTCCTTCGTCATGTTTTCTGTTGATCTCTTGCTCTACACCATGATCAGATAGTTTCTCCTAAGGATTGGATGTAATCTTCTTACCCTTATGTATCTCTTTTGATATTTGATATATGTATGAATCTTTTCTACTCATTATGGTAACTTCATTCTATTCTCAATGTTTGGTTATACCTAATCACTAGTTTCAAGAAATTAGATTCTAAGCTTGACTGGAAAGTGCCCTTAGGATTTGAACATAATGATTATACTCATTACGTTATGTTGCTAGGAATAGAGCATAACATTTTGATTGCAAATAGCACACGATTATAATTGTAATGCTGGGTTATTTACTTCATATGCGAGGGATCGATATTCGGTAAATGTCCTTAGGATTCTTGAATGCGAGGGATCTATTCCGGGTGGATTAATGTGTGCATCATAAATGTTAGAAAATGATTCATATAGGTTAAGTGTTAATTGGATACCGAGGGTATGAATAATGAAACCTAATCCTATGTTCTCAGAAATTAATTAAATTCATTTTTACCAGTTTCTGTAATTTTCTGTTATCTCCGTAAACTCATGAAATTCCGCTTATACTTATTGTACATAACTATTGAACTGATTATTTTCATTTGGAAAAATTGAGTAGGTCAAGTCCCTAAGGAGACAATCTTTTATAAATTTTGTAACCTGCAACGACAATTGGTATGCATGCCAAGTGTAACACCCCCATATTTTTACTTATTACATATGAATTTGAAGTAATATTTTAGGACGATTAGAAAATTAAAATTCACCATTTAAATTGTGTGAGAAGGATGGAAGTACTTTAGGCTAAAATGATTTAAATAAACCAATAAGAAAATAGGATTTTACTATTTCAAGAATTTAAAGAAAAATATTGTAGAGTCAAGATT
>PYAF01004980.1:0-22722 GCA_007407185.1 Glycine tomentella | reverse complement strand
TCAAATCAACCAATTTTTCTTTTAATTACATGTAATAATTTTACTTGAATTCTTATTGGTCTATTTTGTTTTGAATTATTAAGATTATTAAACTAACTTATTTAGAACACTTATCCCTCCCATCATTAAGAGAAAACTCTATAGATTATGTCCATACTTTTCTTATAATTTTCTGATACCTGAGGTAGTCTATATTAAGTTCTTTTTTTCAAAATATTTTCCAAAATTCCTAGAAATTACAGTTTATGGTTCTCTGCTACCAACCATGTTAATATTTTTTTCTCTAAAAGTATTTTATCCAATACTCAGGTCCCCATGAATTTCTAAAGTCATCTGATCAATTTTTGACCTAAAGGGCATTTTGGTAATTTTATCCCTCACCCTAGGGGTAAAATCGTCATTTCAAAAAATGTTCAGGGAAACTCTGTAATTGTTACCCTTAGGGTATTCTGATCCTTTTTCAAACCTCCCAGAGTATTTATAAAATTTTCTTCTTAAAATGCCTAAGGGCACTTTGGTCATTTCCAAAATGTCTAGGGGCATTTTCGTCATTTTTTTCCCAAATCTTTTGTACTGCCTCAAATTAACATTTTACCCTAATAATTGTGATTCAAAATTTTGGGGTGTTACAATTACAATTTAAAAACACTCTGGAATAATCAATTACTCCTATGAATTAATCGATTACATGAGGTTCAAAGGAATCCCTACGCCTTGGAATAATCGATTAGAATGGTTTTGTAATCGATTACTACTTTCGTTTCTGCAACTCTGCACAGCTTTTAATGAAAATTCAGAAACCTTATCTCTTAATTCAAATTCAAATTCAAATTATGGTTCAGTGAACCCAAACTTCATTGGGCTTCGTGAGAGTAGTTATTCTTATTTGAAAATTCAAATTTTAACCTAGTTTGGGCCTATAAATTCATAATCCAAGAGCCTACACTCCTCACACTAAAACTCAATCCTTCTTCTCAAGAAAAACTCTGTTTTCTCTTGTTGTGCCTCTTCTTCTCCTCTACTAAAACTTTGCAAATTCCTATTTCGAAATTATTCTCTTCATCATGTCTCAACTACATGCAGTTCCATGCCACTAAGTTTGTTTTGCCTCCCAAATATCTGGAGCTTGACTGGTTTGTCAATGAAGGATTCAGCTTCCCTAAGATGTTGCAGGCACAAGGACTCACTAAATTGTTGGAGATAAAGAGTATATATTACCCTAAATTGGTGAAAGTCTTTTATACTTGTGCCATGGCTGGAATGGATGGCATTCTCCGCTCCAAGGTGAATGGAGTGGCTATGGTGATTGATGACACTGTGTGGAATGCAGTGGCTGGTTATACTTTTGGAGGTGTTCGAAGGTTTGAAGAAGAAATTGGTGGTTACTCAAAGTGAATGTTGCAGAATCCTAATGCTCAAATTGGAAACAGATCAGGTTTTGGCCACATGACAGTTGAAGATAAGCTTCTTCACTACATCATCGCTTACATCCTTACACCTAGATCAACCAACCATCCTCAAATCATTGACGCTGATCTTCAGTTGGTGTATGGGATGAAGACAAGGACTCAAATCAATTGGGTTCTAGTTATTGAAGAAACGATGATGAAGGCAAAGAGGTTGTTGAGTTATCTATTTCCTTATGTTGTCATGATCTCAAGGTTTATTGACTACTTTGAGATTGATGTGACCAATGAAATTGTGGACAACACCACCAACATAACCAACCTCATCACCAAGCTGGGAATGATGAACACCCCTAATGGGTTGACCATGGTTGGAGCTCAAGCTCCTTAAGGAGTTGCTAATGAGGACCAAAAAGCTGATAAGGAAGAAGATATTGAAGATGGACCTGCTGAACAACAGTGGAGTCCTTTTGAGTCTCTTACAATTCAAAAGATGGATGCTATGATCTCTTTGCATCATGAATATTCAGCTGATGGTCATTTCTCTCTAGAAGACATTACCACTAGACTAGGCAACATTGAGACTAGTATGAGTCTCAAGGACTTTGATGTTTAGTTTAGCTAAGTGGTTGTCTTGTTTAGTTTCTAGTTGTGTTGTTTTTATTTTCTCATATTCTGCTAATATCTTCGATGACTTGCCTTGATGTATGAACTTTTATCATTGACTAAATAAAATTGCTTTTAGGTTTTTCTGATCCTCCTTTGCTTATTCACAATTAATGGTATATTTTGCCTTGGACAAGCCAAAAGGGGGAGAAAAATAAATAAATGCAGGGTGTAGGAAGAGTAGAATAAAGTCAGGGGAAGAAAAATATATGAATATATGCTCTAATTAAACTGAACATAACAATTGCTCTAGGCTGAATTGAAATGAAATTACAAGAGAAAGGGGGAGCAATAAAAATGCTTACGATGTGTATAGTTTATGCAAGCTGATTTTTTCTCAGGTACCAAATTATGGCTGCTGGAAACACTCTCCTAAAGAACATTAAGGATCAAGATGTTCAATTGAAATTTGGCATAATCAAAGCCAAAAAGGGGGAGATTGTTAGACTCAAGGGGAGCTAGAGAGGATTGATTGAGTGTTTTTTTAGTTTAATATTTTTCTATTATTCTTAGCTTATTTGACTTCTCTTGAACTATTATTTCCTCATCTAACTCAGGTTTTATCTTAGGCAAACAAGTTGACTTAATTGATAATTGTTGCTTATTTTCAGATTTTTTGCTTACTTGACCTGTCTTCCTTGTGAAGGACTAGAGAGCTCTACAGAACTCCAAATGGTGCATATAAGTAGTCCCTGGAAAGATAAGGAAATGATCTACAATTTTTTCAGAAAATCCAAGGCTAATTCTGTCATTTTGAGGGTCATTTTAGGCTTGGAAGTCAGAACCCCTGCACTCGAGTTTTGGGCTGCGAATTGGTGTAATTAGTAATTAGTTAGATTAGATGGGCCTAATTATGGCCCATCCTTTCCTAATGAGTCGGTCACTATATTTTAGTGCAATTAGTTAGTGAAAAGACACGCTTTATTTTGAGCACAAATAGAATTCATAGGTCCTTTTAGAAGTTTTCATAATTAAAACCTTTTCTCTCATTTTCTCTTAATTGTTCTTCATTGTTCTTTATTTTTCTTCTTCCTTTCATCTCTGTTCTTTATTTTTCTCATACAATTTTTGTGGCTCTTACATTGATGATGATCTTGGAAGGCTAAATAATCAATAAATCTAAGGATCCAGTCCAAGCAAGGAGAATTTGAGTTCTGGTTTGGTATTCTAATTTCTATGTGAATGTTCATCTTCTTCTTCAATCCTCTTTTCGATTTTCACGATTATGAACATGTTTACGATTGAAAACAAACTAGGTAATGGATTTATTTCCTAATTTTGAATTTTAATCATAGATTGTTTGGATGATATTTCAATCCGATTTGTGATTTTAATTGATTTAGGAGTTAATTCGATTAAACTGCTTCTAATGATATTGAATGAACCTTCATAATATGATCAT
This sequence comes from Glycine tomentella, assembly GCA_007407185.1. Lineage (NCBI taxonomy): Eukaryota > Viridiplantae > Streptophyta > Magnoliopsida > Fabales > Fabaceae > Glycine > Glycine tomentella. The sequence goes on along the minus strand of PYAF01004980.1, from coordinate 19,248 downwards.
TATATGAGAACTATGATAATTTGTATTTCTTTGTTTGGTGAATTGGATTGATATTCTTGAATCTATTTTACAACACCTTTTATCAATTCTGTCAGTTTTTTCATTTTTCTTCAATTCTTGTTTGTGTTTTTACAATTTTTATTCATTGCCTACAAATTGTTCGATTAAAATCCCCTATTGTTTATTAGTGAATTGAAGTTGGAACCAAATTGATCATGTCTCTGAGTCGACCTAGGTTAATCATGTGCTATAGAATTAGCGTAGTTTAATTATTTTGTAGTGATTCGACAGTCGTTATCAAGGATCAATGAAGTTGAGGATCTTAGATTGAAATGTTTAGGCTTTTTACATGCCAATTCAATTGAATGGCATTTTTAATTTTTTTATGTCTAACTTAATGCCTCCTATACTCCATTGCATAAATCTTATTCAAGCTTTTTCATTCATGTTTTCACAAAAGCAAAAGTTTCATAAAAAGCTTTTATGAAACACAAGGTTTTAATGAGAGCATAAAAGGCTAAGTGTTCCATGTTTCAAGTTTTGGGAAAACATTTTCTCACTGGTTTAATCGATTACCAGCTAGTGGTAATCTATTACTTGAAAACAAAGAACATTTTAATCGATTACAAGATTATGGTAATCGATTACACAGTTCAAAATCACAGAATGGATTTCCAGTGATAATTACAACATGGTGGTAATCGATTACTTAGTAACTATTTTGATTAAAGCTTCCTGTGATAATCGATTACATTGTGTTTTAATCGATTACATTGTTCATAGGTCTTTTCCAGAAAGCCTCGATAACACTGTAATTGATTACTGACAGTTAAAATAGTTTTCTCTAATAATAGATGTTGCTTGTTTGAACTAAATACAACGAATATTATAACCCTTTATGAAAAGAGAAAAGATACTACGTGTTATTCAGTGTTTGACCCACAATCCTCAAGCTTCAAGAAACCTTGTAAGGATTTCTTTTTTGGGCACTTTCTATAGAAAAACTTGGAGACAATGTTTTGAGATTTTCTTTCAACGTTGATTCAAAATTTGTAATCGTTTGCATTCATCTATATTGGATCATTAGGTTGTTTCTCTCCTTACTACTTTGGTTGTAATTCTTTTTAGAAATTCTGAGTTTTGTAACTAGTGCAATAGTTTTCTTAAAGTTTGTCTATAATAGGTTTTTCTAGAGAGAAGATTAGAGAAGAATGTTTCTCTAAGTCTTGATCATAGAGGTTCTAATGGAGTTAGATGCCTTGTTCTTAATATAGCTTTGATTGAGAGTGATTGTATAAATTTGTAAGAAACAGATTGCAAATAGTTAGATCCTCTAGTTAGTTAGGAAACTGCATGTAGTTTCTATGGATTGAGAAGTGAACCAGTATAAATATTGGTGTTGATTACTTCTTCATTTATCTTTTATTTTGGCTATTAATTGTCATTAATTGGTATAATTTTTCATAATCAACAAAAACTTTCTTGTTGTAATTGCATTTTATAAAGATTGGAGTTTGATTGATTAAAAGCTTTCTATGTTTGTTTTGTGATATGATCCCTTTCAAATTTGATTGTTAAAGAAATTTTAATTGGCGAAGAACAGCCAGTTCACCCCCCTCTTGGTTTGTGTGTTACTCATTGTTTTCACGGGCGTTTGAAATTCTTTACCCTTCTTCAATATGCAGCCAAGTGTGCCGGTTTTCTTGTTCTTCTTTTAGGTGAAACTGACGGGGAAGATTGGTTGGGTATCCTTAAACAATGTGTCCAAGAAATTATTTGAGTTTGATTCCAACATCTTCGTCGCTTTAAGGACTATTTCCTCAAGGTCTGTGGTGTCGTGGCAGACGGGCTGCCACTTATGTTTAACCAGGATGAGGGGCCTTGCTTCCCATTTTACTGGTAGTCCAACCCCACCAGGTTCAATTCATTTGATAAAGACTTGTTAACCTTGGTGGAGAGGGGGGACAAGGCGATCTTGGAGTAGTTGTTGGCTTCTTTAGATGCGTGGACTATCTAGTCCTTACTGCTAGTGGATGATCCCTTTGCTGCTTTAAACGGTACACCCTTTTGCCTTATGTCTTCCTAGTTTTCTTTTGTGTTCATTTTGACCTGGCTTGACACTTATGATTTTTTGGTGTGCTTTGCAAGTATAATGGGTAATTTCCCATAGAGGCCGTTGGTTAAGAACACTGGCTCTGACAGTGGTGTCATGCCACCTGCTTCTGTCAATCCTCCTACTGGAGATGAGGGTCGACCCAATGCTGGGGTTGACCCTATTGATGTTGTTGCTGCTTTCCCTAGCACTTCCCCTTCTGTTTTGGCTAAGAGAAAAAGGGATAATGGTGCAGGGACATCTGGTCGCAATAAGTTGATGGCCCTTCACAGTCTGCATGCAATGAGGGTGGCCATTGGGCTTCTTCCCAGCTCGACTATTTCGCCATCCATTGTCCGGGCTCTGACTCTAGTGGTGGCACCTGTTGCTGCTACTCTTGCTTAGGCCATCGCTACTCCTACTCCAGCGGTGGCCCCTGTGGCCATTCTGACTTCTCCTTCTCTCTTCTGCCAATATTGCTGCATCGGTAGTTCCTGCACCTCCTCCTCCACCAGCTTCTGCAATGCCTTCATCTGCCCTACCTTTTTCTTCTTCTCGCCCCTTACCTCCCTTGAGTTTGTGCATGCCTCTAAGGAGATCAACTCTTTGTGGAGTGTAGGGCATGTGCTTGAACAAAGGACTCTAACCCTGTTTGACAAGAATCTGATATGGTCAGTCGGCTTTGAACGTTCTATATACTCTGCAAAGATCTTTCTTCAGAGAAGTTTAGTGATCTTGGAAGAGAATGAGCAACTTCATTAAGAGGCGGTGAGCAAGGCAGCTTCTATGGAGAAAGAGATGGCCAAGTTGAATTCTGTCATCCGCAATGTCTAGCGAGTGGAACATTCTAAGTTGAACAGTGTTGTTGTGGCACTTGCTGAGATGGTTTGGTCCAACCTTAAGTTGTGTTCCAAGACAAGTGGTGTCTTGTCAAAGTTACTGCACACCAGGTTGGATAGTGATGGCCAACCTTGGTATATTGTTGCTAGGAGAGAAGAAGGTGTTGGCTGCAACGATCGACAAGGTTGTTGCTGAGAGGGATGAGGTGTCCAAGATGGTGGCTGCCTTGGAAGCTCAGTTGAATAAGGAGAAGGCTGCCAATCAAGACCTTGAGGAGGAGATGTCCACCTACAAGCGTGAGGAGGAGGAGCAACATGAGAAAGGTTTTCTCAAGGCCGTCAAGAAGGTCGACTTTTTCACTAAAGACCTTGATTTGGGTCTCTTTGACTCGTTCAAGGATGTGAAGGGCGGTGTCCTACTTGATGAAGAGGAGACTGCCTCAGTTGAAGAAGGCGGTTATGAGGAGCAAGGCAATGGTACCCATGTTTAAGCGGTCATCTTTGTATTTTTGCTCTTTTAGCTTTGGGCTGAAAAGGCCATGTAATCTTGACAATTATTTTAATGCAAACATTTATTTCTTCTCCTTCAATCGTCTTAGTTTTTCTATACTGATGTCTTCTGTTTATGAATTTTTTGTGACACTACTAGAGAAATATGCTTTAAATCACTCCATTAACATCGGTGTTTGAGAAAACTGATGTTAATGAAAATGCGGTGACAAATTCGTAATTAAATGGACTTTGTTAACATCGATTTTATTAAAAATCTAGAAAATCGATGTTAAGCAAGTCATGTTAACATCAATTTTCCAGATTTTTACAAAAATCGATGTTAACCAAGTCTTGTTAACATCGACTTTCCAGATTTTTAAGAAAAACCAATGTTAACCAAGTCCTGTTAACATCGGTTTTTTAGATTTTTATGAACACTGATGTTAACCAAGTCCTGTTAACATCGGTTTTCCATATTTTTAAGAAAACCGATGTTAACATAAGTTAGTTAACATATGTTTTGAAATGAAAATCGATGTTGTTGTTATCATAAAACATGCCCCCCAATTAAACCCTTCACTCTCGCGCCTAGCTTCAATGTCGTACCTACCTACGTTGTCACGACGCTTCCAGTCACGGATGTTGTCTGAGGGTGGATCGTTGGTGTCGTTCTACGCTCGCAGCTGTCATGGCGTTGTCTCATGGCGGCTCACAACGGCTCCCACAAGGTTAGCATTCCTCTGCTTCATTCTTCTCAATCTTTAAAGTTGATGTCTCATGTTCATTGGATTGTTGGTGCTTTGTGTTACTATCCACAACTGTACACAACCACATTATATTGCTTTCTCTTGAATTGAGTAGCCATACTTATCCAATGGCAATACTTTCTAATAATAGGTTAAAATAGCTCTGATAGTAAGTGTTATTTTAACTAATATGTAGAGAGATATGTAAAATTGCCTTTGAGCAAATTGTTTTGAATTTGACCAAGGATGCTACTATGCTGGTATGCATGAGGGATCATTAGTTTATGGAAGTATAAAGGAAAGGCATGGCTGTGATTGTGGGTGTGATAGTAGCCCAAATGTGGATTTGAATGTGTTGATAGATTTTTTGGAAACTAGAAAAATAGACAATGTGCTAAACTCCTTTGTTATATAATTCCCAGAATGCAACATATGTTTGAGCTCTTATATGTGATATGGAAGTGAAATGCCAAACATTACTAGACTCTCAACCCTCATCCTACAAAAGCAGGAAATGAATAAAACTCACTCTAATCTATTCATTATTTAGGAACCTTAGACTATGCAATTTTCTAATGCATTGATATATCATGAGATGGAAATTTTATTGAATGATATTGGATATCTATATATATATATATATATATGTATAGTGGTAGTGATGTTGAGTTAGGCTCAAATCTATGTTCTAAGATGATATTGGATTTATCTCTGCATACCTACTATCTTTTCAACCATGGTTGATAACTCAACAACCTTAAGCCCAACAACATTGGTAATGCTTCAACACAACCAACTGATCCATCACAAGATGTTGATATTTGATGTGCAAAGATCAGCACTGGTATTTGGATCATGATAATTTCTTAGTGATTTTTTTATCCAAGCCATTTATGTGCAAAGACTGATTCACTTCATCATGTTGATATTTGATGTTCGTTGTTTCTATTAGAGTAATATTTTCATCCTATGACATTATTGTTTGTAAGGCTGCTCCAGTTGTTCTCTTTTTGTTCCTAAGTTCTTTACTGGTCCTTTTGGGCAGTACCATTAATTTTCTGATTATATATCTAATTTTTTCCCGTTTTCTTTCATAAGCTCTCTATTTGTACTTTCGTGTAGTACCACTAATCATGTGACTATGTACAAAGGTATTAGAGCAAACATGTGTTCAAAGCCTAATGAAAATTCGTATAGTGTATATGTATTCGTTTTGGGTACTCCGTTGTATTTGTCTGTGTGCACACTTTAAATGAAATCTTTGGCTTTTTATCTTTAAGGGAGCTTCTCATTTATGTAGTACTCTAATGTTGTCACTCTAGCTTCTTTGTTAACCCGCATATAAAAGGTCACCATGGGTTAATAGAGGTTATTTAATAGTACTTAAAATAACATCTATATGTGATCATTTGATATGAGAACTCAATCATGAGCACATAAAAGAATTTTTTCATTATTATTATCACTAATACTTAGTAGAAGTTATATTTACTTTCTTCATTTAAGAAGATATAGAGGTATAGTATTAAATATTGAGACATGACAACTCTATGTAGTGTGTCTGTTGTACTTGGCATGTGAATAAGGGATCACATGGTGTTGCTCTCTATGTTTCATAAGCAAGTTTCCAAATGCAGCAAGTGCTTAAAATGTTGTGTGTCTGTGAAGATGGTGGATAAATATTGTATTATACTAGCCTTGGGGATTCATTTTCAGTATGCTTTAGCATCACAACCTCAATGTAAGATTATTTGTGATTCTGTTTAGGATCCACTTGTAATATGGAAAGTGAAAGATGGTTGATAATGGTAAAAAGGGAAAGTAGAGTCAATCTTTAATGTTATTATTATTGATATAGGTTAAATTATATGAAGCACAACTTAATTGTTCCCTTGTCAAAGCATTTTTTTATTTTTGCCTCCCTTCCCTCCCCAATATTTTTTAGCCCCAAGGCTATTACTCAAATTATTTCTGTTTATGGTTTATGCATGAAATTATAGGCTAGAATCATGTGTAATAAACAGGACTAGGCCGTCCCAAGATATGCAATGATGGTTTGGATTGGGTCCAAAACCACCATTAGCACCCTTCCTTACACCCTCCCCTATCATCAATTACTCTTTTGTTTTTATTTATGCTGTGGTTCTTCTATTTTTAGGCCTCCATGATTTACACTTTCGTTTTTGTAATTTTCATGTGTTGGGGAAGTGTTGGCAGTAATCATTCTGGTTGTCGTAATGTTATTCGTCCTTTTGTTGAAAATGGCGATTTTTGTGCCTTGGAGACCTGAGAGAGAAGAGAAGAGACTGCCACTTGTTTGTGGACTTGTCTCCACTACACGACACTTCCTTAGCTAGCCAATTTTTGTGTTTTAATTCTTTCATTTTTTACATTTTAGTGATGATACCAAGTTTTGTTCATTTTTGCCGAAATCCATTGCCCTAGCATTTAAGGAAGTGTTAGAGAAACTCGCAGCTGAGGGTTATAACTTTTCTAATCTGATTGATTTGAGGACTTATTGGGCAAAAGCATGGCACCAACAAGTTTGTCACTATTAGGTAGGTCTACTTTATCATCAACTGGCTTCATGTTCCTTTTAGCCCGTTTATCATGTATATATTTGTGTGTTTGGCCTGAGACTGAGGCTTTATAGATTATTTGTAGTACAAGAATTTTCGAAGTCACAAGACATTTCCTGTTCTCCTCTAACTCATCCTATGTTGTTATCTTCACTTCTTTGGATTTAGTTCTTGGGAATTCAATCGTGGCGATCGACGTTTTTTGAAACCTTATCACGCATATCGGCGATTGAAAAAAACATTTAATGGAAGTCAAGAGCATGAAATTGCACCGATTCTATTAACCGGTGAACAAGTTCTTGTGCGGGTTGAGGGCATCCATTCTGTATTTGGAAAGACTCAAAAGATGCATAAAAGTAATACTTGCACATGGAAGAAGAGGTCGATATTGTTTGATCTTCCTTACTGGTTTGATCTAGATGTTAGAAATTGTATCGATGTTATGCATGTAGAGAAAAATATGTGTGACAGTGTCATCTGCACGTTGCTTAACATTCATGGCAAGACAAAGGATGGTTTGAACACTCGTCAAGATCTTGCTGAGATGGGTATACGTGAGCAGTTACATCCTAGGTCCGATGGTAAGAAAATTTACTTGCCTCTAGCATGTCACACTTTGTCAAGAAAGGATAAGATAAGTTTCTGTCATTGTCTGCACCGAGTAAAAGTACCACAAGGATACTCTTCAAATATTAAGAGCCTTGTACAGATGATAGATCTTAAACTAGTTGGCTTAAAGTCTCACGATTGCCATGTGTTGATGCAACAACTATTAGCCGTGGCAATTCAAGACATTTTGTCTAACAAAGTGAGGGATGCTATAAGTCGGCTGTGCTTTTTCTTCAATTCCATTTGTATGAAAGTCATGGACCCTGTAAAGTTAGATGACTTGGAAGAAGAGGCGGTAATTATCTTGTGTCAGTTGGAGATGTATTTTCCTCCTTCAATTTTCGACATAATGGTTTACTTACTTGTTCATCTGGTGAGGGAAATTAAATTCTGTGGTCCCGTTTATTTACGGTGGATGTACCCGATTGAGCGACACATGAAGATCTTGAAAAGGTATACAAAAAACCTACACCGTCCTGAAGCATCCATAGTTGAAAGGTACATTGCAGAAGAAGCTGTAGAATTTTGTTCAGAGTATCTTGAAAAATAAAAACCTGTTGGTCTTCCTAAGTCGCGACATGACGACAGAGTGACAGGAAAGGGTACATGAGGGATGTATGTTATAATGCCTACTTGACTTGCTTCCTCATATAGTTTCTGTGGAAGATATAGAGCACAATCACATTTGTCAAATGATATTAGCATTAATTAACTACAAAAGAAAGATGTACTAATTAAATATAATCAAAGATGTACTGATATTTAAGACCATTGGATTTACCTTTGGAATGAGAAAGGGCACATTTGCCCTAGCCCAGTAGAAGAAAGGGCACATTTTCCCTAACGCAGAAGAAGAAAATGAGAAGGGGTGCAAGAGGGGTTCTTACTAGAGTCGAGCGCATGAAAACAAAAGGAAGATTCGCGAGCTTCGATGGAAGTTGAAGAGAGCAAGTAGGCTCGGAGGCACGACCCATAGTCGTCACCCACAGCGTCGCCTCTAGCTCGAACCTCTCCATCACCACCACCGTACTCCCTCGCCGCAGCACCGTATACGTCACCACCACCAGCCCAAACACATGAAACATCGGTAGAACGCACAGGTACAGAAGCGCCATCATGTCCCCCTGCTTTACTTCATGCCGTTGAGTTCGAGGGAGGGGGTCACTTAGAGGGAAGCGATTTAGGGTTTGGATTAAGGAATGTGAGGATGAGAGGAGAGGAACGGGCGAGAGCAGCGCACAAGAAAAATAAAGACAAATCAAAGGCAGTTTCTTAGTAAAACCATATTTGAAAAAATGTTTCAAAGATGGTTTTATAATAACTGTGTTTATAAAGATCCAATTTACTACCAAAATGCCACATTCAAAGATGATTTCGTGGCAATCGACTTTAAATCGGTGTCGTAGAAGGTGCTTTACGTAGTAGTGTTAGTGAGGAAAACACAGTAGTTAAAGTCCAATGACAAACATATTTTTCAATTTATATATAATGGCAAGTATAACTATCAAGATAAAGCTTCAGACCTTTCAAAATATTTCCAAAGAGAAAATCCGCTAAGTGCCTTATCTTTTCTGATTCATCAACATGTGACAAAAGGAACCGAAGAAATAGCACTCCTCTCCATTTCACATAGTCCCTCTAGGTTAAAGAAAATCATATTTTAGCAAATAATAAAATTTTTCCCTCTTCACATTTTAGAAGAGATAATGAAAACAAGCTATCAAATACAAGCAATTGATTCATAAAAAGTACCTGCAGCAATCTGGAAAACAATATGAATGTTTGCCTTCTCACAAGTTCACAAGGATCTAAGAGACACCTTGTATTATTTGTTATGTAACTAATAACTTACATGAAAAAGAAGTTAGAATAGCAAGGAGAATATTTGCTGACATTCAATTTATACGTTTTGCATACTGTAAATTTTGGATTTCTACCACAACACAAAACAAAAATTACTCTTTTTTATATTATTATTATACAATCTGCTATGTGTTTATCAATATGTACAAGAACACTACATATTTCCTTACGATATTATACCTTTTCAAATTCAAATTCACTTAAATGCAATATTAACGAGGCTTACCAATCAACAAGAGTAGTGAACCGGACACAAAAGTATGCCATCATGACCACAATGTTGTTGCGAAGAGCTGCAGATTTTCTCTTTTCAAGCTCCTGCATAACATAATATATTTTGATTAAGAGGTGAGAAAAATGTCATAGTCCATGAGGCATAACATGAACAGTCAAAGCCACAGCCCCAACCTGTACAAATAGAGGAATATAATTCTTAGCTAGCTTCCCATCAACAAGGCAAAGCTTGCACATGGCTACCACCCTTGAATATAAAAAGAGGGAGCTTCTGGGTGTAAAGAAGTTGAAGGGCCATATAGGCAAACAATAACTACAGACCCAACTGTATAAATCGTTGCAACTGCTTTAGACAATGACTGGGAAATGAGTACTTGTCTAGAATGAAAGATCTAAAGCAACCCAGGTATTGATCAAAGCCAACCTCCAACCTACCTCCCAGCCACGAAAATCACCTCCATCTTTATGAGGAGGTGTATCTGGTTAAGGGAGAACTTGTTGGAGTAGCAGATGTATATCCAGAGGTTGAGGAAGGTGAAGTAGGCGAAGGCGAAGGCGAAGACAGAGTAGAGAGTGGGGAGTTGGGCCTGGTCGGCAGAGAGGTAATCGCGAAACTTGAAAGGTCGAAGTCGGGAGGATGCGGAGGAGGGAGAGGTGGGTGAGGGTTTGGAGGAAGTGGGGGTGAAGCGAGTGAGACTCAAGGATAGGGTTTGGAGGAAGTGAGAGATGGAGAGAAAGAAAAAATAAACTAAACGCTTCGACAACGACGATTTTGCCTGAAAACCGTCATTGGAGGAAAGTGATAAAATTTCAACAACGACAGTTTCTGTAGAAAACATAGTCAATTATTATTTGTATAGTATTATTCTAAGATGATTTTGTAAAAACCGTCTTAGAATGGTAGTTTTTAAGACATTTTTTGCAAAATCGTCTTAAATTGGTTATATTTATTTACAAAAATGCTACCACTTTTAAACAACGACGGTTTTGGCATAACCGTCATAGAACACGTGTCGTTAAAGGCTATTTTTGTAGTAGTGTATATCTTAGTTAATTCAAATTTCAAGTGTATTTGAAGCAAATTTTAATTTATCTTCATGTAAAATGTTATTTACAAGAAAAATCAAGAGATAATTTTGGTAAGAAAAGTAATTTTAGTGCGAGCAAACTAAAATTATTAGAAAAGAAGACTTGTGCATAAACTAAGGTTATGTTCGACAAGACATTTAAGTTAGTTTCTAACTTTTTGTATTAACTAAAAAGTTTATTTGATTGTTCAATTTAAAAAACAATGCTTTATGAAGCGTTTCAAAAAACTTTAACTTTTAATTATTTTATATTTTCTTTCATTTTTATGCTTCTTATATTTATCCGATTTCCTATTTACTCGTTTTAAATAAATCATGATTTTATAATTTTCTCTCATTTTATGTTTTTTATTTACTTTAACAACTAATTTTATGAAATATTTAGGTTTTAATAAACTATATTTTTAACTTTCGACTTTTAATCACTATTTAACTTTTTAGCTAGTTTTGTTGTTGCCTAAAACGATACGTTGATGTAATTCAATATATCATTACATATTTAAATATCTTTATATTGATCCTATTATGAAAGATAAGATTATAATAATAGTCATAAAATATTTGGTCAATAGAAATAAGAATAAACATCGTAATTAAAAAAACAATGTAAGATAAATTACCGAAGAGCAAAAGGAAAATGCTCATGAAAAAAAACACACATCAAAATAACATTAAAAAAATCACCACCCTTTTGTGGTCACAATTGCTTATTTTTTAATATTATGACAAATTGATTAAATATTATATTGCTCCCTTCAACATTTCCTGATAAAGAAAATGTCAAGGTTGTTGTCATTTTCCTTTTCCACCACCACAAACAAAAGAAACAAACGAAGATCAAAAGATAAACATGAAAAAATAAAAGAATAAAATCAAAATAGAAATAAGAAAAAAAATAAAAGAACAAAAAGAGAAACACAATGACTCAATCGAAAATCAGTCACTTTTAACTCCTAGGTCACTGGGCATAAACCAAGATTTTAAACCATCTAATTAGAAAGGGTGAAAAAATAAAATAAAATAAAAAAGCTTTATAAACTAAAACAAATAGCAACAATTGTCTCTATCTCTTTCCAAATATGCAATAGAATTAATTTCATCACATGCAATCAATCAAAGATCAAAAGAAAACATGAGAAAATAAAAAAGAGAAACCAAAGAAAAAATAAAAAAAAATAAAATAAAAGAACAACAAAAGGAGAAACGTTAGAAGAATACAGAAGACAAAAAGATCACTATAACACCATCAAACCACCACCATGCGCCGGTCAGCAAACTTTTTCATTATATAGAAAAAATAATTGCAAAAAAATTTAAAATTTTAATTTTGATTGCTACCCTAAAATTATCTTATAATTGGCGTTAACTGTTTTTAAAGCACATAATATCAATTATTTTGCTATAACTGATCAATATATTAAACAATTATGCCATCGATTTCTTCTGGTGCAACACATGATATCAATCTTTGAAAGTTACTCAAATGATATGTTACATTTTTTTAATTATTTAAAAATAATGTTTTATTGATCATTTTTTATTTCTTTAATTAAAAGTAAGAAAATAAGTTTGTGTACACCTTTTTAATCAAACATGATATAATGCACACATCATTTCTTATCCCTTGTGATTATTTATATTATGATATAATGCATGATATAAATAACATGATTATTTTTTATTTTTTGATAATCATTAATTTTATAATACCGATGAAAGCTTTTCATGGATTATACCTTAATTTGGTTTTTTTTATTGATGTTTTACTTGTTTGACTTTTCCTGATTGATATTAATGATTATGGTTGTAACTTCATAAGAAACCAACTTGACATGAAGAAGAAGAGTAGTTAAATATGAATAAAAGCCTCATAAACTAATTATTTATTCAAATAGGTTGTATGCTCTATAATAAAATGGATATTATCACACGGTTTACACTAAATTAGGTAGAGTTGTATAGTCATAGATGCAAACACATTCAAAAGTTCCATTGCTGTTGCCAATACACTCTCCGATGCCTCGGTATTGTCCATATTGGATGCTGCAATCCGCTTGACATTTTCCGAGATTGCAGTTTGTTGGTTGTATTACTTTTTGACATCTATCTGCCTCGCTCGTCTTTGAAATAACTGAAAAATAAAGTAATGTTAAAAGAAATATTAAAATATGAAAAGTTTTTGCAGATACATTGGTGGTAATTAAGATATTAGAAACAATGAAATTAAATTAGTAAACCTAAAATGATAAGGGTAAAGACAAATATCCGTGCGAACGAAAGCTTAATCATTTCTAATTAACTTCACAAAGAATGAGCTTTATTCTTAATGCTTCTTTGTGTAGTAAAACATAAAATATGTGTTTATATAGACTAATTAGTTTGTCTGAACAACATTATAATATATATATTGTCTACAGCAACGAAAACATCTATGAAAGCTTAAAAAATTAAAATTGCATGGTTTGGTCAAATGTCAATTGTGTAAGTTATAGGCCAATGGTCAATTGTAGGATTAGGTTATTAAATAAGATGCAATATAAACATATAGCTTTTTGTATTAAGGGAAATATGTTGATAGAGGTTTTGACCAAAAAGAGTAATTCTATTTGTAATTTTTAAATAGGGATATTTTTTTAATTAATTTTCAAATGGAGTAAGTTGTAGGATTTTTTGTGACTTCTGAATTGAAGTCGTAAAAAAATTCATGATTTTAATTTTTTATATTTTGTTTCATTTTTATGCTTCTTATATTTATCCAAGTTCCTATTTACTCTTTTTAAATAAATCATGATTTTATAATTTTCTCTCATTTTGTGTTTTTTATTTACTTTAACAACTAATTTTATGAAATATTTAGGTTTTAATAAGCTATATTTTTAACTTTTGACTTTTAATCACTATTTAACTTTTTAGATAGTTTTGTTGTTGCCTAAAAGGATATGTTGATGTAATTCAATATATCATTAATTATTTAAATATCTTTATATTGATCCTATTATGAAAGAGAAGATTATAATAATAGTCATAAAATATTTGGTCAACAGAAATAGGAATAAACATCGTAATTAAAAAGAAAAACAATATAAGATAAATTATAGAAGAGCAAAAAGAAAATGCTCATGAAAAAAAAAAACACATCAAAACAACGTTAAAAAAATCACCACCCTTTTGTGGTCACAATTGCTTATTTTTTGATATTCTGACAAACTGATTAAATATTATATTGCTACCTTCCTTTCCTGATAAAGAAATTGTCAAGGTTGTTGTCATTTTCCTTTTCCACCACCACAAACAAAAGAAGCAAACGAAGATCAAAAGATAAACATGAAAAAAATAAAAGAATAAAATCAAAATATAAATAAGAAAAAAAATAAAAGAATAACAAAAAGAGAAACACAATGACTCAATCTAAAATCAGTCACTTTTAACCTCCTAGGTGACTGGGCATAAACCAAGATTTTAAACCATCTAATTAGTAATTGTGAAAAACAAAATAAGAAAAAAAGCTTTATAAACTAAAAAAAATAGCAACAATTGTCTCTATCCCTTTCCAAATATGCAATAGAATTAATTTCATCACATGCAATCAATCAAAGATCAAAAGAAAACATGAGAAAATAAAAAAGAGAAATAAAAGAAAAAAAATCAGAAAAAATATAAGAAAAACAAAAAGAGAAACGTTAGAAGAATACATAAGACAAAAAGATCATTATAACACCATCAAACCACCACCATGCGCGTCAACAAACTTTTTCATTTTATAGAAAAAATAATTGCCAAAAAAATTAAAATTTTAATTTTGATTGCTACCCTAAAAATTATCTTATAATTGGAGTTAACTATTTTTAAAGCACATAATATCAATTATGTTGCTATAACTTGTCAATATATTAAAACATTACGGCATCGATTTCTTCTGGTGAAAAATACGATATCAATCTTTGAAAGTTACTCAAATGATATGTTACATTGTTTTAATTATTTAAAAATAATTTTTTATTGATCATTTTTTATTTCTTTAATTAAAAGTAAGAAAATAAGTTTGTATATACCTTTTTAATCAAACATGATATAATGCACACATCATTTCTTATCCCTTGTGATTATTTACATTATGATATAATGCATGATATAAATCACATTATTATTTTTTATTTTTTGATGATCATTAATTTTATAATACCGATGAAAGCATTTCATGGATTATACCTTAATTTGGTTTTTTTTATTCATGTTTTACTTGTTCGACTTTTCTTGATTGATTTTAATGATTATGATTGTAACTTCGTAAGAAACCAACTTGACATGAAGAAGAAGAATAGTTAAATACGAATAAAAGCCTCATAAACTAATTATTTATTCAAATAGGTTGTATGCTCTATAATAGAGTGGATATTATCACACGGTTTACACTAAATTTGGTACAGTTGTACAGTCATATATGCAAACACATTCAAAAGTTCCATTGCTGCCGCCAATACACTCTCCGATGCCTCGGTATTGTCCATATTGGATGCTGCAATCCGCTTGACATTTTTCGAGATTGCAGTTTGTTGGTTGTATTACTTTTTGACATCTATGTGCCTCACTTGTCTTTGAAATAACTGAAAAATAAAGTAATGTTAAAAGAAATATTAAAATATGAAAAGCTTTTGCAGATACATTGGTGGTAATTAAGAAATTAGAAACAATGAAATTAAATTAGTAAACCTAAAATGATAAGGGTAAAGACAAATATTCTTGCGAATGAAAGCTTAGCCATTTCTAATTAACTTCACCAAGAATGAGCTTTATTCTTAATGCTTCTTTGTGTACTAAAACATAAAATATGTGTTTATATAGACTAATTAGTTTGTCTGAACAATATTATAATATATAAATTGTCTACAGCAATAAAAACATCTATGAAAGCTTGAAAAATTAAAATTGCATGGTTTGGTCGAAAGTCAATTGTGTAAGTTATAGGTCAATGGTCAATTGTATGATTAGGTTATTAATTAAGATGCAATATAAAGATATAGCTTTTTGTATAAAGGGAATTATGTTGATAGGGTTTTGACCAAAAAGAGTAATTCTATTTGTAATTTATTAAATAGGGATATTTTTTAATTAATTTTGAAATGGAGTAAGTTGTAGGATTTTTTATGACTTCTGAATACGATCGAAGTCGTAAAAAATTCATGATTTTAATTTTTTTAATAGATAAGTTCAATTGTGTAAGTTATAGGTCAATGGTCAATTGTATGATGAGGTTGTAATTAAGATGCAATATAAACATATAGTTTTTTGTATAAAGGGAAATATGTTGACAGGTTTTTGACCAAAAAGAGTAATTTTATTTGTAATTTATTAAATAGGGATATTTTTTAATTAATTTTCAAATGGAGCAAGTTGTAGGATTTTTTGTGACTTTTGAATACGATCGAAGTCGTAAAAAATTTATGATTTTAAAATGAAGTAATTAAGTTTTTAATATAATTTTCAATCAATATATTTTTTTGTGACTTATATGAAGTCGTAAAAAAAAATCATGATTTTAATATTTTTTAATAGTGAAGTTCAATTATGTAAGTTAGGTCAATGGTCAATTCTATGATTAGGTTGTTAATTAAGATGCAATATAAAGGGATAACTCTTTCTATAAAGGGAAATATGTTGACAGAGTTTCGACTAAACGGTATAATTCTATTTAGAATTAGCAAATAGGAATAGTTTTTGAATTAATTTTAAAATAGAGTAAGTTGTAAAAAAAATTGTTTTTGCAATTTCAAAATATGAAGTCATAAAAAAATTTATTATTTCAATTTTTTTAATAGTGAAGTTGTCAAAAATCAAATACCTTTAGTTTTTTTAATTATTTATATAAAGTCGTAAATTTTTTACGATTTCAAAGTCGTGATTAATTTTTTTAAAATTAATTTTAAACAACTTTAAAGTAGTTTTAATTATAATTTTAAAAGTCATTTATTTATAATTTTATATTTTGATTTCTACTACTTTATTTTATTTGTTATCTCATGTTAAGTTTCTTTATAAGTTTATTTTTCTCCTGTCTCTTTTTCTTTTAACATGCTTCTTTCTAATATACTTTTCAATCAATATAAATAAATA
The DNA here is from genome assembly GCA_007407185.1 of Glycine tomentella. Classification (NCBI taxonomy): domain Eukaryota; kingdom Viridiplantae; phylum Streptophyta; class Magnoliopsida; order Fabales; family Fabaceae; genus Glycine; species Glycine tomentella. Next base: position 2,595 of record PYAF01004980.1, on the reverse strand, counting down.
TTTTCACAAATAATGAATGTTGTTGCCTTTTTTTTATAATTTTATATTTCATGTTATTATGTTTCTACTACTCTATTTTTCTATCATACAGTCATGCACGATAAATGTTTGGGATAAGTTTATTTTTCTCTTGATTTTATTTAATATTTTATATATTTTATTTTGTAAATTATTATTCTTTAATAAATTTTAAAACGAAAAGGAATCCAAATAGTATAAATTAATAATTAAGAATAATTTCTTATTGATTTTATCTAATAAGTATTGGTTAAGAAAATATTAATTAATGCTTTAGAATTAAAAACAAAAGTCGTCTGATTATAAAAGAATTAATTGTTTTAATTATAATTATTATGTGAACAACTTTAAAATCATAAGTTATAAAAAATATTAATTATAACTATTTTTAATTTTAAAATAATCAAACAAGCAATCATGAAATATAAAATTATAACTATTGCTGTGAGGTGTGCAATGGTAAGCCCATAGTATGCTGGGTAGCTCCTCCCCCATAGACATTTGGACTTGTCTAGTCTAGTGCGAAGGGCTCGTAGTATGACTTTATTGGCTGCCTCCACCTGGCCATTGGTCTGTGGGTGTTCTATAGAAGTGACCAGATGTTTGACGCCTAGTCGTGTGAGGAAGTCCTCGTAGGTCTGTGCCTTGAATTGTGTACTATTGTTAGTAACAATAGCGTAGGGTAGACCGTACCTGCATATGAGATTTTTCCATGTGAATTTTTCGACTTCACTGGCTATTATCTTCTATAGTGGATTTGCCTCGATCCATTTGGTGAAGTAGTCGATTGCCACCAATAAGAACTTGATCATTCTTGGCGCTTTAGGAAATGGTCCCAAGATGTCCATGCCCCACATAGCGAAGGGCCATGGAGAAGATATAGTATGAAGGTTGTCAGGGGGAATCCGTGGGATGCCCGCAAACTCCTGACACCTTTTGCATTTATGCGCAAAGGTGAAGGTATCCATCCTGAGGGTTGGCCAGTAGTATCCTGCTCATACTACTTTAGTGCCTAGGGAGCGTCCTCTTGTATGGAGTTCGTAGATCCCTTCATGGAGCTATCTCAAGACGTAGTCAGCCTGTAGGTTATCCAGGCATTTGAGCAGAGGTGTGTCAGCCCTCTTTTAAATAACTCACCGTCAATGATGACGTATGTAACACCCTGAAAATTCAAAAACTATGGTCAAAATATTATATGAATTATTCTTGTATAGCTATTGATGTGAGTATTAGATTATGAGAAATTTGGCTGGTCTATATTTGAATTAATTGGGTGAAATATCAATTAGAGACATTAAGGAAATGTTTGAAGAAAAATGACTATGCTACCTTTTCCTTAAATCAGAAATTACAGAAATGCCCTTAAGATAAAAATGACAATAACGCCCTTGGATATTTTTGAAAATTACAAAAATGCCCTTTGATATTTTAGTAAGATATTTTATGATGGAAATCATATAAATGCCCTTGGATATTTTAGAAAAGACAAGAATACTCTTAGATATTTTGGCTAGATATTTTAAGAGGGGAAATGACCAAAATGCCCTAGAATGAATGATGAATTTACCATAATATCCTTCAGGCCAGAAATGACTAGATATCCTTAGAGATTTTGTAAGAACCTGATGGAATTGCAGAATACTCTTAGATAGCAGATTATCAAAATACTTTGTGACAGAAAATTATAGAATAAAATTTCTATGAATTTTATAAGATAGTGACTTTGGAACTTTATTCAGAAGAATTCAAGTATCAGAAAAATATAGAAAAATAATAAATGAAATCTATGGAATTTTCTCTTAATTATAGAATGAATAGACTTATTTTATAAAATAGTTTAGTAATTTTGATAATCAAAAGTAAAATGAACCAATTAGAATTAAGATAAAGGTAGTTTTGTAAGAAAAATCTGAATAGCACTCTGTGTAGATTACTTGTGAGTAATTTTTACTAGAATTGAAGTCAGTTTCTGGAAATCTCTAAAGTTCTATTATTCAATATTATCTTTAGATAGAAGAGTTCAAATTGAACTTGACTTCTTATTAGAAAATACCATGTGTAAAGCCACAAGGAAATTGGATTTTTTTTTCATTATCAAAAATGACATATATACACAAAATAACATGAAACAAAGCAAGATTACTCTTCCTTCCCTAGAAGTTGGGAGAAGTTTCAAGACGTGCCAAGTGTTAGGACACTTGTAAAGGCAAGCTTTATGATGAAGACAAGTGTTAAGACACTTGTAAGGCACATGATGAACTTAGAAGATTTTTCTCCCTTTTTCCTCTAGCATTCACGTGAAGAAGCAAAAAGCATGGAGAAGCTTCATGATATGCCAAGTAAGTGGACACTTGGAAGGAAGAAAAGAAGAAAGCTTCAAGATTAGGACAAGTGGTGGGACACTTGTAAAAAATCAAGACAAGTGTAGGGACACTTGTAAAGGAATCATCATGACTTAGAGATTTTTGTAAATATTCAATTATTTTCCACCTACTATATAAAGGGAGGAGGAGGAACCTAAGTGAAGCCAATTTCAAGACCACCCCTTTCTACAACCTCACGTGAAACTCTCTCCTC
>PYAF01004979.1:654292-676460 GCA_007407185.1 Glycine tomentella | reverse complement strand
GTGATTCCTTCTGGTCTCCGCTAATAGTAATGACTTCGCCCCGATGGCCGATCATCTTCATTTTCTGGTGCTTAGTGGATACCAGGATGTCCCACTTGTGTAGCGTCGGCCTCCCCAGAATGATGTTGTATTGGGATGGGAAATCGGCCACTGTAAAGGCCACCCTTTCCGACCTGAATCCTTCCTTTGTCCCCAGAGTAAGCTGAAGGTCAATTACTCCCTTCAAGCTAGTGGCTGATCCGTTGAATCCGTAGAGCATGGTCTGGCAGGGTCTCAGGTCTTCGTCTTTCAGGTTCATTCTTCTAAATGCATCTAGATTGATGATGTTGGCCAAGCTGCCATTGTCGACGTAGATTCTCTTGACTCGAAAGTTGGCCACGGTCCCGGTTATGACCAAGCCGTCCTCGTGTCCTGGCACTACTCCTTCCATGTCGTCATCAGTGAAATATATTAATGGAGTCCCGGTTTTCTTGACTTCCTCCTTCGACCTTCCCTTGAACCGTGGTTTCTCCCTTACTGCCATTACTTCTCTCAGGTATTTCTTCCTCTGGTTTGCTGAGTCGCCTCCTCCACTTGGTCCCCCGGTGATGACATTGCATTCGAATTCCGGTTCAGGGAACTCCTCCCTTTTGCTTTTTTTATCTTGTCTGTTTTCTGGTGCTGGCTTCCTCTTATTTTGTCGTCCTTGGGTCTGGATGACATACTGCCGCAATTTGCCTTCGCGTATGAATTTTTCTATGGCGTCCCGAAGTTCCCAGCATTGATCGGTTGTGTGTCCTGGGCCATTGTGAAAGTCACAGTATCGGGAATAATCTACTCCTTCCCTTTTCACCAGTGGTGGAGGTCGGTCGACCTTCCTCATATCGGTAAACGCGACTTCCTGCCATATTTGTCCCCGTGGGGCTGTTAGTGGAGTATATTTATCATATTTCAATTCGTACCTTCCGGTTCTAGGTGGGAGATCAGTATTCATCCATGCTGGTCGGTGGCCATACGCGTGGGTGGGTTGCCGATTGTTCTGTCCTATTGGTTGTTTCTCGTGGCGTCGGCCTCTGGGCGACGGAGGCCTTCGTCCTTCCTTCGGCACCGAGTTCACTATCTCCATCTGCTCTAATTCGAGGTACTTTTTGGACCGCATCCTCAATTCGTTTAGGGACTTCACCGGGTCCTTGTATATTGATTTGGCCAAGCGGGATGCCCCGTTAAGGCCTGCGGAGATCAGGTGGACGTGTACCTTTTCCTCCAGTCCCTGAACTTGCAACGCCGCTTCCTTGAATCGGTCCAAATAGCTTTGCAGTGTTTCCCCTGCTCCCTGTCTGATCTTTCCTAGAGCGAACTGGGACTTCGGCTGTCTTTTGCTCGTCGCAAAATTCAGTAGGAATTTCTGTCCAAAATCCTCAAAGTTATGTATGGACCGGGGAGGTAATGAGTGGAACCATACCTGGGCGGCTCCCGTTAGTGTGGTAGCAAAGATCCGCGATATGATTGGTTCGTCGATGCCCCGTACACACATCTGCATGTCGAATTCGTCGATGTGTATTTGTGGATCCTGGCTCCCGTCATATTTTGACAAGAACGATCCATCAAAGTCCTCCAGGTACTGGGCGTTGACTATCTGATCGGCGAACGGGCTGTTGTTCTGGTGGCCCCTGCGGTATTTCCTTTGGTAGGTTCCCCTGCTCGTCCCAGTATTTTGGGCGACCATCTTTGCTAATCTGTCCGAAGTCGGGTTTGGTGCAATAGTCGAGTGTACTTGGCGTGCCTCCGGAGGCATTCTTTCTCGTTCCATTCTGTCTTCGTTTCCTGTTCCATCGGTGCGAACCGACGGCGCTGATCTCGGCCTCCTGGGTGATCCAAGGATGTCCCGACTGTCGGTTTTGTCGGCCTCATGGCGTCGCTCTTCCTCTTTCCGTCTGTCGTCGCGTTCCTCTAACTGGGCGGTGATGCGTTGGATATCCTCCTGCCGCTGGAGTTCATATCGTTTCTCCAAGTTCTCCATTCTGGTAAGCAAGGTTTGGAGAGCGTTTTGTATGAAGCGCTGGGAAGCATCGTGTTGCACCTCTTGGTGTGGACTGCCTGGGGGCGGCATTTCTGGTCCCATGGGGGACGAATCCGTGTGTGAAAGGGCATCTTCCACCACCACATCTTCTCGTCGTACAACCCTGGGTGGCTCTCCATTCCTCTCTGCGTGATGTCTTCTGGTGTTAGCCATTGCTGGTAGGTGGGATTCGAATTTTATCGGTTCCCATAGACGGCGCCAATGTTCTGTCGTGTAATAACAGAGATGTCCGGCAATGTCGCCGGAGGTGTTGCTGTAGGATCAGATTCTCCCCTGTTGGTCTATGGTGATGAGACCAACGACTGAAGATAGGATCACACTGACACGGAGGCAATTGGGGTGCTGTGTGTGCCGTGCGAAGTGAAAGAGGAGAGTCAGAATCACTAGTGTGTACCTTTCACCGTCGAGTATGTTTGCCTTATAAGCCTTCGTTTGGGCCTGGAGCGGGATTTTCAGCTTCCGAGATCGTGGCCGCAGGATCCTCCTCCATCATGTCTGGGCCGAAGATCTGGGAGTGATGGCCGATAATTGCTCACTCGTCATCAAGAGGGAATCTGTGACTAGTGATACCCATTAAGTGGTAAGATACGGGTGTGGAGTATCCGCATCCGTAACAGCACTCATGCAAATCCGGCCATGAGCCGTGAACATATCCCGGCAGCCATGAAAACCGACTACAACCACAGCATGTCGGCACGGTCGGATGACACTTACCGTATATCTATCTCGGCCACTCACTCACCATGCATGCACCTCAGCCACTCACTCACTATGCATGCACCTCAGCCACTCACTCATCGTGCATAACCATGTACAACCCGGCACTCTTGTAATATAATATTTCATGTAATTTTAAAAAGCATATATATTTCAACAAAACTTACCGGTTTCAAAGAGTTTCCTTGCACTAAAGCCTTGTAGTTTCCTTGCACTAAAGCCTTGTACACATATAAGTAAGTTTGAAGGGGTTGAATAGAAGATTTGGGGGACTTGGATCACGCCCTCTGTGGACGCAACTAGGGCCTTGATCACGTCGTATGTGGACGTGATTAAACACATAAATGGAGCAGGAAGGCGCCCTGTGTCGACGTGACTAAACTATCATTCATAACTCCCATGGAGATTTTACATAACATCATTAAAACTGAAGCAGGTATGGAACAACCTTTGACAATTGACATTAAACCAGAATCAAATAAACCAACAGCCCCACTTAATGAAAAGAAGAAGAACAACAACAAGGACAAAGATCCAAATTGAAAACACATCCTCTTACGAACAACTTGGAATATTAAGAAAACGCATCCTTAACAAGCAAGTGAAAATAGAAGAATCAGAAGTAGAGAATTGAAAAGGGAGAAAAACGTTGAGTGTGTCACCATTGAAACACCTCGACTTCGTTAATGACCCTTTGTCGGAGATAGTCTAGCTTTTGTCGCCATTTGACATGGAGCTCGTGGCTGCTTGTATTTTGAATCTAGTTAGCGACGTTGGTGTCACCAGCGTAGCTAGTGAAGCTATCATTGTAGCCAGCACTGCCGCCGCGGAATCGACAGAAATCGTTCACTAGTTTTCTGAAGATGTCGGTGGTGTAGTCTTTGAAGGAATCTATCATAGGCTGCTGGTCCATAAAGTCAAGCTTGACGACATCGAAGAGATCCTGGAGAGGAGGATGGATGTGACAAGGAAAAATACATGTTGCTTCCGAGTAACAAAAAGTCTAAGAACACCATGCATCCATGGGTGGTGAGGCCCCATATTAACTATCATGAAGTCCTTTCTTGTAATTGAGATATTCATAGGTTTTTTCTCGATTTATTCTTTTATGAATGGCTTAAAAAAAGTTCATCAAAATTTAGCAACGACGAAGGCAGTTGTTGGGAGGAGGTGAAGAATCAAGTGTGAAATGCCTACTGTAGCAATATTAATCTAACGGTAAAAAAATATGGTTCGTTTTGGTCCATGGATGCGATGGCCAAAAGAGAAGTAACAATAAAATGTTTTAACAGAAGTAACAATACCAAAGAGAGAAAGAGAAATCTGACACATCATATAGGACACTTCTAGAATAACTCTAAATGTGAATGAAATCATCCCATCAAATGAAAGGCACATAGTAATATAGTATTAAAAGAGTAACAAAGCATGTAGAGCAATTAAAATTTCTACTCATCATCAATACATGCAACGAACACACAACACAAAGATGGAAGAAGAAAGCTTGAGGGAAAATCCACTTGCTTTTCCACCAAACAACCTCAATATGAAGAGATTTTTTCACCTCAGACTACACTTCCAAATCCCAAGCAATTAGGACAAAATCAATGACCAATGATTTCTCAGTCAATTAAGCTTTCATAAACTTCAGATTGTTGCCATAACATTGCACAGGTTTGACAGAGTCAGGACCAACAAATCAGTGCCTTCGAACAAAAGTCTACACATATAATTAATGCCAAAATGAATAATACCTAAGCTTGAGCTATTTATCAAGTCAAAGCTTCCCCTGATAGACTATACCATCAAATGTTGATAACAATGTTACTAACAATTAATTATAGAAATTAAAAGTAGGATAAATCAGACAATAGTAACCAAATAACAACAATGTTAGTTACAAAAAGGCTTTGTTTCTCCCTGCTGTCAACTGAAGAAAATAAGAGATTGTATAGTAAGAGGTGAAACATGATTGGGAAATACTCAAGAACTTGGTTTAAATTAGGCCATGTTTGGTTTTTCGTTTAGGGTATCCCAAACTAAACTTGGAGAGCAAATTCAGTTTCATGGCAAAGTACAATTGTACATTAATTTTTTTGCCTAAAAACTCAATTTTGTATAAAGCAATTCTTGGTTGCTTTTGCAAACTCAATCTACAAACTCAAAGTTTAACTCACTTAAGTTTTTAAGCTTTAATCGAAGGATGCACTTTGGTACTGTGATTTAGAAAGAAACAAATATGCCTTTTTTATATACATAATACATTATAGAGTAACACTAGAAGTTCATTTGAACATTTAACAAATAGCATATCACGTAACAAAACATGTACAACAAAAATATTCAGCTTATTACCTAACGTAGGGGGTGTGCAAAAACCGATTCGGAAAAAAAGCTTAACCAAACCATATATGTAGCAAATATGCAAACTGGTTTGGTGAACCAATTCGACACCGAACTAGTTTTAGAAATCTGGTTCTTAACTGAACTGGTTCGAACGGATTTTAAACTGGTTTTGAGAACCGAATTGGTCTTTAACTAGTTTTCAATCTGCTTTTGTTTTTTATATAAAAAAATGTTAAAAAGGTCCAGTTAACTAGACCTCTTTTGTTGAAATAATTGAGTTACCCGGACCTTTTTTGTTTAAACAATTGGGTTAACCGATCCTCTTTTGTATAAAAGTGTACTTTTTTCCAAACCAGTTCCATCCAAACCTTTCCACACCCGTAACCTAAAGTGCTTGACCAACATATTAACACCAAACATGCACACCCTCTGTTTAGATTCCACCAAAAGCAAACAATAAACATCTCTCAATCTATACGGAAGAAGAACTTATTCAAAGCAGAACAAAGAAAGATTATGATATTTTGTATCTTTTTATATCTATTAAGACACAAGAATGGTTCGTGTAAACAGAACTAGATAGCGTTATTTCTTTAAATAGCCTTATAGCTCCATGATTATTCTGTTAGAAATTGGGAGAAAATAAACTGGATTATGAACATCATACATGAACTTTTATGTTAAATTGTCAAGAATATAAAATAAAAAAACAAGACTGTAGCAGAAGTGTACCAATATGCATAGGTGATTATAAGAGGAAGAAATAATTTGACTCAATGATCTTCCAAGTCTCTATGCACAATCCCTCTTGATCATCTCTAGTGATGGGATGTTAGAAAATAAAATTGATACACATGATTTAGGGACCATAACCTTTTTTTTATAATAGTTAATTACCCTTTCACGAAGAGCTGTGTATTTTCATCCTTATACTCAAATACAAAGAGTTATAACTATTAAATATTTCTTATTTCTATTCCGTTCATCATAATAACAAAAATAAGACTTATGGTATCTACACATTATATATAGTTGACCACACTAAATGAAATATTATATATCTCAATAAATTTATCTTTATAAGATCACTTTAACAGGAACAATAAAATCTTATGGATAACATATAATACATGATTTAATATTATGTATACTCACGTATTGAAAATATCTAACATATTCTCCTCTTCACTTTCCTTTTACATAAAGGTATGTCATTTTCTTTTTAAACAATTCGTTCCAGAAAATTGTCCGTAGGAATGAGAAAACATGATAATAGTGAGACTTAAACGGACTCTTGTTAAAACACAAAAATTAGATAAAAGGAATTAGCTAGTAAGCTTTCAAATGTAGAATGTTCAACTATGATAGAGGTAGCATACAATAGCTCAAACTTTTCCTCTCTATATGATGATCCAATTCATAAGACAGTTCTTTCAGAACCATGTTTGCACTGCAGATATAAACAATAAACACATTTTTCCTGCTTGTTCTACCTTGAAAAAAGAATTAATTCAAGTATATAGCATAAAGAATTAAAGATATACATGACTAGTTCAATTACCTCATAATCCACATTCCACAGGCATGAGTAGCCAAATAGTAATCACTTCTGCACTTGTTGGATGTCATGAACTTCAGATGAAATTCTGTGAGCATTGCATAACCTTTATGATGTCCAAAGTGGAAGCGATGTCACTTCAACAGGAAGCAAAATTGTAGATGGCCAGATACTAGACAACTAGCATAAAAACGACAATAATAAATTTTAACGTACATAAAAAATGAACCTGAAACATTTAAGACCGTGCTACCAGCATACATAGACAAACTGAATTAATGTGACAAAATATTTAATTACATTAAAAATTTGTAAATTATGAAAACTTGTAACATGTGGTTCCTCATTTCAAAGATATGAATCTAACGAGTAATGTCAACTTATCTTTGCAATGTAAAAAGGACACTTACCCAGTTCATCAAACATAAGCCCCCTTGCTGATTCACTGCACATTATTTCTGCTCACTTCACAAGCAAAAAAAACACCTAAAATAGGACCATACTGGTTTGAAATATGCCCCTAATGATCAGAACCATAGGAAGAAGCCGGGGAACCATAGTGCAGAAAAGCAAAGACATATCTAAACGAGAAATTTCAAAAAAAATTTGGACCATTTCTCGATTTGTGCGTGTCATCCTTGCGCAGGGGTCATGCTAATCTTCTCTGTATCGTTCCAATTTTATCGGATGTCCCCGAAGGGAGAATCCATGTTGTGGTGCACCTCATTATAAACAAGAATACTGTCCTAGGTTTGGGCAACGTGGGACTTCTAGGAAAACTCGCTGAAAAAGTAATGTTGAGTATATGCAGCTTCCACCGAAAGCAAACAAGAAGCATCGTCTCTCAATATGAAAGGTGCACATTGTTGTCAAAGTTGGCTAAAGAAAGATTCAATTATTTTAACATTTTTTTCTGCACATAAGGATCGGTGTAGTAAGTAGTATCATCATATGACTCTGCTCTGCATACTGCAGCCTAGTTTTGATTTGACATTTTACCATTTATTTTGTTCTATTATTAGTATCGATTATTATATTTTATTCCATACATTTTTCTGATTTTTCATAAGGAACTGAAATACTCTGATATGAAATAAATATCTATCTGTAAATTAACTGAACCGTTAATATTTCCTATTGATTTTTTTTATATAAAAAGTTGTTATATTTTACTTTTTATAATGTTTTGTAGAAAAGAAAAGCAAAAAAAATGTACAATAAAATATATTTGTGATAAAAATATATAAATAAATAATTCTTAAATTTTATGCTTGACATGATTACGTATGCCATTTAGCCACGCTGAAATTCCAAAGATCACTCAACTAAACGTTAGAAGCTACTAAATTTGAGTACAAATAAGTTTTAATTATAAACTAACTTATAAACTATTAAATGACATACCGCACTCTTATAATCATGACTTTATTAACTAGTACACATGCCAATTTAAAGCAAAAGTTTGTTGGGGCTAATCTAGGTGTTTTACTATTGATATCTACATATTTCCTCGTAACCCAAATTCCTTCTCGACACTTATGATAGATCATTGGTTAAAAAGAATATTAAAAAAAAAAAATCAGTTTTCAGACGGTTGGTTGTTTTGTAACACATTATGATTATGGGATTATACATGATACGCAATGTTCCGACTTTAAAGTAGATTGCACATAACACTACAGTGGTATAGAGAGTAAAGATTTTTGTCATGGCAAATCTATCTCATTAAGTTTCTCACCCTAACACACCAACTACATTTAATTCAAGCATAAAGGTAAGTTAGCAAGAACAATTCAGCTTGATCCACCATTGATTTCTTCCTGGACAAACTCCCAATACTCCATGTCACTAGCATTCAGCCAGATAGAGAGAGCTGCAGCAACTTCCACGGGTGCAAAGGCTAATTAATTGCATAATACAACATATCAAGCAAAGGAAAGCAAAGCTCACTCCCAGAACACCAAACAATTTCTTCTCAGAAGCAGAATGCCTTAAAAACACTTACAAACATCTTGCAAATGCCTACAACCCCCATATTGCACATAATTTTGCTGTAGAATTACCACATGAACAGTGTAATATTTTTTCCTCATAACCGGTAAAATCAAATCTTCAAGTCCCTTTGACCACACTGTTTGAAGCATAATGGCTACACATGACGGTTCTCGTGTGCTAAACTACTACTGCTGCCTCCACCGACACGGTTTGGTTCCCCCACCCTGGCTGCCAAAGCCAGAACTTCAGGGGACATTTCCCAGCTTCCACTTTTTCTTCCCCAGCTAGATCGCCTAGGATGCATTCCAGCACGGTCCGAGTCATCTACTGTTGTCCTAATTTCTGGAGACAATTCACCATCCTTTATAGTCACATGATCATTGTTTATTTGAGCTTCGTTATCATCAATTCCAGCACCCATGTCCCACACTGTTTTCCTGCCCATCTCTATGTCCTCCCCAGCTTTTCCCATATTTTGGTTCATAAAGCCTCCACCCACTGATCGAGTAGGTAATGCTGGTTCTCTTGGCACCATTGCCCTGAAATTGTTCTTTGAAAGGGGAATGCTGATGCAGAATATCTCTTTGAAATTATTCAAGACTCCTTTATTATATGGGTTGGCTCGCCGATCATATCGGTATCTGAAGTTTTCATATGTAGTCTGCAAGAATAATGGAGCAAATATGAAGCTGTATACATCTGAAAAGCCAGAGCATGTGGATTAAAAAGAACAGTGCTTACCTGATTGGTACTTATCAAATACAAATGGAAGGCAGTAAGGCCACCTACAAACCACATTGATATAAAGGTGTAAATTATCAACACTATGGAGGCTGGAGTTTTTATCATTGCCTTCCAAATTGTTGTCTCCTCTGATGCCATAATTCTTACAATGTAGACCCAGCAAAATGCAAAAACATATATACATAGTAGCGTAGTTGAGAAGACAAAAATGAAGAAGAACCGATAATTACGCTGCATAAAAAATCATCCAAGCAATTAGGATGCATAATGCATATTCAAGAATGGCACGTAGCAAATGATAACTTAAAAGTAAACAGAACAAAAAAATAATAAAAATGAAGAAATCATCAGGAATGAACACAAATCCAAGCTGCAAAATCATCACTTGTTACCATTCCCAACAGGTTCTGAACCAAAGAATATGAAAATTAACCTTAATTCCCTATAAAGCATTCTCAGTTTATGAAGCACAAAATTATGGAGGATGTGATTTGAAGAGAAATTTTCCATGACATCAATTCAACTTATAGGACAGTAAGTATATTGATAGGTTTATAGTCAAGAGAGTTAGAATAAGTTAGGAGAATGGAGTTTGAGAGAGTAATAGTTAGGGAGGAGTTGCCTATAAATAAGAAAGGTTGATAACGAGAGTAATTGTCTTTGGATTTGGGAACTCTATGGAAGAACCTGGTCTCTTGAATACCTGGAGAGTAACACTGTTTTCTATCAATAAAAAGATCATTCTGATCTATAATTTGATCCAGTTTCTATCATATACACCCATTGAGGTAACACTTCATAGCTAGATTGTATTATGCATTACCAAACTACTATAAAGTAAAATTACACTTAAACTATAAGAAAGCTGGATTGAATTTGATAAGTTTATAGAACATGATAGTTTTCTCAGCACAAACCATGTATAAAATGCAATAATTACAACAATTTCAACAAGTTCAAAGCTGACTCAAAACCATCTCTGTCACACTTAACAATGGGATTAAGATACTCTTCCCCCAAATTCACACAAAAACAAAAAAGAATAAAATAACACTTGGGAGATATAAGATCCAACTTACCAGCCCAATACACTGCCCAACCCAAGGACAGTGATGATCAAACCGTTCCACACAGTTATTACAGATTGAGCAGTGCGAGCATCGAGGAGGCCTGTAGAGCATGCAAGTATCACAATACTTGACCTTAATAGGGATGCCATTGACCTCAACCTCCTTAAAGCGAGGCAACCGCAATTGAGGAGTCTGACCAGCACCAACATCTAGATTACTATCCAAACCTTCTGGCTCTGGAGGATGTGCATTGCGTGGAATTATGCCTGGGTCTCGGCTAGACGTTAACAAAAGAAGAACTAAGACCTGAAAAGATTGTAGCATCAGCATAGGGTTGGAAAGAATATCTTTTGGGTGCATAGCATGGTAAATTGGTGATATGCTTCTATCTCATGACAAAATCACCCAACAATAATTAAACAATAAATAAAAAGTTGATAGCTGGACTGGAAACAAAGCATATCATTTTGGCAACTAGTATACCAAACACAAATATAAGGAACTAACAACTAGATGTATCCGAGTGGCATATCAAAATTCACCTTTCAAAATAAATTCTTTGCCAGTACAAATACAATTTTCAACTAACAAAAAGCACATTCCAAACTATTTTTAGTCCTTCAAATTCTATATTTCATTATAGCCTCCAGAATATTCAAGTTTGATATGTTCCTATTTTAGCAATTATATCTCATAGAGAACATGAACATAAAATAGAGATAACAGAAATAAGGATGTTAAGGTGGATGTGTAGTTATACGAAGATGGATAAGGTAAAAAATGAAGATATTCGACGAAAAGTAACAGTAGTACCAGTGAATAAAAAGATGAGGGAGCATAGATTGAGGTGGTTTGGGCACATAATGAAACGGTCCCTGAATGCTCCCATAAGAACAAGAGTTTGTTACCAAGAGTTCGACACAAAAAGTGGTAGAGGTAAACCAAAATTTACCTGGGGAAAGGTAATTAAACAAGACTTAATGAAGTGGGATATAGATTGGCGGAAGGTGTCTTAGGACGGAATGGAGAAAAGCTATAAGATTGGTGGAGGGTTAGACCCGTTATTATCTCTATGTTCCAGACGATCCCTTTTTAGTTCATTTTTCTCCTCCTTCTTTCACCCTTCTTTTTTTTTATCTTATTTTCTTTTGTCTTTTTTCCCCTTTTTCTTCCCCTCTTTTTTTTTTTCAACTTCCTCGTATCTATCATTAGGTTCATCTACCACCGACTCCAATTAACTTGCCTTTAGTCAATGTAAGACTTGAGACTTTCACAATGCACCCCCTCATGCCCAGCACTATTGAGCTTGGTGCATGGATAATAGAGTGGGTGGCATTAATGGATCTAGGAGGATAGGTCCTAATTAGTGTTATCAATGGCAAATGGTGGAACATGGTGGAAGGCTGAAATTCCGCCATATAAACACACCATTGCGCCTTATGACGGGCATCCCTTCACAAATTGCATATGGCAGTTAGCCAAAAAACCGCCACGCCCTCGTGCCCCACACATATAAACTCTATTTTGGCACTATCTTTAGTCGATGTGGAATTTGAGACTTTCACAATGCACCCCCTCATGCCCAACACTATTGGGCTTGGTGCATGGGTAAATAGGGTAGGTAGCCCATAATTTTAAGGATTAATTTGTTCCCACGGCCTCACTTTGTTGTTGCATGGAACTCTTCCAGAAAGTTTCCCTCACAATAGCTATGTGGCAGAGAGACTGCAGAAGTCCTTAACAAGATTATTAATTATTTATTATCACTTTTTTTCATTACATTGTTTAAGGGAGGATATCCTTCCCTGACCTAATAAATTATCATCTTCCATCTGAAAGGACCACAATCCATGATATTTGGCTTATCCATGGACCCAACTTGCTCATTAGGATCAGGATTGTATTAGCTGCACCAGTTAGGAAGTATCAGTTCTGCAATGGCTATGGCTAGTTTTGTTCGGGTAATTGTTCCAATGATGATATGAAGATGTTAAAAAGGGCATTATTCCATATTGTATTTCATTGACAAGTCAACCAAATCAGTTCACTTCAATCAAGTTTTTGAGGTTGAATATAGAGGAATGCTTCTTATCATTCTAATCATTGAATATTACCAACACAGTTGAACATACAGAGAGAAAAAAAAAAAAAAAAAAAACCTTGTATATGAGAGAAAAAGACTCACATAAACTGTGAACACAACAGCAACAGCCATTATGGATATCCCCCAGTGGTCAGAAAATGCATCCATCAGTTTTCTGGCAACAAAGACACAGAAAACTGCGACAGGAACAACAATAAGAATAATTGTCAGCGCCAGTGATCTCACATCTGGTCCAAATATGAACCTTCCTTGAAGAAAAAATTTCTGCAAGAAAATGATAAAAGCAATGAATAAGCACCCTCGTAGTCATAAATGGATAGAAACTGTACGGCTGTACCATATTTCAAATACAATGCAATTAACATTTTTTCTATTTTTTATAAAGCATAACAAATAAATTATAAAATGAAAGTTGAACAGTAAGTACATCAAGACTCAACACCTCACAGGTCATAAGGAAGCACGGGAGAAAAGAAGGTACATCATACAAGGCAGAGGCTCAAAGGCTAGTAACAATCGATTTGGAGATACCACCAGAAAATTGCTGCATCCATAATTTCTTGAGAACTAAGATCTATTCTTTGTACTTGCCTAAGATTAGAGAGGAAAGAGCACAGTAGTTTAAAGAGTATAATGTTTTGATTCATTTTAATTTTGCATACTGCTTAGGTATATAATAGCATCATCCAATATAAGATATTACATCAAATACTATGCCACAGACTTAAGCATGTAAATATCAGTAATTTAAATTCATTTTGATCTGAAAATTTAACACATACCCAGCAACTTTCTTTCCTAAAACATCTTAAAATTGCAGTGCTTGTGATTTTCCCCATCATAATTTTAGCCTTCTAGGAAGGAAAGAAACTATGAGAAGCAACTAAAACTAGGTAGTAGGTAAGCTATATATACGTACTGGATCCGGATCATCTGCAGTTCAAAAAGCACTGCAGATAGTGCAGTTAAAGACCTAGCAGCATGTAGCCTGGATTTTCTGTACCCCCCATGTTTTGTTTTAATATTTTATGTAAAGAAATATTTATAACAGTAAAGATTCTCGATAGTTTTTAAAAATGTAAAAAACTTTGATCCGTTCCCATTTTGTCCAAAGCAAATAAAGCAGATAAAAAGTAACACAAAAGTCCAATCAATACCCGGTTCTAACATTGTACTGGAAACAAATCAGCTTAAACCTAACACATCAATCAAATGAAGAAGACCAATTGATGCTGTTGTGGTTTCTGGGTTACCATCACTGGTCGTTTCACTAAAACTGCTTCAGAACCTGACAGTAATGCATCCACACAAATCCATCCATTTTCTTTTCAACAGCGCTTCTCAAGTCAGCACATAAGCCTATATCACCTAGAACCCCTTCCCAAATAGCCGGTGGGCGTAGCTCAGATGGCAAACAGGGAGTGATACCAGGGGTAAGACCCGGGTTCGACACCTCGCAAGAGGCAACGGAACTCCATTTCTTGTTTGCTAGACTGTGATTATAGTCCAATTTACATCCTCACATTGGTGTCCGGCCGCTGATGTTGTGGGGGCCGTTGGGGTATGCGGCTTATCATACCTTTTAGAACCCCTTCCCAAATAGTAACACTCCGAACACAAAAACCCAATACCAGTACAAATCAAATCCACACAACACAAAAACACGAAGAAAAGACCACAATAACCACCAATAATAGAAAAGTACCAAAAATTGAGACGCTTAAATAGTACTTGCAAAAAGGTGAATTTTCTGACAGCAGAACTGTGTCACACCCAATAAACAAATTCCACAAGCAACTTCCTTTTCTTTAAGGGGAGAAAAAAAAAGTGAAAACAAACAAAACTTGATATAGTTACTTAGGTGTTTTTTTATGCTGTTCTGCAATCAAAATCAGAGTTTTCACCATCCTAATCTCATCTACTATATTGACCTATAACAAACTTTAATTATTAAACTCAATGTTGATTAAGAAAACAGCACCAAGAGTACTTAAGGTACTACATCTAAGTTTTGTAGAAACAAATAACCAAAAACAAAAGTGAGAATATTAAACTCACATTGCTACCCTTCCAAGCTTGGTAGACCCGCAAATCACCGGATCCTGACCCTGGATCGGAGCGTTGCGGCGGAGGCACCACGTACATGTCGCCGAGGCACGAGTTATCAGAAAATCTTTCTCAGTTGCAGTGATTTCAGAAATTGAGGACCCGAAAAGGGGGAAAAAGCGAAGAAGAAAAGGCGAAAACTTGAAGGGTCTCTAAGGTCGGAACTCGAGGGCCATGGGCGAATTCGGAGACCCTTTTGGAAAAAGTTTCCGGCGAGCTCAACGGGTCGGGTCTGGTCGGCGACAAGGCATGAGCGGGTTGGTTGGGGAGGGACCACAAGGAGGAGGTGCTGCAGTGCAATGCAATGCAAGTAAGGGTTTTCTTATTTTCTTTTCTCTTTTGTTTTTCTTCTTTTTTCTCTCTCTGCTCTGGTGACTG
This sequence comes from Glycine tomentella, assembly GCA_007407185.1. Classification (NCBI taxonomy): domain Eukaryota; kingdom Viridiplantae; phylum Streptophyta; class Magnoliopsida; order Fabales; family Fabaceae; genus Glycine; species Glycine tomentella. The sequence goes on along the minus strand of PYAF01004979.1, from coordinate 661,383 downwards.
TTGTGTTGCTGTGATGTGTGTGTGTCTGTGTGAGCTGGTTTTTGGTTAGCAATAGCAAGGGATTCTTCCCTTTTGGACAATCACTGTGTCACGGTATTTATGTATGTAGATGTATATGTAAGGACCAGAAAGGTTAATAACATACGGCAGGATTCATATATATTAAAAAAAGATATTTTATACTTAAATATACTTTTTGATCACCCTATTATACCACTTTTTGTTTCGGCTTTTATAAAATTATTTTAAAGACTTGAAAATACATTTTATCACTATGAATCTGTAATGTAGTATTATTTTTGTTTTGATTTATATAAAATTATTTTTTAAAATGGTTCTTATAAAAAAAATTATTTTTTTATTTTAGTTCTAAGTATTTTGATAGTATTCATTTTTCCATTTTTACCCTTATAATTTAAATTAGTATTTTAGCATGTGCATTTTTATTTAATAATTAAAAATTATAATTTTTAATAAATAAATATTTCTTAATATAAAAATTATATCATAGCTAAAATCTTTAATAAATCATTTTTAACAAATTAATTATATTTTATATTTATGATAAATAATTTATATTTTAATATATTATTATTTTAAATTAATTTAGAACTAAAGATATTAAAAATGGTTAAAAAATAGAGTTAAATCGTTCAATTGAGATTAACAATATGATTTATTATATGCATGCTTAAACCATATTTAAATTTTTATGAAAAATCTATATATATATAAATTCTATCTATGTGTGATTACATGCGTGGTTTGTTTCAAGTTAGGATAAAAGAGGAGTGTTGGAGTCAGCTATTGCAAACTGGCCATAAAAAACAGCTATATTTATGAGATGAATCATTATGATATTTTGTTGAGACGTACTCTTCATAGCGACATGTTACATCGGACCCGAGGTGTAGCAAAAAATGGGCTATGACCCTTGCCTCAAGGCAAGACGCTGCATCGGTCCCGTAGTGTAATGATAAATGAGATAGGGTCCTTTCCTCAAGGCAAAGCGCGAACTAGTCACCCGGATTTGGTGACAAGTAGGTTAGGGTCCCAACACACAGATGGGTGAGGGTGGCAGACAACACCGCCCAGGGGTTAAGGATGTAATTGAAAAGTTGGAACATAGGGACCTTAACGGGTAAATTGAGGGAGTTAGCATATGTTTTTCCAAAAGGAAAGTGAATATTGTTTGTTTGCAAGAAACAAAGTGGGTACGAGAAAAGGTCAAGGAAGTGGATGACACCAGTTTCAAGTTGTGGTAGACATGTATAAACAAGAGTTGAAATGGTGTTAGAATTATGATCAATAGAAATTTCAAAGATAAAGTCCTTGATTTCAAAAGGAAAGACGACAGGATTATGTTGATTAAGCTTGTAGTGGGTGATTTAATTTTAAATATCCTCAGTGTGTATGCACTCCAAGTTGGACTGCAATCAAATGATAAGAATCAATTTTGGGAAGACTTGAAGGAGGTTTTGAGAGGGATACCACGAGAGGAGAAGATTTTCCTAAGAGGAGATCTAAATTGTCATGTTGGTAAAAGCAGTGGAAGTTTTGATAGAATTCATGCAGTTTTGGCTATAGGACAAGAAATGAGACTAGAAAATATATCTTGAACGTTGCACTAGCCTACAATTTGATGCTAGCGAACACCTTTTTCCAAAAAAAAGAAGTCTCATCTTATCACTTAACATAGTAACCAAAATCGTAGTCAAATTTATTTCGTTATGACTAGAAGAGAAGATAGAAATTCTTTATCGACTGCAAGGTCTATCCTGGAGAGTGTGTCGCTACACAACATAAGCTGGTAGTTCTAGAGGTTTGGTTCAACAAAGTACTTAATATGAGGAAGAGGATTCAAAACCTAAGGATAAGATGGTGGAAGCTAAAGGAGGAAAAACAAATAAAGTTCAAGAAAAGCATGTTGTGTGAAGGACCGTGGGAATATGTTGGAGAAGCAAATGAAATATGGAATGAGATGGCTATATGTATCCAAAATGTGGGAGGGAAGGTGCTGGAAAAAGCAAAGGAAACGAATTTCTCACAAAGGAAACATAGTGGTGGAATGAAGAGGTGCAAGAGACAATTAAACAGAAGAAGGAATGCTTTAGATCTTTGCATAAAAGTCTCAATGATAAGTACTTGCAAAAGTTTAGATTAACGAGAAAAAATGCAAAGAAAGCAATGCGTGAAGCTAGAGGCAAGGTTTTCGTCGATTTGTATTAAAACCTTGGGAGCAAGGATGGTGAAAAATGTATATACTAACATGCAAAAATACATGACTTGAATACCAACAACCCACCATTTCAGTAGTCAATACACATCGAATAGCAAAAATAAAGACAAGACCACAAACCATAAGAATCAAAAGCATTTCTCAAAAGTATAAAACAAATGGAAAAAAGACAAAACCTAACTTGGTCAACCACAGATCTTTGTCATTACACAGAAAACTGAAAAATCTTTGCCTTCAATATAAATTGGTAGTCTTGTGTCACCTTCACTAAATAACCTTCTTTGTCTTCTACAAGTTCAACATCGCAACTTTTCTGTTAGGGTTTCAATAGATTAAGGACGATATGGTTTCAAAGAGAGGTTTCGATAGGGTTTCAAAGTGGAGTAAGGATGGTGAAAAATGAGGGATAAGAAGAGTAAAGACCTCACTCAAGTTAGATGCATCAAGGATGAAAATAATTTTTTTTTGGTAAGAGATGAAGATGTAAATGAAATATGGATGAACTACTTTAACAAACTTTTTAATGGGGGTGACGATAAAAGTGAAGTGGGCTTGGAGGACGCTTATGATGATATGAATAGAAGATTTGTGCGCAGAATTAACACACATGAAGTTAAAGAAGCTTTAAAGAGGATGAAGAATAATAAAGCTTTGGGACCCGATGGCGTTCCTATTGAAGTGTGGAGAGGCCTGAGGGATGTGACAATAAAATGACTGACCAATCTTTTCAATAAGATTATTCAAACAAATAAGATGTTTGATGCTTGGAGGAAAAGTATGTTTGTGCATATTTACAAAAACAAGAAAGATATCTAAAATTATTCTAACTATAAAGGCATTAAGCTTATGAGTCATACTATGAAGTTGTGGAAGAGAGTTATTGAACATCGCTTGAGGAAAGAGACTAAGGTTTTTGTAAATCAATTTGGATTTATGCCAGGAAGATGTACCATGAAAGTCATTTTCTTGATGTGACAATTAATGAAAAGGTATCAAGAAAAGAAGAAAGACTTACATATGGTGTTCATAGATCTTAAGAAAGCATATGGTAGAGTCCCAAGAAAAGTTTTATGGTGGGCTCTTGAGAAGAAAAAAATATCATTAAATTATGTAAAAGCAATCAAGGATATATATGATGGGGCTACAACATGTGTGAAAGCTTGTAATGGAACATCAAATTATTTTCCTATCACGGTAGATGTACACCAAGGTTCGACTCTTAGTCCTTATCTTTTTGCCTTAGTGATGGATGAACTAACAAAAAATATTCAAAAGGAAGTGCCATGGTGTATGTTTTTTGCAGATGATAATGTGTTTATCGATGAGACCAAAGACTCAGTATAAAGGATTCACATTAAGTTAGAGCAAGACTGAGTATATGAAGTGTGAGTTTTCGCTGGTAAGAGATGGTGATCAAGGTCCCATACATCTACTTGATCAAGAGGTACCTAAGAAAGTGTTTTTAGATACCTATGATTAATTTTGCAAAAAGGTTGAGAGATTGATGAGGATGTAAATCATAGAATCAGACCAGGGTGGATGAAATGACAAAGTGCAATTGGGATTTTGTGTGACCACAAAATTCCCCTTAAGCTAAAAGGAAAATTGTATAAAACAACTGTAAGACCTGGAATGTTATATGGAGCTGAATGTTGGTCATCACATACGCAAAATGAGTAAAAAATAGGAATAGCAAAAATGAGGATGTTAAGATGGATAAGATAAGAAATGAAAATATTCGATGAAAGGTAGCAATAGTACCGGTGAGTGAAAAGATGAGGAAACATAAACTGAGGTGGTTTGGGCACGTAATGAGACAATACCTGGATGCTCCCATAAGAACAAAAGTTTGTTACCAGGAGTTCGACATAAAAAGAGGTAGAGGTAGACCGGAATTTACTTGGGGAAAAGTATTTAAACAAAACTTAATAGAATGAGATATAAATTGGCGGTCGGTGTGTCTTAGGACGAAATGGAGAAAAATTACAAGTTTGGTGGAGGGTTAGATCCATTGTGATCTTTATGTTCGAGATGGTCCTTTTTTCGTCTTTCCCCTCCTTCTTTCCCCTTTCTTTTCTTTTATCTTATTTTCCCTTCCCCTTCCCCTTCCACTTCCACTTTTTTTTTTTCTTCAATTTATTCGTATTTATCATTGAATTTATCTACCACCGACCTTAATTAACTTGAATTAAAAGGTATTATTGACGTTGATATTGATATGTTTATATATAAATATAAATGTTTATGTCTATTTGTTGTTTCACCCTCCAATCTTTCTCACATTATATATATATATATAGAGAGAGAGAGAGAGAAAGAAAGATTTGCTATTAGTGCTAATAATTTGTTTCTCTAAATGATATAACTTAAAATGAATAGAATATTATAGGAATTAAAATAAAAATGGATATATTATAAGAATTAAATTAAAATAACAAGGACTAAAATGTAGAAGATAATTTTTACAAGAATCATTTTTTTTAAACATATTACAAGGATTAAAAGTATATGTAAAACTCTTTTTATGTAAAATAATCTAATAACTAGTATTTGAATATTTATTAAAAATTTTAAAAAATTATTGATGTTTATTTACTATTATAAAAGTTTTATTTTTGTTGAAAAACTGATCAAAAATAATTTTTATTTTTAATATGATTTTAGTTTTTATTATTTTAAAATGCTAAAAGTCATGCAAAAGGTGACTTTAAAAAATTATGTTTTTATGAAATAAGTTTTAACAAATTTATATTTTCTATCACCAAATAAGTGGATCAATTGATAACAAGATGTTTAAATTTTAATTAATGATTTTGAGTTGAAATCATTAGTATAAAGGAAAACACTCTAACTCATTCTATTATTAGTTAAAAATTATAATGTACCACAAATAATATAAATTTTTCTTCTTATTTAATAAAATTTTACTGATGATTATTATTTTTTTAAATAAATTTTAACTAATAAAAAAAATTGTATGCATGTATGCCATATGCTTTACAGCATCATGGAAAATGACGTGCCTGATTTTCGTTGGATGTTAATGTGATAGGGCGAATGTGGTGTGGCATGGGACTCCTCCCTACTTTTCTAATTTCTAATAATAAACAAGATAATGACCCATCTCTCGTTTTATATGGCTGGGTGGCTTTGAGGGGTATTTGTAAATTTAAATTGATTATAAATTCAGTTAAAGACTAATTCTAATTTATTTAAATTTATCAGGGAAGAAATACTTTTATACATGAGACCAAAAATAACATTTTACTTTTTCCCTCTTATACAAACAGTAAAAAATTAATATTTTTATATCTGTTTTTTCTCCATTTCCTTTAACTAAATCCATGCACCAAGGACTAAGCACACACCTTATTAAGAAAAAGAATCAGTTTTTATCTTTTGTTTATAAAAAGGTGTCATGTCAGATTTCTATTTTCATAAATGAATGATTAAAAAGAGATAATTTTTGTTGAATGACAATGAATGTGAGTCTCTTTGGATAGAATTGTTTATGAAAATTTTTTTATTGAAAAATTTATATTTCCAATAAAAAAATTCTTCAAAAGTACTATAACTTGCACATACCTAGTACGTTTTGAAAAGAACCAGACATGTCAAAAGGGAATATCAAAAGGGAATGACCGCTTCAAGAATTAAAAGTGAACATTTTTATATTTACATGTATTTAAAACATATTTAACTTTAAAAGTAAAGTCATTGCAAAATATAAAAAAATGATTTTTTATTTTATTTTTAAGACAAAGCAACTGTATATGGAAAAAAATTATTTATTTATTTATTTGTAATTATGTAATTTAAAAAATGTTAACAAATATTTTAATACTTTTTTTTAAACTAAAAGTACTAACTTTTAAATAAATTTTACCAAATATGTTATAAAATCACTTATAACCAATAACTCATTGGTGTGAATATAAATAAAATTTGGATTTGAGTCTTATTTGGGTATAAAACTTTTTCTTTACAAAATCACATGTATAAAACTTAAACAATTAAATGAACTTTCAACAAAATTGTCTTAATGTTAAGAAAAAAATTATCATCCAATCTTACCATTTTAATGAATGAGAAACAAACTAATTAATATATATTTTTTAGAGGAAACCAATTAATATTTTAATTGTATACTTTAAGTGTACAACGACCAAATTTAGTGAATTCAACTTACTGAAAGATATACTTTAAAAAATACCTCACTAAAAGATATATGTAAAATTGTCGTCCTAATTAGAGTATACGAGACAACAATACAGAGATTCTATTACAATTTATGAATTCGGTTGTGTAAATTTAGGATAAATAGTCATTTTTTATTAAATTTGTTAGAAACTGATAATTAGATTTCTGTAATATGAAAAATTATAATTTTATTTTTGAATTTATAAAAAGTAAGATAAATTAATCATAATATTAATTTTCTTTATTAACTTAAATAAATGTACATATATGACACTTTAAGTGATAATGTAATGGTTGACTTTTATCTTATATAATATGAATGGTTGTCACATGTCATTTATATATATGTATGTCACATGTCAACAAATTAACTTTTTAATTTGGTCTCTACATTTAGCAACTTATTATCATTTTAGTTTTTGAATTTAACTACTTACTCATATTTTGGTCTCCAAATTTAACTATGTACTATCATTTTAATCCTTGAAAACACTTTTGAATTTTTAATTAAGTATCACATTACATATATATTGTTAACATAATGATAATAAATAACATTTGTTTATAGTGATAACAATTATTTATATTGATAAAAATTAAATAAAAAATAATTATCAATTATAGAAATCAGAAATGTTATATTTTATATTTG
>PYAF01004979.1:630784-645313 GCA_007407185.1 Glycine tomentella | reverse complement strand
GTTTTCAAGGAATTTGATGAAGGATTTAAGCTTTCTAATCGGTTCAATCAAGATTCTAAGGCTCAGGGAAGTGTTTAGGCTGAGAAATCAAGTCCTAAGAAGCTTTAGGACTTCAACAATGGAGGTTGGCTAAAGGGAGGAAGAAGAAATGGTTTTTCCTTCCATTTCTAACGTTTTGGCCTTTAAATTCTGATCTGCCAACGTTCCCACGCGACTCACTTGAACTCCCACGCGACTCACTTGGGATGGCAGACAGAAATACCATTTCTAAGCCACTTCCCACGCGACTCGCGTCGTTTTACCACGCGACTCGCGCCATACATTCGGGCCTTCCACGAGACCCGCGTGGATCCCAAGTGACTCCATACATTCGGGCCTTCCACGAGACCCGCGTGGATCCCAAGTGACTCGCGTGGAGCCCCAGAGGAAACCATGATTTCTAGACCACTTGCCACGCGACTCGCGTGGATCTTCAAGTTAATCGCGTGGCATGGCAGAGCCATCTGCCCCATATTACACATATGGTGCGGGTCGCGCCGCACCCCAAGTGGGTCGCGCCATATGCCAGAACAACCATAAACTTGCATTTTTAAGCATCTTTCAGAGGATTCTAAAGTATGATCATATTCCTTAACCCAAAAACTTAGATTCATGCTTAAACTAAGCTTAAACATATGCTTACGAATTCACGCTATTACATTTGGCGCTATCAGCGCCAATCCTGGCGTCACCGGCGCCGCACCCTTAGCAGGGTTTTCTGACCTGAATCCCCACACTATCGCGCGGGGTTAAGCGCCGAAAATAAAAGTCCTTACATATCTCATATTATCTATAAGCTAATTGACGATGGAGAGTGGGTTCCGAAGTAAGCTGGTAGAAATGGCCCTCTCGTATCTCATCTCATGTTTGTAGATGAACTCCTTGTAACATCTTCAAAATTATATTATGAGTTATATTTATGATTTAATTATGGAAGTGTGATGATAATTGGATATAGAAAGAATAGTATAGAATTTATTTGAACATAAACTGCTAAAAACTGTTCATTTCTGCCATCTAAATTGAGAAATTTATTTCTCTCAATTCTTATCCAAATTAGGTGTATGATATATGGAATTAAAGATCTAGATGTCTACTATATCATATAAAAAATTTAGATAAATATAGAGTGTGTACTTCCTGCAGTAACAAGAATACTAAGACATGTCATCGTCCTAAGTTGAATTCACTGGCAGCTTTGAAAGTCTAGATTAAAAATGTTATATCTTGAGTTTTACAACTCCAAATAAGGCATATGATATCTTGTTAGAAAGCTTAGGAAGTCTAGTTTAACATACTAAAAGATGAGAATTTTTGGACTAGTAGATTGGTACAGAATGTACAATGAGCGAATCCCATCTGGTTAAGTGTTTCTAGCCCTTTGGACCTCTTGGATTGGGCACAACTTGTAACTCTTGGATTTTGGCACAAGGAAATACATTCTTCACCCCCCCCCCCCCCCCAAAAAAATGACAACTCAGATGTTTCATCAGTCTAAGACCAATCCACGTGCATATAATACTTCAATAAGACAAAGAATGCACTTAAACAACAAGCCAAATGCAAAGATTGAAAATATAGACTGTTGTAAAATATTTTTTTGCTGAATAGAAAATATTTAATTAAGGATTTCTGTGTGCATGTGGAACAATTTAAACCAAGTAATTGCATTCCCTTGCTCAGCCAATATCCACGTAGAAGCCAACTGCCCCCAAGTCAATGATTAAAAGAATTAAGATAAGACTTAAGGTTAAATATCTTCCAATGAAATGATTACCTAGTTAAAACCTAACTAAACTAACTTCTAAAATAAGTTTTAACCCAACTAAAATCCTTAAATTTGAACTAATTAAAGTAGTATAAATAGCCTTGGCATTCAAAAATTTCTACACATAAATTTCAGCTCCAAAACCTATCATACTACCACTTGCTCCTTGAAACCAAACTTTTTATTTTCTACCACCTTTGCTTGTTTAACTGTGCCATCCTTATACCACCTCACCTATCAACCATATTCTTTTTCAAAAACTCATTTCTTAGAATATTTTTCCAAGGAAGACCGCCCTTACTCCATTCCTCTTCAAGAATCAAAATTCACTGGAGGTAGGCTATGCTTCAATCTTTAGTTAAGAATTTATTTGGACTAATTTATATGCTTAAATGTACAAATTTATGGCTATTATTTAGGCTGTAATTTCATGTCATTTGAAGGTTATTTTATGATATGAAAATGTTGATTTAAACCATAGGATAGGTGATGATTTATAGGCTGAAATCTTAGTGATATTTGAGAGTATATTTAGTGATATTTGGAAGTGACTTGGATGATATTTGGACTGTTTTTATTATTTGGACTGCAACCCGACCACAACCAACCTTGCCACTACCATCTCAACTATAGCAACCCGGCATCCCAGCTATACCAACCCACCATCCTAGCTATACGAACCATCCCAGCTATAACAACCCGACATCCCAGCTACAGTAACCCGGTAGCCCAGCTATAGCAACCCAACATCCCAATTACAGCAACCCGACATCCCAACTATACCAACCCAGCATCCCGGCTACAACAACCTGGCATCCCAGCTATACCAACCCAGCATCCCAGCTACAGCAACCCGGCATCCCAACTATAGCAGCTCGGCATCCCAACTATAGCAACCCAGCATCCCAGCTATAGCAACCCTGCATCCCAGTAACCCATCCCGGCTACAACCATGGAATTAGGAATTTTTTTCTTGTGAAAGTTTAAAGAAATTAGGAATTATTCAAAAAATATACTGTGGTTTATTAGTTAGATTACTAACATGATTTTTCTTTAGCTTGAGGATATTCAATGGTCATGCCTAAGTTGGTAATGATCTTATTTAAATAAGATATGGTGGTTTAACCATACTTGTGGTACGTATGAAGTTATGATAACATTATTTTTCCATAAGGTGGTATGTATTTTTGCCTATAGATTTTAGTATGAATGGATCTTGATTGATGATATGTTGATTTATGTTTCCAAGTCCAGTACGAGATTTGTAAAACGATATTTGATACTACATACATTACAATATGTAGTGACCAGGTGCAGATACATGAAATAAATCATGCATTTTTGTATAAGACGATCGCAGTGTCTACATCCAGTATGAGGTGTAGCTACATAAAGTATGATATGTAGAGGCCATGTGTACCTTGGGAAAATTCATTTCATGCATTCATATAGTTGCATAATTCTTGTATAGATTTATTTGGTTATATTGAGGATTTACTAGCGTACTAACATGTTTGGTGGTTTAGATTTTGCCTACTAAGAAATTTTATTTCTCGTTAGATTTGTTTCATGTTTTATTTTTAGATTACCTCAATCATCATATTCCTTGATGTGCTAGATTTGGAATGGTATCTCGATGAAGAAAGGAACTGTTATGTCATCACTATGCACCCTGTTATACATGCATATATTCATTTTGACATTCATTTTTCAGTATCTGTACTTAATGGACTGTTTAATCCTAATGACTCATTCCTACAGTTCGTTCCTGCTTATCCACAGCCACCTATGGAACCAATTAACTTGGTTAGCGAAGAGGAGAGCTTTGGAGAAAACTTCTAAAGTGAAGATATGGGTTGTAGGTTTTTGTATATAAAAATAATCCTATCTAGTGTGGCAGAAATATTTTTCGGTAGTTAAGTTCTATGGTGCTTTAAAGAAAGGAGTTATGTAACAATGGACAATGACTACTTAATATATATATATATATATATATATATATATATATATATCAACTTAACAACTTTAACTTCTACAATTTGAACGTTTTAGAATTTATACTAGGATCCGTTCAGTAAAAATAAAACAATAATTATCTAACGATTCTTTAAAAATTTAACCCAAATAAAAATATAATATCTAGAATAATTTTAGGTTATTACACTCTTGCTCTTTGGGAGAGCTTCTACCAATCAGATGTGATAATGATTGAAGCTTTGGAGAGTTTTTGTCATAAGTCTGATCAAATGGTTAGTAGAGAAAAAACCAGCATTAATTTCTCTCGAAATGTTTCTCAACATTTGAAAAACCAGTGTTCATGTAAAAAATGGATTAGGTACTCATTCTTCTGTCGAAGGGTCTCTAGAGCCGAAGGTTCATTTGCTTGTTATTCCTTGTCAAGGATTCGGATGCATGAGTATTCGGCAGAGCGGAGGAAAGGGTACCTGCAAAAGGCACTCCGACACTCAAGTGAGGATTCAACTCAAAGCTATTAATGATATATAGTGAGTAGGTGAGAATGAATCAGTTCTCTTACTTGGGGATTCATCCCTTTTTATACTAACCTTGTTGAGTTTGGGGTCTGTGGGCCTATCACATCATAATTATCAATTGAACAATACTCCTTCTAATCATGCTTAGGTATCCCTAATTGAGCGATTACCCTTAAGTAGATTTAGTGGTGATAATGTCGAATGATGGTTGTTGCTTGTGCATGCTAAAGGTCGAGACATACTGTTTGGCATATGTGGATACGTGGTCGAAAGGTTTGTTCAGTTTGGGTGTGACAGATGTCCATTTGGCCTGACCATGTACTTTATCCGATATAACCAGATTCTGTCTCATGTTGGTTTTAGAGAATTCATCTCCTTCGGAAAGTATTGGGGGATACCATGTACTTTATTCAGTGTTGTATTTTATAAAAAAGTCATTTGTGTAACACTCATGCATCCTTACATGTTATGTAAATGTTGTAGATACATGGGCGATTCTAAGCGAGAAGTGAAAAATAAGGCTAGGGTTGAAGGATCTATTTGTGCGTCATACTTACATCGTGAGACAACCCATTTTTGTTCACATTATTTCAACAACTTTATGTTGGCACCACACAATATTAGAAATCCATCTGCAATTGATAGTGAAAGACGTCCACCAATGTTATCAGTTTTTGACCAGCATGGTCACCCCTCGAGGAAGGAGTTGATTCACTGGTTAACTGATGAAGAGAAGGACTCAGTCTATGTTCATGTATTGATTAACTATGAGGAAGTTAAGCCATACCTCGAGTAAGTTTTTCAATACTACAGCCTGTGGGTTCTAAAAATTGTTATTGTCAACTGCAATAATAATGTTGATGACTAATACATGTTTGATTGGACAATTCATTGTTGCAATCCCGACAAGTAAGTGAACCAAATGCCTATACTAGTAATGTACATGCAGAATTTCCAAGTTGGTTTCAACAACATGTATGTATGTTATAGTTCACCTTTGTTATTTTTTCTATTATAAAGATAAGTTTTAATTATTGTGATTGTTCGTAGATTCATAATTCGGGTATAAATGTGACAAACCAGCACTTAAGGGATTTATCATATGGTCCTATGAGTTACATTAAAAAATGACACACATACTTTGTCAATGGATACATATTTCATACTCAAGCATGGAATGAGGGAAAGAAAACAATAAATAGTGGAGTTCACGTAAAGGGCCTTACAGAAGGAGGAGCAGATGATTTTTATGGGGTCATTAAACATATTTATGAGCTCGAATATTACAATACAACCTATGATAAGCGAGTTGTTTTATTTTATTGTGAATGATTTGATCTATCTAGTAGAGGAACCATAGTGGACTCAAAATATGGAACCGTGGAAATTCAAATGGATAAAAGATATAATCGGTATGACCCATTCATCGGTGCACATAATGTAAGACAAGTGTATTTTGCGTCCTATCCAACCATAAGAAGAGACAAGCATAGTTGATGTGTTGCAATTAAAACAAAGCCAAGGGGTTACATAGAATCCAATCATGTTGCAAATGATGTGCCTTACCAACTAGACGAAGCATCACATGTCAACGAAGTTATTAAAGTTGAAAATATTTCAGGATTGCAAGATTTAAGAGGTAGGGTTGAAGAAGTAGACCCTAGTAATAGCTTCATAGATGAAGGTCCATCAAATAACTTGAATGCAGAACATAATACTTTTGAAGTTGATAATGAAGGGGATTTAGAAGATGACTTTGAGGTTTACAATTCTGAAGAGGATAACCCATGATATGGACTTTATTCTGCATAGTCTTAACTCATATTATACGACTCTATATTTTAGTTTTTGGTATGTCAAGCTCCAACACTTAAATGTATTAAATAGTTTTATATCATATTTGGTGATCATTATATGCATAAATGTTTGTTTGTAACTATACTGATCATCAATTCTTATTACGCTAGATTGTTACTTTGCATATTTAAATATCATTTACTTTTCTTTTATGTTGATGGTTATTGGTACAGTTTATTGTCTAGTTAAGTTGTTTTATTTGAATTATTTTGAAACAATTAATGATTTTTTATAGAAACAAAACATAATTGAAGACTATATGGATGTTAAAAGAGTTGAAGACTCTTTACATTCAAAAATCGTTGAAGACTCTATGGATGGTGACATAGTTGATGACTCTTTAGATTTAGAAGACTCTATGGATGCTGAGAGAGTTGAATACTCTTTAGATTTAGAAGACTATATGTAACGACCCGCCTCGTCGCTACTGTATCATCTACTCTTACCACACAAGATTTAACTTTTAATGAAAACTTCATTAAATTGATTATGAAAATGGTAGTAAATTTTTCGCGATAATACAATTATTATAGACACGATACAATTACATAATTGAATACACATGTATGCATATATTGAACCAATACATATCATTTACATATCAACACTTTATTTGATTTTACATATATTTACACCTGGAATCTTACATGACCAAAAAAATAGAATCAAAGAACTAACTAAGAAAGAGTTGATTAACAAAACACAACTCTTTCCGAAAAAGAATTTCAACGTCATCACGTCGGCTTGGTGGCTCCAACAAAAAGAATCTCCCTCCAAGGTCATCTACTGCTGCTTATCTGTTCTCACGAACGAAAATTCACGATCATCACAGGTACCAACCACATGGTACAACAAATGCAAGAGTGAGTTTATTATATAAAATCAAAAAACATCAGATAGCAGCAATTGAGAAGAAAACAACATTAACAACCACTATCATTACAAAAATCCATGATTCCAATACACACTCAACAAACCAATCATCCAATGCATTTCACAACTCAAACAATCATGCATAAAATGATGCATGCACCTGACTCATTTATCAGCATGCAATGTGGTACCATTCTCATGGAAATAGCCTCTCTCAAGAAAAATGATTCACCACCTATCAGGGCCACCCTATCGTGTACTGGCCATTCCCCCACTCGAAGATCAGCTAGCGTCTCAAGGAAATTCCAAACCTGATGACCCCTTAGTATGTGCGTTCTCAGCCCACTGAAACCCACAGGTACGCGAGTGCCTTCATTCTATTTCCACACATACAAATGAAGTATGAAACATGGGCATCATCAATGCATGACCCGGCTAAGAACAAATCCTTCCTCGCAAGGGTAACCCGTAATGCACCCCCATGTACATACATAACACACCAATGTGGGCTCACCGATTCACTGACCATGGTTAGGAACAAATCCATCCTCGCAAGGGTAACCAACCGGTCATTGCATCTCACGTGTACATACACAGCCTACAACCATGGGCACCGTCAATATATGACCTGGTGAGGAACAAATCCTTCCTAGCAAGGGTAACCCGTCATACACCCCCATGGGTATCCATGTATATCCACACACAATGACATTGTTCACATCAACATTATCTCTTATCAATGTCATTATCAACCTCAACATCATATCATATCAATATCGTCATCAGACATATCAATATTATCTCATTTCAACATCATCAATCACGTCAATGACATCTCAATTTCAATATCATCAACAACATCACAAGCAATCACATATCACATCTATACATAATACATATGCCTGAGATTCACATTTCCCAGGTCTTAGACAATCCAAATTTCATACATTTACAATTCATCATATCACAAGACTGATATTTTTAGGAAAATTCTAAATTAAAAAGGAGGACTACAATATATAAAACACACTCTTATGCTCATTACAAAATTTAATAAAGAATTAAATAGAAGAACACATTATAAAATTTTGGGTAGAGTCTCCTCTGTAATTAAGACTTTTCCCAAAAATCCAATCATTACAACAACAATATCATTTACAGTTATATCAATCAACAAGCCAATTCATCGCATCCCATTAATTAAAAACACAATTTTTCTTGAAAACGAGCACACATAGGAACAAATACACATCAATCATAATACATCGCATCCCATTAGTTAAAAACATAGTTTTTCTTAAAAACCAGCACACAGCAGGGACAAACAGTTATTTTCATAGTTGGACTCCCGGGCCCCCAACTATGGTATCAAAACTGTAACCAGGTAATAAACTCTCCTTACCTATCTATATCCCTCTGTTAGCTCCTTGAAACGTCGTTTTGGGATCTCTCAAGTTCACATACTTTGGCCTAAATGTGGAGCCCTATATACCAAATCGAAGACAATTTAATATAGATTTCCAAGGTACGATCAATATTAACATTTGGGGTCAAGTACCCGCTCAAATTCAAAAAGGGGCTAAAAGGGTGTTTTAGGAGTCCACATCAAAAGACATCATTTTAAAATTCCGATCACACCAATGTGAACAGAGTTCAACAAGGATCACAGAAATGACATCAGTTTCATAAAAAGTAGACTTTTACAACATCTCATTTTCAAAGGGATTTTTTTCAAAGGAAGTGTAAAACTCCCAATAACAGTATCCAAAACACAAGAGACACTAATAGAAGCTTAAACTAGCTAGGAGAAGATAAAGGAAACCAAGATTATCTCAAGGAAACCAAGAAAGGAGGATTGAGAGTTTCGTTCTCTACCAAAACTTTGAGAAAAGTTTCAAAGATTCCTCTCCGATTAAAAGGTTCTTCACCGCGCCAGGGTCTCGTGGCAAGCAACGGCGGCCCATGGTTGTCTCCGGTGGCTGTGGGTGGTGGAGGAGGGTGGAGGGAGGTTAGGGAAGGCTTGTGGGAGGAAAAATCCTCCATTTTCGTGACTTGGAAGCTTAAAAACGTATTTAGCACTACCTCCACTTGCCTAGACGAGCAAAAATTGCCTGTAAAACTTGCTTGGGCGAGTTGCTCAAATTCTAGAATTTTCTGCTTCAGTGAAAAATTAATTTCTCACGTTTCAGACATTATTTTAACAATCCCAACGGTTAAAAGTTAGACATATGGGTTAGTAAGATTTTTCTAAAATATGAAGGAGATCCAACGGTTAACCAATATAATGATGATTTTACTAAAATATGTTTTCGGGTCAAATTCAGAATCACTTAATTACAACGTAGTTCAAACAAACTCCACATAACTTGACATCTACACCAAGAAATTGCACATGAATAATTCACATAACATTTCAACTAATCTAAACTAATCAAATAATCAAATAACACAAGAAATACATTAAACATCTATTTTCAGTTATCGAAATTTCAGGGTGTTACACTATATGCATGCTGAGAGAATTGAAGACTCTTTAGATTTAGATAGAGTTAAAGATTCTATAGATTTAGAGGAGTTTATGGATGATGACACAGTCCATCACTCTTTTGATTTAGAGAGAGTTGAAGACTCTTTTGATTTAGAAATAGTTGAAGACTCAATAGATTTAGAGGACTCTATGGATGATAAAATGGTTAAACAATCATTAGATTTAGAGAGAAGTGAAAACTGTTTACCTTTAGAGTGCTATGTGGATGCTGATAGAGTTGAAGACTCTTTAGATTTAGAAGACTCTATGGATGTTAAGATAGTTGAAGACTATTTTGGATTAGAAGACTTTATGAATGGAAAAGCTAATATTGAACCTTTGTTTGTTAGATCAGAGAGTCAACAAAGGGAACTTCAAAAAGTAATTAGAGACATGTTAAAAATTTATGTTTCACTTTTTGAACACTGTATCGATGTTGAGAGAGTTGAAGACTCTTTAGAGATAGAAGACTTGATGGATGAAAAAGCTAATAATGAACCTATGTTTGTTAAATCAGAGACCGAAGACAAGGAAGTTCTAAAAGTAATTAGAGACATGTTAAAGATTTATATTCCACTTTTATGAATGTATGCTTCTTTTGTTGTAATGGAGTGATCACTTTATTAGGGGACAACTATTTTTTGTGTAAGAGGGAATTTTGTGACTTATGTAATTTTGATTGAATTCATACTATTTGAATCTTTAGGTTGTTAAATTATTTTTGTATATATATAGAAATGTCATCAGGTGGTATTGATCCTCCTCGACCCCCGTTGACTGATGATAGTGGGAAACAACCAAGTGGGAAGAAAAAATCATATGTGGTTAGACTACGACTACCTAGAATAAGTTTATCATCAAGTACCCATCCCCTTCTACTGTATCTATGCAAAATAGACTTGCAAATGTTGTACCTACACCATTTCCACCCTCCCCGATGCCTACATCCACACCATCCCTATCCACGGGTGTAGGGAACATGGCTACTGATGAAGACAGTGTTAATTTGGCTATAGAAGACCTCCCTTTAATGATCGTCCTACGATTACACTAATGAATGGAGTGTAAGTATTTAAAATTTACATAAAAATTCTCCTATATCATTGTTCAATTCATCTATTCTCATTTTTCATGATTTTTTTTTGAATTAAGGTTTCATCCATCTAAGGTTGCGGTAAAGGCTATGACATTATCCATTAGATAACAATTTGTTAACCCATGGCTAACATAGGGAGCAATTCCAAAAGATCATCAAGATCTTTTTTTCCAGCGTTTTAAGTTAACTTATTGACATGTTAATCAATTACTTCAATGGTTGAAATGGATTCATTATGATTTAAGAATTATTTTATTTGTGTAAATTGAGTAATATTGTGACTTAAAATTAGTCCCATTTAAAGCTGATTTTGTTTTATTTCATTTAATTTACAGCAATTTGTATTTTGCTAACTACAAAACATTTCATAAATGTGTGATACTTTAGAGAAAATTGGCATGGAGATCGAAGGAAGAGGAAGAAATAAAAAAAAAAAAATTTAACTCCAAAGCCTCTCATAGATTTTCTGAGATGTTTAGGGAAGCCCGAAATGAAAATAAAAGGCCATATTGGATTGAAGATCATGTGTGGAACGATCTGTTATCACATTGGAATGCACTTGAGTATCGTTCAAGGTGTCAACAGGCAAAAAAAAATCGGGCATCTGAAAAGGGTGGGTGTATGCACACAGGTGGTTCCATTTCCTTGCAGGATCACACCATTCATTTGGTAAGATCATGTTAAGATTCGATAATGCCACTTTTTTGTACTTGTATAATTATTTAGTTAAAAACATTCCTATTATTTTACTTTGAAAATAGTCTCAGGAGCTTGATCGATCTGTATATGTTGATGAAATTTTTCAGTAAACTCATTTACGGAAGGATACTGGTGAATTTGTCGATGATAGATCTACGCAGACACATGTGAGACCATTATCTGCCATGCACTCTTATTTTTTACAATGTTTAAAACATTTATTTAATAATAATTGTTTATCAATGACAAGACAACTTTGAGGCTGGACTATCTCAAGCTAGGTCTGATGTGGCTTCAAGTGTTGGTGAATCAGAAATGACTCCTTTAGACCCTACTGCAGAACAAAGACTTAGGACTCAATGTTGGGTTGCTGCTACGGGACGAAAACATAAGGGATATCTTTACGGTACTGAAAATCTTGCACATAGTTATAAATCTGGAGATGACACGTTCATGCAACATATGCAAGGATCTTCCAGTCAACCAATTGATTCAGCGAAAGTTACTCGACTAAGGGAGAAACTTCATCAATCAAAGGAGGAGATGCGTGTCTTTTAGTCAGTTGTACTTCAGTTTCTACCTCCTGAAGCGCATAACATTATTTACTAGCAGCTGCCGGAACAACAACACAATGACCAACCACATGACCAGTAGCAACAACAACATAATGATCAACTACATCACCAGGAGCAACAACAAAATGACCAGCAACAAGATGACCAACAATAACAACAAGATGACCAAGAACAACAACATGACCAACAACAACAACAAGATGACTAGCAGAGGGACTACAACAATGAGAACAATGACTATTTTAATTACTGACACACAACATTTTATGATTAATATTGACTTATTAGACATGGTACTTTTATGACTCCCTTTGAATTTTAGTTAATGTCTTTGAGATTTATGAATTTGAATATTTCATTAATTGCATGTATGTGTTATTTTGAATGTTGTCTATAAATAATAGAAATGAGAATTAAATATTCATAAATCACAAACGGTGCTGAAAAAAATATAAAAATAAAAACATAGAAAATAAGTTATCGACGGAAATTTCCGACGGAATTGTTTGTCGAAAATTTTCCACGGATACATCTGTCGGAAATTTCCCACGGGTCATTACTGACAGACAACAAAAATTTGTCAGTTAAAATTTCCTACGACCATTTTACCGACGAATTTTTGTCCGTCGGAATTCCGTTGAAAATTCCATTTTTTCGACAGATTTTCTAACTTAGCGATGGTTTTCGTCCATCGGAAAATCCATTTTTTTTTTTGTAGTGAAGCACTTCCAGATTATGTTATGATGACCACCGATTTTCCTTAAAATATCACTAATGAGATTCATAAAATTTTCAGCGGGGTTTCATTTGGGGAGACCAGCCTGATCGAAGGAAGTTTCATGCCGTTAGTTGGAATAAAATGATGATGCCAAAGGATAGAGGTGGAACAACTATGTGTAATCTTCCTCTTATGAACAGAGCTTGTTTAATGAAGCTGGCTTGGGCTGTGAGAGATGGCAAAGATAGCCTTTTAACTCAAGTGCTTAGAGGTAAATATGGTCGTGGAAATTTACACTCTAATGAGTTTGATGTTAAAGTTTCAGATTCTCCTTTGTTGAAAGCTATTGCTAGAAATTGTAAGTGGCTGGCTGAGAATGAAGTTCGGATCATTGGTAATGGAACTTCTGTTTATGCTTGGAAAGATAAATGGCTTGATGCAAATTCTAAAATTATTGATTTGGTGCCTGATATTCATCCTCAATCCCTTGACATGAAAGTTAGTGACTTGGTGACTGAGGAGGGGGATTGGAATATCCCTTTGTTACATCAAAATTTTCCTATTGAGTTAATTAATCGTATCACTCCTATTCTTCCTCCAAATGATTATGCTGGTGAGGATGATCGTATGTGGCCTGGTAACAAGCAAGGTTACAGCATTATCAAAGGCTAAATGAGGAGCACTATCAAAGCTATTAGAAGCATCGGGTTGCAGCATTATCAAAAGCTATTAGAAGGTTGTTGTAGCATCAGTGGCAAGTCGGGATTATTCATATTTACAGAAAAGGGAATGCCTGTGCGAATTTCTAGGCCAATCACGTGTGTGATTTGGGGAAAGGTTTAGTGGTGTTTGAGGAGGCTTCGAATCTTGAATCCTTTGATCATCCTCTATGATGTTTTAGGGGTTTCCACGCTTAGATGCATTGTCTTTGTTTTTTTTTTTTTTTTTTTTTGAGTTTTTTAGCCCAGTCCAATATAAAAAAAAGTGGATCATACATTATTATAATATTATTATTATTCATAATTGTTTCGACATTGTGAATTTGCAATGCTATTGAAGATTATTTTAGGACTAATTAAGTCTTTACTCCTTCAATTTTTTTATATTATATATTTTTTTTCTCAAAAACATTTTTAACAACATTTAGTTCTTTATTAATTTTTTGTCATCATTTTTAATTCTTTTAAAATTTTTTGTTCATTTTTAGTTTCTTATTTATTTTTATTGCTAAAAAATAACTTTAAATATAAAATAGAATAGAGACTAAAATTGGCAAAAAAAATAACTAACTTTCAGTAATAAAAATAAGCAAGAGACTAAAAATAGTCAAAAAATTTAAAAGAAATAAAAATGCTGACATAAAATTAACAAAAGACTAAAAGTTATATACTTTGTTTTTGAGAAACTAAAAATTAGAATCTACAAAAAATAGAAATTAAAAACTTAATTAATCCTTATTTTTATTAACGTCCAGTGTATTACATGTTTTTTTAACAATGTCTAGTGCATTATCGTTTTTTAACATCTCGACGATTATTTTATTTTATTTATTAAACTTCTATTTTTTGGGGGTTTATAGTTTTTTTAGTCCTTAAAGTTTTTAAAATTTATGTTTTTAGTCTTTTAGAACTTTTTTTAATCATTTTTTTGTCCTTTAACTTTTATTTCGTCCTAACTTTTCTTTATTTTTTTTTCATCTTTACTTATCCCTTAAAAGAACTAAAATTAAAGATAAAAAAAGTTAAAGGACTAAAAATAAAAATAAAAATGAAAAAAAATTAAGAGTCTAAAAACAAACTTACAAAGTTTAGGAACTAAAATAAGAACTTTTACAAATTTAAGAATTAAAAAAATTGTTTATTCAAAAACAAAGTATATAACTTTT
>PYAF01004979.1:612528-630684 GCA_007407185.1 Glycine tomentella | reverse complement strand
GAATTGTTTAAAGTATAAAAATGTGACTTGATATTATAAAGAAGTGGTGAAATACTATTAAAAAAATAAAAGATAAATTTTGGTGAATTTGTTGGTTAGAAATACTCTTAGGTTAAGATAGATTGATTCATTGGTTGAAATTTACATCCTATCACCCCCATTATTGTGTGAGCATAATATCTTTTAATTTATTAGTTAAATAATTATATATTTCACTTAGAATATTTACAATGAGAATTGCTTAATAGGTTGCTTATAAAAAAATATTATTTTAGTATGCTGCATATGATTTTAAGTTATTTAAAACTGAAGATGGTTGCTTATATAAATAATTATTCTCATGAGTTGCTTAACATTTGCATTAAATATTGGAGAGAAAGAGAAGAAATATTTAAGAGTTAAATAACTTGTTAATAAAAATTTCCATTGAAAAGAAAAATCAATGAGTTGCTTAAAATATATTGAAGAGACATAAGATGAGTTGCTTATATAAAGATCATTGTGTTATACTTCTTCTGAACTCAACTTGTATATAAGCAAAATAACTAATTTTACATTAATTAAGAAAATTAGTTGACATAATTTAATTTTTCCAATCTCAAGTAAAAATTAAGGTTATTTTTAAAATGTTCTTTATTAAAATTTATTATCATGAATAAAAAAATAATCATTGGAAATGAAATTAGAATTAAATGAATGATATTTTAAAAATAATAATATTAAATATAATAAATTAGTTATATTTAGTTATATTTACATTTACTTAGAACATAAGATAACTATTTTACTTATATATGAATTAGAGGGAGTTCTAGACATTAATAACCCTCAGAAACCGAGAATGGAGTTGACATTCAATCAACATTGAAAAGTGAGAAACAAATAATAAACACGTGCTTAACCATTTGTAACTACACAAACTTAACCATTTGGAGCTACACATAATCATTTGGAACCTGAGTATCGCTTAGCATTACATTCATAATATACTAACATAAAAAAATTAGTTTCTTTTCCAAACATACTAAGCCTTCTTAATGACTAAATTATTTTTAAATTATTAGAATTGAGAGAGAATTTTTTTTTTAAAAAAATAAAAGAAAAGTATATTTGTACCAATTTCACCCACTCATTTTAAAAATTTCCGGACATTTCTCTAAAACCAAAAACTTGAATCCATTTACATTCACATTCACGGCATTTATCACATACACCAAACACGGGTAAACAATTATTTGGCTTCTAAAAATCACGCCTCTTCTCAGGCATGATTTCTGATCACAAGGAACTGCTGTATTACTCTACCACCAATTTTTGTGCGTGATCCAAATTGGAGAAAGTGAAAAAATTGCATTAACTTCTCTTTAGTCTTAACACTTTACCCACCTTAAAGGATGTATTAAAATATTTTCATCAATGAAAATTAATATTTCATGGTGACTTAAGGAGCGTCAATGTTTCTTTTTCCAACTTAAATTTATAAATGAGTAAAATTTACAAACTATTTACATTTATAACTATTTTATTTGATCTGTATGTTTTTTACTTGCCACACTTTCAAGACATATATCTCCCAAATAGAAGCAAAAGCCAATTTGCTCGAACTCATACCACAAACACAAAATTGACACGTTGCTTTATGGTATGTATACCTGTCCCGATCTTAACTTGTATAGAGCTCTTTCTGCAACCCAAACATTAATGAGAACAAAATCCAATAATAAAACAAAATATTATAATAATTATAAAAATTATAATAAAAATAAATTATATTTTATACTTATTTTAAAATAATTAAAAATATTTATTGAGAAGTACTAAATGTATCTCAACTAGGGTCATTAAACACTTGTTAACGGGATGATAATATTGTTACTAGTAATAATATTACTCATTTTATTTATTTACGAATTGGCTAATTTTCATCCAGTTGTCAAGAAGTGGTAAGGATGAAAAAGATCACCAAAATTTTAAGTAATACCTGTTATGTCTGCAGCTTCTGGGAATTTAAACCTGAACAGATATGCGGACCTCGCTGGGGATATACTTCAGCTTATGTCTCATACATTTCATACAGAAGAAAAATTCAGCAATCCAATCAATTTGCTAGTTATTTTCTGTTAAAAATTTTGTGTTTGCTTCCAGGCTCCAGCAATATTAAGTATGTTAGAGTTAGAACATAGAAGTACTAGTAATGTATCATATTTTTCAATGCAGCAAAGCAAGAGCAACCATAAAATCTGAAAACTCATGTCAAAGCATGTAAAGTTGAGCCTCAAGTTCACAAGTGCCTAAACAACACTTTTTAAATTTAGCTGGCCAACTAATTTTATTAGCTACATTTAAATCTTGAACACATTATCTTTTGAAGTTTATTTACTTTCCCTATACCTTTTTAGATACTAGCCATTTCTAATCTGCTTTGAAGGTTTTCTTTCTGCTTCCCCCTGCACTTGAAGTATGTTGAATCTTCTTTGGTATCATGATGCATGTAGTAAACAAGAGAACGAACAGAAAGTCAATTTCACTACCTATTTGCTTCCTTCAGGACTACTTTGCTCACTTTGTTGTCTCTGCCTCCACGTCTCCCCCCACAGCTTGGCCTCTGCAACAGCTCGCTCTCTTTCTGATTCTTGAGACAAAATCGCTGGTGTTTCTTTTGGAGATTCGCCACTCTCCATACCTGTTGTGTTGACTGTGATGGATACTTTCGGGGAATATGGTTTGGATGACAAGAATTTGAGAGCTTCCACTATATCACCTGCATTAGGCCGTTGACGTGGCTCTTCACGAAGACACATGGCTGCCAATTCAATTGCATTCGAGAGAGCTGTTCCTGGGTAGCAACCTTTAAGCCGCGGATCTGCAAATCTTGGATAACTCTTTTTGTCTCTAAACATTGGGCGTGCCTACAGACATTAGGAAACCAGAGTTAAAATTGCTGGAAAAACAACCTTGACTTGACTGTATTTGTCAAGCTGCAACAAGGTACTTATGAATATGCATAAACTGAAACCATTATGTATTCTCAAATTATGATTTCTTGAAGAATAATAAGCTTATTAGATTATCTTCTCAAAATTAAGACTGGATAACATTTAGCCCAATTGGATATTTAATAGAAAGACCATGTAATATTCTGAAACAAGGGTTAGACCACACAAACAGAGCGAGCTATACAATAAAATTCCCTGGAACCCGGATACTATGTAGCAAACTGGAATTGTAAATATTAATTAATTATAAGAATATTATCATTCCTTTCTTCAACATTAACAGGGCAGCACATTCATAGATTAACAATTGCTAATTGATTATTCAGCCTCTTCTTTTTTCAAGTACATAATGAAAAATTAGAAAAAACCAAGAGTAAACATAGCATTCCACTTAGACCAGGGAGGAAATGCACAGGTTGCAGCGAATCTGATATATTTAGGATAATATGTATATTACTCAACTGAGAGAAAAAAGAGAGTAATATGGGTGTAATTCTTCATTTTCCAGAAAAGGAACAAAGTATAATTAATAGGAATCTACCCATTCTACAAGATGCTTTTCAGGGCCACCATTATCATCATATGCTCTGCGTCCAGTAATTAGTTCCAATAACACAACCCCGAAACTGTAAATGTCAGATCTCATCGTTAATTTTCCACTAGTGGCATATTCAGGGGCACAGTAACCTTGTGTTCCCATGACCCTAGTGGCAACATACGATTGTTCTCCAGTTGGACCAAATTTTGCAAGCCCAAAATCAGAAAGTTTTGGATGGAAACCTTCATCCAATAGTATGTTGGATGATTTCAGATCCCTGTATATAACAGAGGGCTTTGCTTCATGGTGCAGATAATTTAGTCCTTTTGCTGCCCCACAAGCTATCATCATTCTGGTATTCCAATCGAGTGGTTTTTCATCAGGTGAAACATCTGCAAAACACCATAAACATTTGCATGCATGTGATACAATGAAAGTAACTTCTTGAAACATATCATGCAAATGATGTATTATGCTCAATATAATAATCTTGAACTATCAATTGACAAAGTGTCTTGGCTGTGAGTTTCAAAACAAAATTGTAAGCTATAGCTGCGTGTGAAGCTTTAAGAACAATGATAGCGCAGAGCAAGGGAACAACCAAATAGAGTGCGCAGAACAGTGAAATAATCAAATAGGGTGTATTCAGTAGTGTTACTCCAGTTACTTTTCTATTTAACAATTTAAACTTTATTTTTCCTTTGGTGAGAATAGGTGACGAAAAACAAAAATAAAAAAAAAAATAGAAGAATTGCTAAAATCATATGATTTGTTTATCAATGATAGGGAGTTGCACCAATTCATTCATGTATCACATGATACAAATCTTGACAAATCATATTGAATCATGCAATTTGAATTTCAAATTGTGCAAAACTAACAAACTAAGGTCACAGCTACTTTGGAGCAAAGAGGTTGGCTTATGATAGAGATACAGTCTAGATGTACTTTTGGTGAATAAAGAAGCATGCCAAGCATAGAGAAGTCACAGTAGTAGTTAGATTAAGTTATAAAGCATTAACATGTGATACTAAACATGGCTTTATCGAACTAATTTATAGCATCCCTTTTCACCCTCCCCCCCCCAAAAAAAAAGACATGGAATGGAACTAAATCTTAATGTAGTAGTGAAATTTGGTTTACAAATTATTATTTTCTACAGATCCTTTACAATTAACTTATGTCAACTTTATGAATTGTGTATTATTTCATCCTTTCAGTTAGTGGTAAACTATGCCTTTACAGAATTTCTTTCAATTCATGGGGAGTAACTAGAAAGTAACTGATTGCAATTTGACATTGAAGAAAGTTAAGGTTGTGTTATAGTATTATACCATGAAGATGAGATTCTAAAGATCCCAAAGCCATGTACTCATACACAAGAAGACGTTGATCCCCTTCAGCACAGTAACCAATCATATTAACAAGGTTGGAATGGCGTAGAAGGGAAAGCATGAGAACTTCCACCAGAAATTCTTTCTCCCCTTGGACACCAGTAGTATCAAGTCTTTTAACAGCTACAACCTGATAAAGTCCCTTATCTTGTTAAAGGAATTATATTGCAAGCAATATAGCATACTGATGAGCATTGTAAACAAGAAACAGCGCATACAAAAAATTTCATCCATCAAGTTATACCTGATTTATTTTTTCGATTGTTCCTTTATAAACAGTGCCAAATCCACCTTGCCCAATAAAGGTTTCATCCCTAAAATTTTTTGTTGCTGTTGCAAGCTCTCGGAAGGTAAATATCTGAGCCTTATGAGAACTGTCACTCTCTGTTGGGTTTTCTTCTGGTCCAAGTCCTGTATCAAACCAAGTCATGATAACTTGAGGATGTATACAAGTAAAGTTTGGTGATCTTCACTTGTGATCCACTCCATGACACAAGCCATAAGACTTGGCTAAAAGGTTCAGCAAAAAGCAATAACAAATGAATGACATTCCACTTTTAAAATTATAACAATAACAACATTTTTTAGAAAAAGAACAATTTATAACAAAGAAAAGGAGAACAAAAATTAGGAATGAAATCCTTCTAAAACAAGCCAAAAATGAAAAAAAGAAAAAGAAAAGATCTCCAGTATTAGAGAAAACATCAGTTCAATAGAGCTTTCTATCCCTCTGCATATATGGTTTGGGAATCATGTCTATATTTATACTTTATTATGCGTTCTAAGTTGATGACATAATCTTCCTGTTTACTATTATCTCAAGCATTCTGTAGTCTAACCAACCATCTTTTCTTAGTAGTCAATAGATCAACATAATAAATGTATTCCATCAGTCCAAAGCAAAAGTTCAGCGAGCAGGGATTGGTGATTATGTGTAGCTTCACATAAGATTAATTCTCAATTATGGTCTCCATCCCTTTGATTACATTGTCATTTTACCCTGTCTGGTATTGTGTTACTGGATTAAAACTGTCAAGATTGGACAAACTACGGGTAACATTTTTACTGATAGGAAACTCAAAGCATTTGGTTTAAAGTATAAGTAGATATGACAGTTTCAAAAAACCCTCTGTTCATTATGATAGTGGAAGATGACCAGGTAAACTCAACATCAACAATAACAGCAACAAAAACCTTTTCTTACCAAGTGTGGTTGGTTAAATGAACAGGTAAATTAAACAACCAAATGAAAAAGGTAATATTGAAACTGCTGTGAGCATAAAATAATTTACACCACTGCTGCAACCAAATTCCATGGTATTACTTCGTTGCAAAGGTAACTACATTCAATATGATGGAAGATGATTCATATTCTAAATCTATGTAAAAATGTTGAAAATTTGAAATCATTATGATAAGCACCCATGCGCACTTGGGGAATCCTCCCTTAAAAGCTAGTTGTCAAGGGGGAAGAACCAAGCCACTTAACTCTCAAGTACTCCATCGGGCATCCCATACTACTTAATGTAGGACTTAGACAATCCATATAACCCAAGTTCCTATCATACGTAGCACTGCCCTTGAGAGCAAAAGTCCTTACAGCTTCACTTAGTCTTTCTGGTTAGCCTCTCAGTAGGTAGTCCTTTCCAAGACATTGGCAACAAGTTTTTAATACCAATAGATAAGCACCCAAACACTTGGGGAACCCTCTCTTAAAAGCTAGTTGTCAGGGGAGGAGAACCATGCCACTTAAGTACTCTATCAAGCATCCTATACTACTCGATGTAATTTGGACTAATTATATATAATTTGTCCACATATGTAGGTGATGAATTTTGGAAGCAAAATACTAAATTCTTATAAAAGTGAAAAAGTCCAAGTAATTAGTATTCCCTCTAGACTCATATATAAGCAAAAATAACTAATTTCACACTAATTAAGAAAGTTAGTTGACATCATTTAATTTTCCTAATCTCAAGTAAGAAATAAGGTTATTTCTAAAATACCCTTCATTGGAACTTGCTATCATGAATAAAAAGGAGTCATGGAAAATAGAATTAGAATTAAATGAAGGGTGTTTTAGGAATGATAACATTAAATAGAACAAAATTAGTTAGATTTGCTTTTATTTAAGTCTAACATACAAGACTACTTTTTTCTTATATTTGAGTCTAGAGGGAGTACTAAAGACACATATTAAAGATGTAAAATCTTGTCTTTACATTGGAAATTTCTTTTTAAATCGTTGAACATCTAGAATGTAGTCTTGGGTTGAAATTATGCAAAATAGAGCTGCCCTTCAGCTTATAATAAGTGTAGAACATATGATTATCTTTGAAAAATTACCATCTCAAAGAATGCAATTAGAGTACAGCAATGATAAAATCAATACAGTACTTTGAGAGTTGAAACAAGCCAGTGAGCTCCATGGGAAACAGGGAACCTTCAAGCAATACAGATTACAATATTTTCCTCAAGAGTTGATAAAAGCATATTATACATACAGTCACATCTATCTTCCCTCTTGGAAAAGAAGGAAGGAAATTCTGGTAATGAGGAGAAACAAATATGAGCTCAGAATCACCACGGAAAGTGCATCCATAACAAGTTCCTATGACAATAGGGCCATTGAAAAGTCAATGAAATTCACAAGGAGGACCGTTCCTTTGATAATCATCGATTTTCTAAGTTGCCTTTAAAAACGAGGGAGATCCTTGCAGATTCCTTATCCTACAGGCTATTTAGTTTCAGATAAAGGCATGAAGCATAAGCTTTCAAAATGTGCAGGAGGTTCTGTGCAACAAAAGCCAGTGTGTATATTCTTTCAACACGGGATAGTTAGCTAGCATAGTCATGACTCCTTTATCAGTTTAACCACACAGGAAAGGGACCACTCAGAATGAATATTAGGCATAATTTCCAATTACAGTGCAGGGAAGGTTGAACAGTCAGTAATCAGTATGTCAAAACTCGTCTTCCCAAAGAGTGCATATCATATGAAGCAGAGACTCACAGGCCAGTGACATTCAGTTTGGAGAGAGATCATAAATTTCTACCTCAATAATTTCTTTCAGAATTTAAAATGTAAGAGTAGAGTGAAAAAAAAGCACGGTAACTCAAAGGAGGAATTTAAGTGGGGTATGCAATTTGAAGAGTCCCCTTCAACATCAATAACACCATTAACCCAAGCTAAATGAAGTCGGTGGTAGATGAATCTAATAATAGATACGAGGAGGTTGAAAAAAAAAGAGGAAGAAGAATAAAAGGGGAAATAAAAAAAAAGATAAAAGAAAAGAAGGGGGAAAGAAGGAGGGGGAAGATGAAGAGAAAAATGACTAAAACGAAACCATCTGGAACATAAAGATAACAACGTGTCTAATCCTCTACCAAGTTTATAGCTTTTTTCCATTTCTTCCTAAGACACATTGTCCGTCAATCTATATCTCTTTCCATTAAGTCTTTTTTAACTACTTTTTCCCATGTAAGTTTCGGTCTATTTCTCCCTCTCTTTGTATCGAACTCTTGCTAATAAACTTTTGTTCTTACGGAAACATCTAGGGGTCATCTCATTATATACCCAAACCACCTTAATCTATATTCCCTCATCTTTTCACCTACCGGTAAGCCACTAAGGTAGGTGTGATGTGTACTTTTAATTTGGATTTCAATTTTCTAATAAGAAATAACACCAATCAATAGTGCAATTCCTTTTTTCTTTCTCTCTAACCCAAGCACCTTGCAAGAACCATAAGCACGAATCAATGGAAAGGTCATCTAATAACCAAATTGTCCCATATCTTGACTTAAAACCTAAATCCATTAAAAAAAATTGGCATGCAAATTTTTATTTAATTTTTCTTCAGTGATTGAATTTTGAAAACTAAAAAAAAAAGTGTGAGAAGGTAACCTGAAGAAGTTTCAGAGACATCGAGAGATTTGCGATTCTTGTTTTGTTCCTCCTGAGCCTTGACGCTCTTCCCTTTGGTCTTCCAGCTCCACAACCCAAAACAAGGGCAGCTACCCATCATCTATCACAGTCACAGCAATTCCGAACCAAAACGCACCGTTTCTCGCGTTCTTGTAAGTGCCACCACCAGAGACGGTGGCAACAGAGAGAGAAAAGAAAGAAACAATAAAACGCAAAGGAAGGGTTTTTTTCTTTGTTTCTTTGAAATTGAATTCCCTGAACAGCACAGAACAGAATATGCCCGTTTGAAAAGAATAACGGTGAATAATGCGTGCGTACACGGATCTCAATTCTCAACAGAATCTGCCCCATTCACACACATCACACACACACACACACACACGTTGGTTCAATTCAATGCCACCTTGCAAAAATTAAACCATGTAATGCTATGTTGCTGCGGTGGTTTCTTGGCGAAAAAGGAAAAGAACTCGCAGGCAATAATAATAATAATAATAATGTGAGTCTTGTATGGTATGTATAAATGGAATTTTGATTGCACCCTGATTTTGATTCCAATGATGTTACGTTTTTATTTTCTTTCCTTGGAAGGGAAATGTGTTTCTTTCTTTCTCTGGGAAGAAGAGAAGAGTCTTCTTTCTTTCCACGATGACGTGCATGCCCTTTTGCTCTCTCGGGTCGTGTACTTTTCTCTCTCCCAATCTGTCCTCTTATGAGCCGCATTTGTCTCTCAAGCTGTTGCACTTGGTTGCTGAAATTTGAGGTGACCTATACTTTAAATATTCTTTTAACAACTAATTATAAAATATAATTGATTAATTTTTGTTTAAGAACATAGTTAATTTAATTATCAATATTAAATTTATTTATAATTATATTAAAATTTATTCTTGACTTTATTAAAAATTTATTCATTTTTTTCAATTTTCAAAAAAAAAAAGCGAAAGATACAATTTAAGCTATTTTAGTTAAAAAATAATTAATGCACAAGATAATTAAAATAAAGTCTTATAAAAATGTTTTTGTTTTCTTTCTCAAAATTATGTCTTAATAAGGACAAAGGAAATCTAAAGTAATACTTAGTTATACTAAAAATAATGCTTATATAACAAAATTTATAACAGAATGAGAAAGAATGAAAAATAGAGATATAATAAATTATGAGAAGGTCATTAAATATAACTGCAAGTTAAATCATTTAATTCTATGAGTTCTTTTGAAATAAAATTAAAGGTCTTGTTAATGAATCAAAAAGAAAAAAAAATTAATGTGAAAATTATAGAAAATCTAATATCTATTTAAAAAACCTTTAGGCCATGGAAATTTCAATTTTACCCTTATTTATTTTGTTGACAGTTGTCCCTATTAGTTGATAAAATGGGAATTTCCATTTTTACAAAAGCTCATTCAAATCTCAAAACTTATTCTTTCTTCATTTTTTTTTCTTCTACCTTCCGCTCCACCACTTCCTATGTGACCATTTTTTTCTTCTTCTAGCTTCCGCTCCGTCCACCAAATCCATCTCTTCCGTTTTTCTCTTTCTCCATCTCTTCCTCTCTTTTTCTTTTTTCTCTGATCTCCGTTATTCTTCCTCACGGTACCATCACTTCCTCACCGTAAGCCGCCGGCTTGCAATTCATGACACAAGCATGACAATTTAGACATGCAACCACCCTTTACCAACAACACAAAGTCAGGACTTCAACGTCCTCTAAGCTAATGTTTTGTTTGTGTTTTTGTTATTTGGGTATTTTATTTTCTTTAGATGGAATTGAGGGTGGTGGCAAGGGAGAGCACTACCATGAGGACATCCATGGCTAAAGAAGAGACCACGTGGTGGTCCAGGTAAATTTTCTTATAAAAATTATCGTATTTACAAAATCTCATTAATAAATTGGAAGTTCTGATGAAAAGTTCATATTTTTTTAGGCCTTTTCTCTCTGTTTAGTGGCTGAGGAATTGTTAGATGTTGATGTATATTTTCAAGTTGTTGTGTTTTATATTTGTGTTAATTGATTGTCTTTGTCTTGCTTTTGATAAGCTGAGGTATTTTGCTAGGAAAAAAAGAGAGGATATTTTGTAATTTATTTGGGTCTTTAATTTTTTATGTGATATGAATGAAATTATATGGACACATGATTTCACCCAAGATATGTCATGTGTTTTTTTGTTATAAATTTGTTTTTGCTTGATGTTGTATACTTACATTCTCTATTTTCATGGCTCTGTTCATTGTAATTAAAGGTTGCTCAATTTTTCTCACCTTTGATTTATGGCTCTGGTCATTACATTAACAAGGTCCTGTTTCTTCTTTCACTCTCTTCCTATTTACAGGACATAGAAAACTAAAGGATGCTCTGGCTGGGTTGGTCATTACTTTTTTTTCAATAAAAAAAATTGTTGTTATATCTATAGATGTTGTTATAACCTTATTTAGAGTGACTGTTTTAAGTATGTGATATATTTAATATATTTTATATATAAATTCTAACTAAAGTGGTCCACTAATATACAAATTTAGTGTTTTTTAGATTGTGAAAAAATGACAGTGTATCCATTAAATTCATTTATATTGTTCAATTACACTATTTACTCAAAAGACACACCTTTATGTTTTTCTCATGATATAATTCATAATGCAAGATGTTGACTCTGAAACTAAGGTACTTATCCCACTCTTTATATGCACTAATGTAACATGAGCATTTCGTTTTTAAAGCACTTTGTATTCCCTCATTTAAGGAGTTACTGAAAACTCAATAAATGGAGATATAGTCCAATAGGTAATTGAGTTGATTAAAAAGATACAATAAAACACTGAACAAATTCTTCTTTATAAAAATGTTTAATAACAAAATGCATGGTAGTTACTGCATGATTCCTTAATCAGATTCATCATGTTAATATTATCTTGCTAAGCTTTCTATACCTTTATTACGACCAATATTTATATGTTTTATATTGAAGTATTGTTTTTCATTTTAGTGATAAGTGATATCCTTACAAATATAATAATGTGTTTATATTGTCCTCATATGTATGTGTACATAAGCAGTAATTTGTTCATAATTTTAGTGATTGGTAGTTTATCACACTCTTCCATTCTGATTGTTGTACATTAATATGAATTAAGTGCTGAGTTTTGGTTTGGAATCATGGTATTTGAAGTTCTGAACTGAAATCAGCCAGCATTGATAATATGAAACTAAGGATGTAGTTCAATGAAGTCTACATAGCATAATCAACAATCCTTAGCAATTACCTATCTTTGACTCTTCTCTATGCATCTCTTACAAAGTTTGGACTTTAGAGATCATATACCTTATTTCTTATTTAGGCAGAGGAAATGACAGTAGCATGGTTATTTACATTACATTTGTTTCTTAAATCTAATCTAATATCTATTTAAAAAACCTTTAGGCCATGGAAAATTCATTTTTGCCCTTATTTAAAATCTTGACAGCTGTTCTCACTTATTTGATAAAATGAGAATTTTAAAAATTAGACAACTCTCAGCAGCTTGCTTCCTTCCACATACCTCTCTCTACGCTTTCTTCCAACAAGTTTTTGCAATTTGAATTTCAAATATTAAATTTCAATTTGAATTTCAAATTATCTCTCTTTTTCTCTTATACGACTTCCTTCTCCTATGACCAAAAGTTCAACATCTTTCTCATGAGCTAAATGATCTTATTTTCTTTGATTTTTTTGTTTTTAATGTTTTAACTTTCAATTTTTTATGAAAGACTAAATCTAATATCTATTTAAAAAAGAAATAGGCGATGGAAATTTCATTTTTGCCCTTATTTAATTCGGTGACACTATTCTTCTTATCTGATAAAATGGTAATTTTCTAATATTTATTTAATGTACACCTTCAGCCTTCAACTCCATCTGCTTCTCTCCGTCTCCTTCTAGCTTTCTTTCAAAATTTCAAATTTTGAAATTTGAAATCACCTCCCTCTGTGCACACTTCCGCTCCATCTCTCTCTTTCTCTTCTCCACCAAATTCCTCTTCTCTGTTTCTCTCTTTCTCTTCCTCCAATTTCTCCTCTCATTTTCTCTTTTCTCTTATCTTTCTATTTCTTGCTCACCGTACTCCTCTTATCTAAAATCCTCAGCAAAATATACCAAGACAGTCCATTCACCAGCTCCGAGGTCGTTTTCATCCTCCTCAGGTAACTCTCAGCTTGAATTTGTTCTTCTTCTTCTTGGTTTTGATCCACATGTCTTTGCTCATTTTAGAGATGAAAGGAACAGTCGACAGAATTAGGTATGAATTGCTTTTGTGCTGTAAGATCAACTTTTTTTTTTTTTAATGTTGTAAGGCTCACAAAGTATGAGTTTGAGTCATGATTATTTTCCACAACTTATTATGATAATAACAATAATAATAATAATTAATGGTCACTTTGTTATAAATGAAGCATGATGTAAATAGAAGTTGAGTAAAATTTCTGTTTTATAAGCTTATACATTAAACTCAGTAAAATTCCATAAGGTGTTTGGCAAATGTGTGGTGCTTATGAAGTGGTTGACAAAATGCCTCATCCAAATTTCTATTAGAAGAAACAAAACCCAAACCACTCTAAACTCTCCTGCAACTGACTATTTCCCAAAAGGTATGCGTTTTTGCTGCTTTATTTCCCATTGTGGCTCAAATAAATGGTGAAGAGTGCTTGAGAAAAAACAGAGCTATTATGTTCTTAAAAAAACATCTTTTTGAATATAAGATTCATTGTGAAGCTGTTTATTGATGTTGTGGATATCTGCCTTAATGTATGAGAATGTTTGTTAAACCATGTATTTAAATTCATTGATAAGAGCATAAATTCAGTTAAGATTTTTTAATTTATATCTTTCTTTTTTATATCTTTTTCTTTCCTTTTTTACGTTTTCTTATTTTAATGTTTCTTTTCTTTTATATATTTTTTTTCTTTATTTGATTTTTATATTATAAAACTTGAAATTAAACATTAAATTAATTAAATGTATTTTAATATATATATATATATATTACATATACTATTTCACTTTTCCTCTTTTTCACATTTTTCTTTGTCATTTTTCTCTTATATTTTCTGTTAATGCATTGTTTGTATTTGTAGACAAATTTGATGTTTGAGACAATCAAATATTTGTCCTCTTTATTTCCAGTTTTGTTTGGTGTCTAGATTAAATAATGAGATGTTGGTATCTTTATCACGATTTTTTTTTCAGTATGGGTAAATACCCTTTGCACTGTTTTCGTTTTAGGAGTTTGTTTGAGGTTTGGAGTTTGAAGTTGTTTGGCTGGGTTTGAGCAATGAAGAAATAAGCAATGGTAACAGACTCACGTTCATTGTTGTAGGTGTGTTTTCACTTGGAACCTCAAACTCTTATTGCTATTGCAAACTATTCAACAATGTTGATATTGAAGAAATTAAACAATTTAGGAGCAGGTTTAAACTGAATATTTTTTATATACACATAATCTTAGTAATGAGATTATAAGTCTAAATAATGTTATTCTTATGTGATATTTTTCAACTATGATGTTAATAGCTAAATGCAAATAGATAAACAAAGTGAAAATCTATCTCAAATCAATATTTTCTCACAGTTTTCTGCAATCTTTCAATATTCAAAGCTGGAAAATTTTATGTAGAAAGCAAGTGCCAAGACCCTTAGTCAGATTAATGATACTAGACAAGTTTTTTTGTATCAATTTATAATTTTACACCATCATTTAATTTAGTTAATCTATTTTTTATCGCTTATTAATTTACAATATTGTGTTATTAGTATAGTATTATGAAAGTATGCTATTAGGAGATCCAATGTCTAACTATTGCTACAATTGGTAAAATCATTGTCGGGCCAAATAGATGGAACTGTGAAGGATGCACCAATTATTATAAGAGTGTAGACCCAAAGAAGTTCCCTTATACATGTATTTGTGGTAGATACATTGAGAAACCTACAACAAGGTAGACTCTTATTGTAATCATTTTAATAAATGACATTCAAATTACTTGCCCATTTTTAAAAACCACTGCATTGTTTGCACTTTTTCTCAAATTTTTTTATCATTCATATTCATAGGTATAAAGTTGAGGTTGAAGTTTATCACAACAAGTTTAATTCAAAATTTGTCTTCTGGGATCGAGAGTGTGAAATATTAATTGCAATTATTGTTGCTGATATTAGGCTTCTACTGATCAAGGTACACGTTTGCATCTTTGTCATTGTTTTTTAATTGTATCTTTTATTTTATTTGTAAAATTTAAAAAATTATAATTTATTTTACATATAAAACAAAAAACTAACTATTTACATTTGCTAAAAAAGTTAAAAGATGATGAAACTAATCATATCAGCTATCAATCAACTCAAGTGCTTTTGTGAAAAATTGTGTCAAAAACTTCAAGAAGAGAGAAAAAATTTGCAACTTCATTAGTCTAAAATGATAATAACTAATGCAATCAAAACACATAAACAATTTCTTAACTCTTAACCATTATAGCTTTGTGTGTTGACCTAAGCAAAAAGTTTTTACCTTTATTTACCTTATCTTCTCTAGGTTCCTTCATTTATTTCTCTTCATCTAAATATCTATTATCTATTTAAAATATCTTTAGGCCCTGAAATTTTCATATTTCCCCTCATTTAATTTATTGACAGCTGTCCTCAGTTAGTTGATAAAATTGGAATTTTAAAACTTCTAAAAGCTGTTGATCGTAGTACCAATCAAAACAGACATGGTTTTTTTAATTTTTAGAATATGTTTAATTTTTTATATTATTCTTTATATGTACTTATACTTTTTCTTCTAAGGACTGAAGCACATTTTTTTTTAATTGTGTTTTTTCTTCTAAGACAATTTTGTTTTATTTTCTAATAAATTTATCTCTGCAGGTTACACTTGACTATATTTATCTCAAATTCCTTATCTTTGGTTATATCACTCTTCTGTTATTTTCATTCTATTAAAGTCAGCTTCACACATTTTATTATTACTAATTACTAATTACTAATTACTAATTTAAGGATTCTGGTGACAATACGATTGTTTTAAATGATACCAAAAGTGGATGAATTTTGAGGTGTAAATCTTTGTTGTATGTTTGACTTGAAATTGGTGAGAACGACCAGAGGAACCATGTGATAGATTATTGGATTTTCAATTATCGATAGATTAGTTTTGTGAATTCCTGCATGAGTAGACTAATGTATTGAGGTGCTGATTGGTTTAGTAGCAATATGTCATGTAACCTGATATTTGTCTATAACAAATGTTTAGATCTTAGCATAATTTGTAGAATTCAATGTTTAGATCTTGCAGCAACCTACCAAGATGCCAAAATTTTACCCAACAATTTTCCTTAATGATCAATTCAATGATCATTAATCAAACAAGTGTGATGCCAAATTTGTTTTTTTGCCGCATAACTAGCTTAGAAGTTGCAAATGAAAATTATGAATCAAACCAAGATGAATGAACATTGAACTTTGTATGTTTTCAAACATGCTAGCAATGAAAAGTGAAAAAATTCTTGAAACTTCCTACCATACATAGATTATAATAATATATTATTGGTACTTTTTTTGCATATTAGGTTCCCTTTGTGACATGGGTTTGACTTTCTTATTATAGTAGCAGAGCCATCAAAAAAATCTCCTTCGACATTGGAAAGTCAAGACCTTTTCATATATTTTCATCATGTAAGTGGTAAAATGTTTAACATTTTTGCTCTGTCAGTCTTTTAATTTAAGTTTTGTTATTTCTATGGATGACATGAACCGCATTACATTTTTATTTTAGCAATCTTTATTGTCATTTCATTTTTGCTTTCATGTAGTACTTTGTAATCTTGCACAATATCATTATCTGAGGTTTGCATTATAGACAGAACCATGTATCAAGAAAGGGTGTTTGTGTATTAGAGCCAGAACTTTGCCTATGTACTCACTCTTGATTTTTCTCTTTATTTCTAAAGGGTGTTTCTATATTAGGCACAAGTGGACTGAAAGATATAAAGCTCATCTTTGGGACAAAAGCTGCAATAAAGAGGGGCAAAGTAGGAAAGGAAGACAAGGTATTAAGAAATGGACTATATTCTCAATCACTTTTACTAAGCTGTCTTTATGATCTTTAAGTTTAATCTGTAAGTTGTTTCAGTTTTGGTCTTTTGCTTTGGAATAATTTGTGGAAAATAAGGAACACTCACACTTAACCAAGAGGGGGGGTGAATTGGTTAACCTTGGTAATTTAATTTTTTTTTGATGAAAACAGAGTTTTTCAAAACAAAATCAGAGTTTAATTGCCCTTAGGATCTTTATCATAAAACCAATTGAAAAACTTTATCCAAAATCAATCCAAAGCTTGTTATGCCACAAGAATAGACTTACAAAACGGAGTCCACACCAAGAATGATCAAAAGCACAGAATATAAATCAAGACAAGAGATTTATACTGGTTCACCTCAAAACTTATGAGGCTACATCCAGTTTCTTTTACTCAACACTAAAGTAGAGTTCCACTATTGCAAATATTCTTCTTACAAGCAATTACAAGCTTCTCTCCTTCAACCCTAGAAGAATTTCAGAGATCTAAAACCCTATTAGATCCTTAGAAGCAACACCCACACTGAGAACACTACTCAGCTGTCCTTGGAGAAACCCTATCCCCACTTGCAAGAAATCCCAATTTACAATAGAAAAAAACTTACAAGAATTCAAATAACAGTTTACATCAACAAAGACAAGGAAAGATATCACCTGATAACCCAAGAATGAATGCAAAGTGAATGAAACTCAGGTTGATTAACTGATTACACAGCCATATGCAGTTCTTTCCGTATGCTTTGAATGAATGATGATACTTCACTTTCTTGAATCAAATACCCATAAGAATTTGGTGAAGTCTATGTGTTTAGAACTAAGAGAAACTCACTAATGAAAGCTTAGAACGTGTTTGAATGCTTTAGAATTCGTAATGCTCAGTAATTGCAAAAAGCTATGAACCTCAACCAGAGAGGTTCCTTTTATAACAGATTTTTAACTGATAATAATCAATTAAACACGCTCCTGTAATCGATTTTATTTACCATTTGTAATCAATTAATTCAAGATGTAATCGATTAAAATGTTCCTGATGCTTTCTGGATTTTGGCTATGAACTATTTAATCGATTATCCCGATACGTAATCGATTAAGCCAGAGTGACATGTTTCTCTAAAATGTACTGTGTAATCGATTACCAATTGTTGTAATCGATTAAGCCAGAGTGACCCTGTTTTCTAATTTGAACTACGTAAT
>PYAF01004979.1:593597-608271 GCA_007407185.1 Glycine tomentella | reverse complement strand
AAAGTGTTAATTTCAATGACTTTTTTTTGTTAATCTCTTACCACATGTTTTAAAAAAATATGATTATTTATCAATCACATCGCATTAATTAATATTAACATATAGTAATTTTAACACATTAAAATATTTTGCATAAAAAACTCATTAAAATATTTTAAAATGTAACGTTAATATAATGGTTACCTTTAAAAAAATATTTTTCAATGATTTATAATCTTTAATTCACGTCTATAATCTTATTATTTAGACTCCCTGTGTCCTTTATAGAAGAAATACGAGGGTATTCGTTTTTTTTCTGTAATATAAAAAACATAAACTCACTTTAAGATTACTTTTATCTGGTCTAAAATATAAGAAAAAATATTGAGTTAAAAAAGTTAATTAACTACATTTAATTGCATCAATTTCAATTAAAAAATAATTTTTTCCTAACTTACCTTTTATTGAAACTTGATATCAGATTAACAAAAAAAAGTCATTGAAATTAACACTTTAATTAAATGAAATATATTTTAGAGAGAATGACATTAAATAAGATAAAGTTAGTTTAAAGTTTATTATGGAAAAAATAATATTTTTTCTTATATTTGAGACTAGAGAGAGTATTAATTGCTATTTTTCTTTTTTATCCTTCATTTGTGAAATCCATTAATGAGACACTTACTCATTTATTGTGTATTTATTAGTCTATTAACAATACTTTCTCCAATCTCAAATATAAAAAAAAATCACATTTTTTTCTCAAATATAAGAAAATTTCAATTGACTTTATTTAATGTTATTATCTTTAAAATATCCTTTATGATACCAAGTTCCAATGAAGTATAAGTTTAAAAAAAACTTAATTTTTAATTAAAATTGATGTAATTAAATGTGACTAACTAATTTTATTAGACAACGTGAATAAGTTTTTTTTTTTCTCCTTATATTTGAGAGCGGAAGTAATACAAGTTACACTTATTAGTAGAGGTGTACTGTAGGTGAAGTATACCGCTACAGACAACAAGCAAGAAAAATCTTCAATTGAAATAAAGCTCCTCAAGCATATTAAATGTAATTACTACCTAAACCAATGAATTTATAGGGTATGTTTGGAATAAAATTAAAACATGATATTATTAATTAAAATAATTTAACTATTTTTATTGATTTCGACAAATTATGTATTTGAATTTTTAATTATTGTCAAATTAGTTATATTTTTGGGAAGAACAAGAGGGACTAATATATACTAATATCCATGATCTATATGTATAATTTATAATCTGTAATCTATCTACAAACTATAATATATAGAATTTAGAGTTTATTTCTGATTCATGATTTATAACTTCTCGTTGTATTTCTGACTCATATTTGTGATTTAATAGACAGTGTGGATGAGTTAGAATGTTCCTGTTATCAAATAGGTATGTTTTTATAAAACAAGTATATTTTTTTTCATTATGGTAATTGAATTTTCATTATCTTAAAATTTTTAGGTTGGAGATAATACTATTTTGTGTTGTCATTTGCTATTTGCAAAAGCCAACACTTCAGCCAATAAAACTCTCTTTATAAGGTATGTAAGGTTTCACAATAAGGAAAAATCATAACACATGTAGAAACATCAGGCCAAGGAGGTAAATATCATGTCTTAATTAAATTCTAAATTTGAATTAGTTCTAAATTTGATTGGTGTTAATCATTGACACATTCTTTTGAATTAAATTCTAAATTTGATCAATGCTTATCAAGTCACTCATGTGGGAGGAAATATTTGGGTAGTGATAGTGCATATCTTAGTACGGGAGTATATAAAACATGTTAAACCTTTGCTCTGCATTGTTTACTATGTGTCTTTGGTTTTATATGTTTTGTTTAGCTGAAGTTATTTAGCTTGAATTAATCTTTGTCTGACTATATTGATTGTTAGTCCAACTTTCAATTTGGGAACACCTTTGATTTTAAGGAATTTGATATTTGATATGGTATGTCTTTCTCCACTCTATGAAGTGTTCTTTTGTGAGGTGACAATGTTGCACAAACTTTTCTAAATTGAAATCAATAGCAAACCCCCAAAATTTAAATGGAAACTGACCATCCGCATTAAATTCAAAGAGGTTGCTCTAAGTAAAAATCAATAGTCTCTTGAACCTTTTCCTGCCATGGTTTCATTTGCCCATTTTATCTGTAAATATAGGTTTTCAGAAAATAAAAAGCTAAGATTGTAGATGTTTCAAAAAGATTGAACTAACACTGCCATAGTCTTTTCTAGCTAACAAATACATATATTTATTGTGCTATGCAGATGCCGATCGAGAGGTGTCCCAGTTGCCACTTTTGCAGTTCATAATGCAACTAATACTAGATTGCTGGCTATAAGGATGTTGGGTTAGGTGTTGCCAATGATAATCTTCTGTCCAGTTAATAAATGGTATGATTTATTTTATTTTTGCGTGTAATGCTTTGGAATAATTGAAAATATTATGGTAAGTTAGTTTTGTCGTTGGTAATTGGTGTAGGTGGTTCCTCTGTCACTGTTGTTGGGTAAAACATAAAATGTTTGATTTTCCTGTTGTCACTGTTGATTTATAGGTTTGGTGAGTACTTTTAGGATTTTTTGAGATGTTGTGAAGCTATTTTAATAGTTGTTTGGAGTTTGTTGGTTATTGAAAATGGAGGGTATGTTGTTTGGTCTGTTTACTTTGACTCACTACTAGGTTTTATTTTAATTTTTTCTTATGCATGTATTTTCAATATATTTTGTCAGTATAAGGGACAATGTATGAAAAGTGTACCTGGGTAATCATTACATGCGATTTATCTTTGGGGGATTGCGTGGTGCAGAACTTTTTGACGTGCAGTAGGGTAATCAATCAATCTTTTTTTAACGCTCCCTTGACCCTGAGAAATTGCAGAAGGAGAATGTTCCTCCTCATCTTGTGCCGCACAAGGTAGTTTCCCTACTGTTTCTATGATACTTCAAGAGTTAGAGTTATAATTATAGAATCAGTAGTCCCCTTACTGTGCATCCTACATGTTGCAGACATTCTTACGCCACCGGCTTTCTCTCATCCTTCTGTTTCCACCATTGATTGCTTATAAAATTGGACAGGTTTGAGGTCCACTGGCTTATTAAGATTAATAACTAGAAAGGAAATCATTCATTCTTGTTTGCAAGAATCTGAATTTTGTTTATATCTTTTATTTGTTGAATATTGTTCTCCAACTAGCTCGTAGATCCCACTTCTTAATAGAATCTACTGATGTTCCAATCAAATGTGGATTTTTCATGCTTGAGCAGTTTTTACTAATGGTTTTGTTTAACGAGGCTATGCAAATTATATTTTAGCACTTAAAAATCCTATTTGCTATCCAAGTTGTTGGCAATATGTGAACATAGAATTTTTGTAGAAGATTTTATTTGGGGTATCAATTCTTTTGACCAGTAGGAGTGGATCTTGGGAAGTTATGTATTTGATAAGTGACCTTTTAGCTAAAATAACAATGCTTAATAAGATTTATATTGTTTCCATGTTGAATATAACAAAACAGAATGAAAAATCCTGCTGCCAAGACCTCTTAGTTTAGACGTTTGCAAGTTAATCTTCAGATTTTTACATAAGGTTTGCAAAGTATTCTTTATTCAGTTTCTCTTATAAATGCCTATTAATCTCTATTTGCTTTGTTATATTTCATTGTACTGATTATAGAGCCTTGTCACAACAAAGATAGAGATATAGTTCAACCTCCGGACTATGTTTATGCATAAACTTTAAATTTTTGTTGCAGTAAATGATTCGAAAGATGTGTCAAATAGCATAGATTGATGTTGTTGCTGTTATATAGACTCATTATGCATGTTCATATTAATTTCAACTCTTATGTTATTTTCAGTACTGTAGCACTTGGATGCCAATCATTGTCTGTACTAGCATGACTGCTTACCTCTATCTCTATTCTCATGGGGGAAGTATTGTTGGTTGCATCTCAACCAGTTTAGTATTTGCTTTGTTCTTTTCTTGTCACTTTCTCTCCTTTCCTCCAGTTCAATGTGACTACTTTGAGTATAATATTTATAGGTTTGCTTTGATGTACATTATTTTGTGTTGGTATTGAGGGGCCTCTTAGGGTTTCATGTGGAAGTTGATGCCTAGCTAATTCTTTTTAAGAAGGCTACAAGTAACTCTTCCTATATGGCAGGAAATGGATTGTTTCCTGTGATCTTTTTATGAGAATCATTTATGCTGATCATCATCTGACATATGTATGATATTGCAGGTACTTTTCTCTACATTCTTGTGCTGCATGCTAGAGCTTTGAGATGCACTTTTTACTATATGGCACAATAGGTAGTGAAGAGGGCTCGGGGACATGTGGGATGTGTTGTTAAGCTGTCGCTTTATGTACATATGACATGTTTTTTTTTCAAACGCTTTATATTATCCTGTACTCTACTTTTACATAATAAAGTTTGAATTAAAAAAATGAGATCAGTTTTTCTGAGCTACAACTTAGTTCAAAGTCTTTGAAGTCAAATGTTGAATGAATGATAAGTCTGTACACAGACACTATTCTTGGTAGTATAATTAAGTATAGTCTTTGATATTAGTTATATTCCATTTGCATTTGAAGAAGTTTTCAGACGCGTAAGGTGATATGAGGGTTGGGTTGATCCGAGTGGTGGACGTGTTTTGAAAATAAGTAATTGGCATTGAAGTAAAACACTTTATGGGAGGCAAGTGCAGAGATAAAAGCTCAAGAATTATTATAAGGAGTGGTGTGATTCTAGTTTTTGTAGCTTTCAATTTTCGGTAGTAGATACTAGATTATTGGAGAAGGCGTTAACTGTATTGAATTTTTTCGACATCTTATGTAATCTGCTAGTACTTAGATGGTTGGTACACCATGTGCTCCATTCATTTTGCATCAACTATATTAATAATATCTTTTTTTCCCCCTTTTAAAAGTATAGTCTTTAAGAAAAATCAGTTTGTAACTTTTGACCTTGCAACATTTTTTATGAAATGCTGCTGATTGCATTTCAATAAAACATGCTCC
Organism: Glycine tomentella; assembly: GCA_007407185.1. Classification (NCBI taxonomy): domain Eukaryota; kingdom Viridiplantae; phylum Streptophyta; class Magnoliopsida; order Fabales; family Fabaceae; genus Glycine; species Glycine tomentella. The sequence continues at coordinate 603,228 of PYAF01004979.1, read as the reverse complement.
AAAGTACAACACTAAAAAATTAATCTATATATATATATATATATATATATATATATATATATATAACTCGGTAGTACATCTTTAACCACTAATAAAATATTTGATATTTTCAAATAAATTAATTATTATGACTTAAAATATTTTACTTTGAAGTAAAAAAATATTTTAATTTAAAAATTTATTTTGTATTATGTTAAATTTTTTATATTTTAAAAATAAATTATGTTTTCAATACTTATAAAATTTGTCCCTTTTGTATAAAGTTTCGATTATCCAATTTTAAATACTATATAAGGTATTATTTATTAAATGGTTCTTTCGTTTGAGTCAGAAATGAATAAGATTTCATTTTTAAAAAATAATATATAAGACGTGATTTAGGATCGAAAAAGTAAAACACTACCAAATTATTAGAAAATTATAATTGTTATTATTAAATGGTACATTATGACATTAGATTTTGAAATATGAAAACTAATTTTTGTTTAATATAATATAATAAATTTTTGTTCTAAAAAATGCATGATATATTAACATCATATTTGTTATAAAATAATAAATTATTTAAATTAAAATTAACATTTAAACTCATAAAAATATTTGTAAAAGTGTATTTTTTAAACAACTTCAATTAGAAATGGCAAGGATTCTCATACTTGCGAGTACTCACTCGAACTTGTCCTAGATTTGTAAAAGTTGAAACTTTGCATCTTTTTTAGTATAAAGGGACAAGTTTATCCTATGAATTATTATATTTTTATGACTTATTCAATTTAATGACATGTTTTAAAATTAGAATTAGACAAAAGATATGCACAAATACATTGTTATAAAGTAGTAATCATTTACGGTGGACATAATTGTGGACATGATGAGTATACCTGTCCCAAGATATGGGAATGGATACAAAATTTATAATTGTTGAGAATTGGGGACGGGGATGCAGATGACAGAAGATGTTGGGGAGCATGGACGGAGATGAAGAACGACATTTCTGTCCAGCTTGATTGTCATGTTTATTCTAATCATTATTTATATTTTGTTGATTAATATTTATATTATATGGATGAGATTTTTTTACTAAAATTAATTTAAATCTAATTAATGTTGTATATAAATTTGATTCTATGTTTATTAATTTATTAAATATATTTTAAATAAAATAAGAAATAATTGTCCAATAGAGATCAAAGAGGAGAACAGGAGTAGGGATTGGGAGAGGGACAAAGAGCGACACACCCATTATTGTCTTGCCCCATTACCATACTTATTTACAAACGTACTTATCGTTTTTTTGTTTTAAATAATTATAAATTTGGATAAGATTAAAATACCATCTACTCATTTAATTAATTTATTTTTTGGTTTAATTATATTGACTAAGGATGGAGACGGGACGAAGAACAACATACTCATCTGTACCTTATTGTCATGCCTATTCACAATTATTACTTATACATTTTTTGTGTCAAATAATTACCAATTTATATTAGATTAAAATATCTTTTAATCTTTTAATTATTTTTTTTGTTTTATTTTATTTGTGGGAATGAGGATGGGGAACAACATACTCGTCCTCCCTTGCTCCATTGTTATGTCTATTTACAATCATAACTTATATATTTTTATTTTAAAAAATTACAAATTTAGATAAGATTAAAATACCATTCATGTGTATTTATTAGATCAATTTATCATATAACATATTATTATACACAAAACACTTTATCTTGTCTGTCTTATTGTTGTTTCTTGTAGTATACTAAATTTGAACTCCATCTAACTACTCCTATTTTGCATGGTATCATATTTTTTTAATATACACATTTGCATTGTATTTGCTCCTACAAACAAAAATTCATTTTGTTATTTTTACTAACCACAAAAAATATAGTTTAGATTTTATAAACAATATACTCCCCACATAAACGTTAATTCCTTTACAAACAATAACCTTAATAAATTAAATACGTCTTACATTGTTTACTTGCCTATAAAATGTGCGAAAGCAGTTAATTCACTCGTATGGAGGCACAAGTATCATGCTAGTTTTTTAAATAAAAGAAAGTAAAAATACTTTAAATAAAGAAATGTACAATTTAAAATTTCCCTAAAAAGATAACAATTAAAGTAATTATTAAGTCAATATATATGTAACTAAGGTAATAACCTATAAATTTTGTTATGAAAGAAAGTTTATATGAGTTGGATCTCGGGGACTCACCAGGGTCAGGGTTAACCTCAAGGCTCAAAGAGAGCTTATAGACGTACTTACATATTACCTATTGTTTCTACTAAGTTCCAGCGAGCTCTTGACGAGTTTCTTGAATCTCCTCATTCTTAGTAGAATCTCTGATCTTTTATCTTAAAGCGGGGGGAGATACCTGCAAAAAGGGATTCCGACGAGCAAGCCAGTGGTGCTCTAAGGTGTTTATGTATTTGTGTTGAATGATAAAACGTACCTAGGGGTCTCTCCTCTAGGTCTATATATACATGTCCGATTTTGAGAGTTACGCAATGTTTGGGGCCACATTGGCCAATTGCTCCTCTATGTATAGTGGTCGAGTTTGTAGGTTGTAGTTGGGGATTGCCACGAGCCGAGCACATGGGGGCCCCATGAGCTGAGTTTTACGGGTTGTATGATACATAAGTCCCCAAGCTTTGAATTCATTATGAATGATAGAGTTTCATGTAAGATCTCTGACTAGTTGCGTGAATCGAGTATGTGTCAAGGTCATGGACTGTATAGTACATAAGCCCCACAAACTCACGTGAGTAGCTTGGCTAAGTTGTCTCAAGCGGATGAATTAGTCACATGGGTTGAAACGAAGTTACGCAACGAATGGACGCAAATGTCGCGTGTGTCGTGGCGCTTTCAGACATCAAGAATTTTCCAAGGATTGTGTGACACGTGTCTTAATCTGTGTGGTTGGGCACGTAATGCCCCTTGGGTGTCTTGTCATTTTGAGAGGCGCGATGAAGTCAGCGTAATGTCATGATGTTTTTGACGGGTTTTCATGTTGCCTCGTTTCTCATATCGTCTCATCAGAGGTCATAACTCATAAAGTGACTTTTGAAATGGTGGTTATTAGAGGGTTTTTGCTAAAATGGAGAGTGAAAACAAGGAGGCGCGTTGGTGAACAAAAAGTTGGGACACCTTTATAAAAAGGGGGTTATGTGAAAACTGAAGGCCACCCCCATTTTCTTGCTTTTACGCTGCTCCTTCCTTTGCTCTTGCTTTCCTACAGTTGGAATATTCTTCATTCCACTTCCCTTGCTCTTGATTTCCTTGCGCTTCTTGCTAGGTACGCTCCTTGGTCATGTTCCATCTTTCTTCAGTCCTTTGTTCTTTGCTTCTTGTGTTATGTCTTTCTTTACTACGAAGGATGGGTTTCCTGTTCGGGGTAGGTCCCTTGTGGCTAGGGAGGTGAGAGGCATATGGGAGTTTAGGAGTGAGGAAGAGTTATCTGTTTTGTCCCCCTTGTCCATTTTTGATTTAGAGAGAGCAGAGGATTTCTTAGTGAGTGTCGGTGAGGGTGTAGAGGTTCATGAGGAGATAACGAAGATGAGGGGGGAGATCCAGAAGAGGGATGACACTGTAAGGGGTGATAGTGAACTAAGAAAAGTAGGGGACCAAGTTTCCCCAAATCACCATCCCTGGGTACGAGTGGGTTTTCGCGAAAGTGAACTCGTACCCTTCTCGATTTCAAACTCGTGAGTCTATTGAGGATTTGAAGAGAATGGTTGACATGAAGGCCTTGGATGATGCCAAGTTGTTGATTGTGGAGCCTTGTAGTGCCGAGGAGTGGTGTTTTTATGAAGGCTTCGACTTCGAAGGGCAAGGCTGACTTTGTGTATATGTATGAGGATGTGTTAACAGATTTTGAATGCGAGATGTTGAGTCTGATTAATGTCGCCCCTGTGCAACTTCATCCTAACAGTTTGGCCTTTTTGCAGGCCTTTCAAATTCTTTGTATGAGTTTGAAAATCGAGCTCACTGTTAACAAGTTCATGTATTTTGTTTTAGTTAAAGATGGGTGTCAAGGTTGGTTGGGCCTCCCTAAATGCGTTTAAGTTTGGGAAACTGTTTCAGTTGTATAACTAGTCATGGAAAAGGTTCATGTCGAGTTTTTTCTAAGTTCGCCCTAACCTCGCTTGTAGAGACTCGAAAGAGTTATTCTTCAAGAAAGATGGGAAGACTCCCAAATTCCCTTTCTATTGGCGACGTTTCCCTTTCAAATTCAAATCCCGTGCCAACCAACTATTGTCCACCCAGGAAGTTAAGGATATTGAGATTATAAGGGAATGACCACGCGAAATGTCTTGTAAATTCATTATGGCTATTCCGACCTCATGCTTCCCTAACTGTGTTCTGAGTAATGAGTATTTGCATGCTGCTATGTTTTTTCATAAAATTGGAGGAACACTTATTTGTTTACTTTGTGTCATTTGCAAAAGTTATGAAGGGCTACAATTACAAGAACCTGAAGAGTTTGGTGGTTGATGACCAAACTCAAGTCGAGAAAATGAAGAAGAGGAAACAAGTGAAGGAATTGTCTAAGTCCGAGAAGAAGCTGGTGAAGTCTGTGGAGGGGCAGAAGGAGGTCGGCAATGTCGAGGTTGAGATTGTTAATCGAGATGGGCCTGAGGTGCAGGGAGGAGGAGCGAAATTGAGCAATGCGGGCCAGGGGCCTGTTGAGGTGTTAGATAAGGACAAAGGGGGAAAAAGGCAAAGAAAGAGAAATGAGCAAGCATGGCTTAGAAGTCAGTTGCGGTTGAGAAGGAGAAGATGGCAAAGGTTGCTTAGAATTCGACTTCAATCAAATTTGGGGAATCTCGAAAGAATAAGGCCGCCCTACACTATCATGAAGGTAAACTTCGTCGTTTGGAGTATGTTTCTATGGCTCCTAACATTGTTTCCCTTTGGAATGTTGACCTGACTGGGCCACAATTTGTCTAATCTTCAACATTTCTAAGTCAAATAGATAGCAAAATGATGAATTATGTGGGCTTGGTGTAGAGTTTGGATGCGATTGAGATCTTCCTTGGTTGGTCTCTTGCTGTTGTTTGCCACTTGAACAAGACAGTGGCCAAGGCTAACGAGAAGACCAAAGCGATGGTCGCGCAACTGAAGTCAATAAAGGTTGAGGTTAGCAAGACCAAGGAACTCAGCCTAGAGTTGGCCAAAAATAGGGAGGTGGTGAGAAAGTTTCAAGAGGACTTGGATAAGCATGTTAGGTACCTATCCAATAAAGTTTAGAGAAAACAAAGTGTTGAGCAGCCGAGTTTCCGACCTTGAGTAGCAAATGAAAGGTATGGGGAATAAAATGGAGGAGCTGACTTCGGAGAAGAAGACTGCAAATGAGGAGTTGGCGGAATTGAAGAAGGCTGTCGAGAAGATGGAGGGGGAGTTGCTGGAAAAGGAGAAGAGCGAGAATGCTTGATGGCCGAGTTAGATGAGGCCAAGAGGTTGATTGTGCTGAACCATTAAGAGGGTTTTAAGAAGGCTCCACCCCAAGTGAAGGTGTTGCTTTTGAGCTTTGACTCCATATAGCTCGACGTGAATTACGACGTTCAATGAAGAAAGAAGAAAGAACTTATCTAGTCCTAGATTTCGATTGTGAAATTTCACAACTTTGTTCTGAGCCTGAGGGAGAAGAGGGAAAGATGAAGCAGAGTCAAAATAATTTGTATTTTGTAATGTTTTTGTGTAATATGAAGGAACTAGCAAGTAAGATTGCATAATGTAATAGTTTAATGAATTTGTGCAAAGATAATGAAATGAGTTGATTTGGTGTACCTTTGGCTTGTTTTGTCTTTAAACGTTTAAGTTTGGAAAGGCGGAGGTTCGGATTTGACCTCTCCCAAGACAAAACTACCCTGTAAAGGGCTTATGATATCCTCCAGGAAGGGGCACAATCATTGAACAAGTACTTTAGTTATAATCATGCATATCACATTGAAAGGGTAATAGGTCTAAATTCCCCGAATCTTCTAGGATGGTCAACCTTGGGAATCAACACAATAAGGGTTTCCACAATCAAAGGGTCAGAGAAGCCATATCTAAAAGTAGTGGCGGAGCCAAGAAATAATTTTAGCCTATGCCAAATTTTAAGTAGTACCAAATTTTAATTTTAATCCTAATCCAACTTCTAAACGTCATCTTGAACCAAATCCTAATACCTCTTAAAGAAGAGAGGTTGGAAGTCATTCGGTCCAAGTGCTTTATAGGACTTCATACTCATAATCTCCTTTCGGACCTCCTCCATAGTAACCAAAGCAGAGAGATGTTGATTCAAGTGAAGTCAAGCATCATGAATAAGTTTCAAGTCTCAAGAAGTTTTGAGCTTTCAACATGTCCAAAGACTAAAGAACCATGGAAAGCATTGAAGTTTAATTTGATTAAATGTAAAAGGGAGTATATGATATGATAATCCAAGTGTGCATTTCATGTAATGCATTATTCATTCATCTAGGGTTATTAGATTAAAAGAATTGATCAAAGGTAGCACTTAAAAGGTTAAGCTTTTAGAAAAACCAAGTTTTACTGAAGTAATCGATTACATACATATTGGAATCGATTATTTTGTTCTTTGTGCCTTTGAAAAACAAATCAAGAACAATGTAATCGATTACATATCAGATTAATCAATTACATAGGCTAAATTTGAAAAATAGATCCTTCGGTCTTAATCGATTACAAAATTTGGTAATCGATTACAAGCCTGCTTTGAAAAGAACATGACCTATTGAAGTAATCGATTACATAACGGTTTAATCGATTACGTAGTTCAATTCAGAAAATATGGTCCCTCGGGCTTAATTGATTACAACAATTGGTAATCGATTACACTGTACATTTTAGAGAAACATGTCACTCTAGCTTAATCGATTACGTATTGGGATAATCGATTAAATAGTTCATAGCCAAAATCCAGAAAGCATCAGGAACATTTTAATCGATTACATCTTGAATTAATCGATTACAAATGGTAAATAATCGATTACAGGAGCATGTTTAATCGATTATTATCAGTTAAAAATCTGTTATAAAAGGAACCTCTCAGGCTGAGGTTCACAACTTTTGCAATAACTGAGCATTACGAATTCTAAGGCATTCAAACATGTTCTGAGTTTTCATTAGTGAGTTTCTCTTAGTTCTAAACACATAGACTTCACCAAATTCTTATGGGTATTTGATTTAAGAAGGTGAAGTATCATCATTCATTCAAAGCATAAGGAAAGAACTGCATATGGCTGTGTAATCAGTTAATCAACCTGAGTTTCATTAACTTTGCATTCATTCTTGGATTATCAGGTGATATCTTTCCTTGTCTTTGTTGATGTAAACTGTTATTTGAATTCTTGTAAGTTTTGGTCTATTGTATATTGGGATTTCTTGCAAGAGGAGATAGGGTTTCTCCAAGGACAGCTGAGTAGTGTTCTCAGTGTGGGTGTGGCTTCTAAGGATCTAATAGGGTTTTAGATCTCTGAACTTCTGCTAGGGTTGAAGGAGAGAAGCTTGTAATTGCTTGTAAGAAGAATATTTGCAATAGTGGAACTCTACTCTAGTGTTGAGTAGAAGAAACTGGATGTAGCCTCATAGGTTTTGAGGTGAACCAGTATAAATCTTTTGTCTTGATTTATATTCTGTGTTTTTTATCATTCTTGAAGTGTAATCTGTTTTGTGAGTCTATTCTTGTGGCATAACAAATTTTGGATTGATCTTGGATAAAGTTTTTCATTTGGTTTTGTGATAAAGATCCAAAGGGAAATAAAACTCTGATTTTGTTTTGGAAAACTTTGTTTTTCATTGAAGAAATTTTTAATCTACCAAGACTAACCAATTCACCCCCCCTCTTGGTTAAGTGTGAAGTGTTTCTTATTTTCCACAATTGGCATCAAGAGCTAGGTCTTGTAAGATACTCAAGATCACTGCATTTTTTTTACAAAATGAATACCTCACAAATAACCTTTAAGGAAGGAGCATCCTTAAACAGACCTCCTTTGTTTGAGGGGGAGCACTTTAGCTTTTGGAAAAATAGAATGAAAATCTTTATCCAATCCAATGATCCAGGAGCATGGAATGCCATTGAGAAAGGCCCTAGAGTGCCTATTAAGATGGTAGATAACAACATGATTCCCAAAGATTGGGATGAAATGAATGATGGTGAGAAAAGGATTGTTCAATATGATTTTAAAGCAAAGAACATGATAACTTCTTCTCTATCTTCTGATGAATTTTTCAGAACCGTTCGTTGCACAAGTGCCAAGGAAATGTGGGAGATGTTGGAAATCACCCATGAAGGGACTGAGGAAGTAAGAAGATCAAGAAAGCATTCATTGATTCATGAATATGAAATGTTCAAGATGAATCAAAATGAGAGTATTTCCCAGCTGCAAATGAGGTTCACACATATAGTGAATCACCTCTTGGGACTTGGCAAAACATTTGATGTTGAAGAACTTAACATCAAGATTCTGAAATGCCTCACTAGAGCTTGGCAACCCAAAGTAACAGCCATCAAGGAATCCAAAGATCTTTCCAAGATGACAATGGCTGCACTTTTTGGTAAGTTGTTTGAATATGAATTTGAATTGTCTCAACTAACCTTTGGTGAAGATGCAGAAAAGAAAAGCAAAGGACTAGCGTTGAAATTTGCAGCAACCAAGGTTGAGAAAGATGTATAATCTAGTGATGAGGAGGAAGATGAAAGCATGAATTTGATTGTGAAGAAGTTTAGCAAATTTATGAAGAAGAACAAGGGCAGAAAATTTGCAAGAAAAACAATTCAACAAACAACAACACCAACAACTCCAAGAAAATGGACAGCAGCTATACTTGCTTTGAATGTGGCAAACCAGGTCACATCAAGTCAGAATGTTCCATTTACTTGAAGAAACAACAGCAAGACAACAAAGGAAAGAAGGAAACTAAGCCTAGAAGAGCTTACATTGCATGGGAAGATAATGACTCCTCTACCTCTGAATCATCTGCTGATATGGAAGAAGCAAACATGTGTTTAACTTCTATTATCCATGAAGAAGATGATGATCTGCTGGATGAAGAAGAGGAGGTAACCTTTGAACTTGAACAAGTTGTTTTAGCATTTCAAGAGATGCACAAAGAAGCAAAAAAGCTGGCTAAATCTAATAGCAAGCTTAAAAAGAACATGGAAGATCATCTTGCAAAAATAATGGAGCTATAAACTGAAATTTGTAACTTGAAGAAGGAGAATGAAAATCTGACTTCTAGTTACAAATCAAGTGGATGTATGTGCACCTCTTCCTCTACATCAAGTGACAAGTATGAAGTGCTGCAAAAAATATTTGAAGAGTATAGAATCAATCAAGAAGAAAAGTATATACAGCAAGTTTCAAAGAACCAAGAATTGATTGACATCTTGGAAAAACTCAACAAGGGAAAATGTAATTTAGATGAAATGTTGAGTGCCCAAAAACAATATGGAGACACCTCTGGTTTGGGTTATAAAAAGAACTTTAAAAATGTGGAAAAGACCAAGTTTGTTCTCCCAAAACAGAAGCAAAAGAAAAGGCCAAGAGTCAATCAAAGGTGGTTCTCTAGAAAAAAATATAATGCTGTAACTTGTCACTATTGTATGGAAAGAGG
>PYAF01004979.1:578342-591743 GCA_007407185.1 Glycine tomentella | reverse complement strand
TAGTACCTATTAAATCCTTTAAGTTATCCTCAACTGTACAGTCCCATACCTGCACAGCCTCTGGATCCCTCTCGTTCGGGTGTGTTTCGATTCATTCATGTGCCCCTCCCGCTGGAAGCCTGCCAGGAGCCGCTCATTGTCCGTGCCTCACTGCACCGGCGATCACTCCCCGCCCTCGTCAGCGCCCGGGATGTTACAAAAAGCATCAATATATAGTGGCCTAATTAATTTATTAATTCATATTGCAACTATATATAATTATAATAATAAATAATATGTATGTAGGGAATTTAAAAATCAGAAATTTAATATTTAAAAATTAAAAGTTTCTACATTTGGGTAAACAACTCAATTAAGGACATATAGAATAGGTATTTATCATGTAAACATTGTGTATAAGTTGTTTCTACAATTGATTAGGAAATTGAGTGAAACTATTTTCATTAAGTTGTAAGTTGTTTGCATAAGTTACCCTAGAGAGCTTATTGAAATTCTAACACCAAACACATAAAATTTTGGAGATTGAGTGATATTACATACAAGATACAAATCTACAAATCGAGCTGCAAATCTTTCAAGGTCCTATCCAATGCCAATGCTACATCTTCTGGAGCATGATCATTATTCCTACATATCATCTTAACTCCTTGAGTTTTAAGCAGCGAACACTATGATATGCAAGAATCTACCAGAACTAGTAATTTAGCTTTAAAATGGAAACCCCACAAATTAATGTAGAATCTAAAATCAAACCATATTTTAGATATAATCAACAATCCTCACTCTTAAAAAAAACAAATAGCTGGCTATGTTCACTACTACAATAGGTACTTTTAAGGTCGGTCATTTGAGCCTTTCAAAGTCGGTTTTGTAGCCGACCTGGTCTCAAACGACATAGAAACGTATGCCCATACAAAGTCGGTTCCAAAAACACCGTCTTTGAAAGCTTGTTTTTATTTTTTTTTCCTGCAATTTCAAGGATGGTTATTCTAATAACTGACTTAGAATAGCTCTTTTTAAAGTCGGGTTTTACTAAAAAACCGATCTTGAACGGGATAAAATTTTAATAAAAAAAATTGCAAAATTGTCGAAAATTCCTTTCTAAGTCGGTTGTTTTAAACAACTGACCTTGAAGGTATTACAGGAGGCCCTTTCTAAGTCAGTTGTTTGAAACAACTGACCTTGAATGTATTGGTAGCAAGGCATTTCTAAGTCAGTTGTTTTAAACAACTGACCTTGAATGTGTAAACAACATGTCCCTTTCTAAGTCAGTTGTTTTAAACAACTGACCTTGAATGTACTAACAGCAAGCCCTTTCTAAGTCAGTTGTTTTAAACAACTGACCTTGAATGTATTGGTAGCAAGGGATTTCTAAGTCAGTTGTTTTAAACAACTGACTTTGAAAATAGGAGTAGGAGCCACATAAGTCAGTTAATTTAAACAACTGACTTTGAATTATTAGGTGCAAATAATTATATATTGGACCACGATTATTTTTAAATAAAAGTTGATATGGATGAATATTTTTAAATAATTGAATTTAAATACAGAAGTTGTTTGTAAATAATTTACTTTAAATAATCAAGATGTACATACATAAATTTATTACAATTATGTAAAATATGACACTGTCATCTAGACTTAGTTCATACAGTAGTGTATTAACATCAATTACAAATAGAATCATCAAGCAAATTGAACGAACCCTTGCACTTAAATTGGATTTCAGCTTCCAACTGCAGTCTGCAAGAGCTAAAAAGAAAATAGGGATTATGGAAAACCTTAAGACCAAAAAAGTGTACATGGTGTGGCAAAGTCTAAAAATTGTTTGCATTGACTAGTTCCTATTTCAGTATTTCCCCTCTCAAACAAGCTCTGAAAAATTAACATTTATACTTATCTCCCTCCTTATTTCCTCCCAATCCATTCTATTTCTCCCCACACAAACAAACAATATATAGAGGACAAAAGAGCAGCTTACAGCTTCCATAAGCTGCTTCACTTCATGATCAGCCTCTGTAAGCTTTGAGCCAGTCTATGCAATCCTGCCTTTAGTTCTTCATAGGTGATTGTACCACTGTTGTCAGTGTCCATGTTTGTAAACATTGCCTTTAAACCTTTGTTCTCTTCTGCAGACATATTCTCAGCAATGACCTAAAAGAATGTTCAAAATCCAGTCAGTTTTTTGGATTGCAAGACCTAGATAAGCCTTCACTATAAAGTTACATAGATTGGTTTGATTCAGTCATAACAAGAACACGAGAATGAAATTTTCCACATCTCAATGTTGTAACTACTTTAATAGACATTTTAAAGAAGTCGTGGTTTAAAATTAACCTCTGATAATTTTTAGGGTAACCATAGACAGAGGTACTGAGTATGCTATCTAGGGAAACAAGCATTAAAGAGCTCTTTGGTGTCTCTTCATGTAGATTGTGGATGGACCTACCTTGAGGGCAAGTTTCTTTAGCTTGTTCATTGCTCTAAATTGCTTCATTATGGAAAGGACTGCACTGTCTATTGGCTTATGTGAAGCATTTCCATCTTTAATCCATGGGTGCTCTAATCATGTATACAATATAAAAATCAGTTACAAGAGAATAAAATCCATGAACCAAGAAAACTCATAAGGATGCTCAACCCATGTGATAAGTCAGATACAGTTGCAAAGAGAAGCATGTGCTGATTACATCAAAACATTGTTATTACATTCCCACAAGCATACGACACATATTATCATTCATCAAACAAATACCCAATAAATAATTTACATCCTTCAAGATAACATAAGGACTTGTATATTTGTGATAAACTGAGAATACAGTTTTGTTTGTCTGACAAATCTCCAGTCTTAACAACTAGTATGTTCACTTGCAGAGTATGTTGGCATAGATGTATAGATATACAATAGTATACAGATATGAAAGTATCCTTTGAAATCTACAAGCTGTTAAGTGAGTTCAGTTTTCTCGTGCATTACAAATTTGTACATATTACAATAGCTCATAAACTCGTCTAATAATTTATGTTCTCAATCTTACACTACCAGTACAACATAAAATTGACCGCGTTAGCATTTAGATACTATAGGGATTGGGACACAGTTTAATCAACTTCACGTATTGAATAATATTAATGACAAAACGCATGAAAAGTTATATACCAAGAACTTGAGCAGAGGTAATGCGTTTCTTTGGATCCTGTATAAGCATCTTACGAACAAAAACGTGTGCTTTTTTTGAAATGTTAGGCCATGGTTGACTTTCAAAATCAATGTGACCTTCCAATATGGCATCAAATATTCCCTTCTCAGTCTCTACAGAAGATATTTGAAAAAACAAGTTAGACATGTCTAACAAGTAAAAGGGAATAGAAAACAAAAGAAAATGTATGTTTTAAGTTTTCAATATAAGTTGATAATTCCTCTATTCTATTAGAAGATCAAAGTCTCGGTGTTTACTGGTCCAAAATGGAGGGACTCCACTCAGTAAGATATACAATATGACTCCACTCAGGAAACAATAAATATAGAATGTCAGTACCTGCATTGACAGTGGCAGTTCAACATTGGCATCAGGTGCATGAACAACTCGAGATTCTCTTGCCCCTCTTCTTTCAAGGTCGTGTCTCTGGCCCTTGCTTCCTGTTGCCCCCTACCTGCTAACATCAGAAAACCAAAAACAAAATCTAACAGTTAACTTTATGAGCTAGTAGTCAAAGAGTACAACACTATATAAGAATACTCCAGTAGAATTAAAAAGCATGATTAACAACAAATCAATCAATCATTAGTCTAATCAGAAAAATAGATAAATTTCATGTTGATTTATTGAATGATTACACACCTGTATCATGAGTCATATGGAACATCATCCTCTGCTTAATACTGTATTAGGCTAGCCATTCTATATGCCATGATTGACAATGTATATTTAACAGTTTCTAAGAACAATATGGACATGGCTTCTCATAAGTATTGGGAACAACTCTTGTTCTTTGAACTTTTGGGGTAGTGGCAGGTTATAACTTATAAGTGGAAGATTTATTCTAAATTTATAATGATTAAATCCAGACAATAATGTTCCTCTTTTTCCAGTTGGTAAAAGTTAATAAAAAAAAACACGAAGCCATTACATTAGGAAAAGAATATAAAAAAAAATATTGACATAGATGCAACAATAGTAATTGCAGAATTTAATTAGAAGATTAACGATCTTTGAAAGTTGAAAAAACACACATGCAGAGGCACCCTTCAGAACTGAATATTGCTACACACAAGGCAATAACCAAACTTACACGACAAACATCCACACTAAAACTGAAAAACACACCTTCTTGCTTGTTCATCCCGTAGTTTGGCATCAAATTCTTTGCTAGGAGGATACTTTGGCAAACTTGAAGGATCACAAGGTAGAGGTTTTGTTGTAAAGAACTAAATAGCAAGTAAACCAAAAGGAGACAGTCATGACAAATGCATATTGAAGTATCAGCAACAATAATTTACATCCAAAATAAAATAGAAATCAAAGCAACAATGCAGTTGAGTAAGAGATAACAAATAAATACACATGGATATGTGATAAACATATCAGGATATATAGGTGAGGACTTGCAATAATAGTAACAAAATAAGAATTTCCTACTATATAACATTCTTGGAGGCAATACAGGTTAGGACTTGCAGTAATAGCAACAATAAAGAGGCAACAAAGGATCATCAATTTGATTAAAGCAAAAGGCAAATATGCACAAAAATGACATAAAAAATTCCAAGGTTGTCATATTTTGGAGAATACACAACCAAAGTTTGAAATATAATTTAAACCAACTATTTTCAACAACATGAACATCCACTCTTCGTTATATGTACTGATTGATATTATAAAATGTACTCTACTAGTCTTAAAAAATCATCATGAATTTCATACCTTACTCTTCAAAGCAGATGCTGCAGTTCCAAGATCAGCAGGATCTATGGACAAAAGAGTCTCCATGAGTGCTAAAGCAGGTGCAGGGAAACCCTTGACTGTGTCAGCAACACAACGCCTATAGGGTTGTTGGGGCTTAAATATTGTTGCATATGGCAACTTTGATTTTCTCCAATAATCCTCATAAGGTGAACCACATAGTTTAAAAATTTGATGTAACTGCTCCACCTAGAAGACAGAACAGTACCTTTTAATCATCTTATTAATCCAAGTATACTACTAGACTACTGATGCACAAAACCATACAAAGGAACATCAATTGGAAATTGTACAGACATAATATTTATCAGTTTTAATAGGCACTACTGATATCCCCTTGTCAAAGCATTCTAACTAAAGCTAAATAATTGTTCGAAAGCCACCACACATAATACACAAGTATATTCTAGAATTTCTTATGCCACTTATGAAGAGCAAAAGTACTAACAGTATACTGTAGGACATTTAAGAAATGATTTATGATGGAACATTAATATTAGTATAATATGGTTTATCTATAGATGTGATTTAGCATGGAATTATGGCATTGTAAGATTCATGTAACGGACCCCACATAAGAGAAAGGCTTGCTTGGTTGTTGTTGGTGTACTTGTTCATAGGAATGGCCACGGGTAGGGTTGGGCATGGATAGGGGTTATCCGCCCATTAGAGAAAACTTGTGTCTGTTACCTGCTGGGTATCTGTTTTTTTATACCCACAGGTATCCATGGAATTAAACATGAAACAAGTATATCTTAAGCATAAATAAACATAAATCCAAAATACAAATAAAAAATTACAATATCTCAAAGTATAAATTCAACAAATAAATTGAAAATACATTATATATATATATGAGTGAGAGTGAGCATGAGGGTGAAACAATGTCAAAATTAGATTTAGGAATTAGGGTTCTTTCCTTTGATTATATATATATATATATATATATATATATATATATATATATATATATAAAAGGATACTTTTATAACTTCACGGGTAGCGGGTATCCATGGGTAGGGTATTATGATACCTGTACCAGTGGGTAACGGATACCCATTTAAAGTATCCATCATTTACCCATGGCGGAATTTTATCCGCAGGACAGATTTTTTTGCCATCCCTACTTGTTCAAAAGCCACCACACATAAAAGTTCAAACACAAGTATAATCTAAAATTTCTTACCCCACTTACAAAGAACAAGTATTCATAGTGCACTGTAGACATATAATAGATTAAAAGGAAATTGTTGTCAATCAAAAGGTTCGAACCCTTAATGTCACGGTGCAGCACACCACAGTTGTGGCAGTGGTCAAGTCCTCGTAAGAGTTGCTGCATGTAACATTTTACCTGCCAAGTTCCAATAAGAAATTAATCTCTGCTTGAATTTTGAGGTTGTGCAGCATTGTCTTTAACTAGGTTTCTTTGAGGAAAATCCCAAACTCTTTCATGTAGTTTCATCCCCTTATTTTAATAGTTTCCTTTTAAATCCAAAAGTAATTAAACCTCAGTGGTCTGTTTTTTTGCCCTTGTCTAAAGCTATGTATGTCTTTAGGGGAAACCTTACCCTTTCTTGTAGTTTGTTCCTCTTATTTTCAATATATTCATTTTCAATCCAAAAAATAAAAACAAAAGGTTTAATTACTCCTTTAGTACCTATAGATACAAAAACTTTCCCTTTTAGTTCCCTTTTAATTACTCATTTTTAAAAGAGAAAGTTTTTGTGACTATAGGAACCAAATGAGTAATTAAACCAAACGGAAATAAAGCTCAACGACAATCACAATGAGTGTCTTCAACTATTAGCTTAAAAGTACAAAATGGGAAACTTTATTTTGTCGAATATCACATTACTCAGCTATAAGCAGTTGCGAGATTCTTCTTGGAATATGCCATAAGCTACATTTATTGTAAAATGGCATGGAAGAAGTAGAAAACAAAGAAGCTTTAAAAATTACCTGTGTTTCAGTAAACTTCAGTTTAGGATGTGATGCAAGCCCAGCCAAATCATGCTCCATGTATTCAAAAACTAGGTATAAGCTGCAAGACATCCTTGATGTGACAAGACCTTCCAGTTTTATGACATTTGGATGATCAAGCCTACGTAGAATGTGAATTTCCCTTGCCATGAAGCGAACACCCTCTGGCTCAAGATTATCAAACCTCACTTTTTTCAAAGCAACAATTTTCTTTTGCTCAAGATCACGAGCCCTATAAACATTACTATAAGTTCCCTGTCCAATCTGAAAAATAAACAGGAAAAGTTTTAGCATTCAAGGAAAACTAAAGCATGCTGAAGATAAAATCGTCATTTAATTGAGATCCAAGACAAAAAAAATAAGATATATATAAATCTAGAAACTAAAAGTAAACATGTCCAACTTTACCACCATTGCTGAGACATACTTTCCCATGTTAGCCAAATGATTCACATCACCATCATCAAACCACCGTCTTGCACACTTGTTAGAGCATTCAATAAGCACATATTAATTTCTGAAATAATGGGGAATACACATTATAAGACAAATTCAATTAGAAATGTAGCATGTCTCCCATTGTTGAAGTAGTTGATAATTAGTTTCCTAGGTTGTAATGTCAAAATAGAAGTGAAATTACCAAGCTGCATCCTAGGCTTACCTGCAAAGCACGCCAATAATTAGATTTGCATGGACCACTGAAGGTAGTAGCCTTCAGCAACAATGTCTTTTTTGCTGGTATGATGAGGCGAGCTATATGTGACTTGCTCTGGCACGCGGCTTTCCATGCCTTCAGAAACGCCTGTTGAATGTAGACAAGTTTAAGATTTTGTGTAAGGCACAACATAGGCTTCAAAAACCATTGGCATAAATGTTACATGGAACCAAGCAAATGGAAGAAATGATTCAAATGAATGTTATGTATGAAACACGATAGTTTTGTGGAAACTAAAATGGTATGTGAGGTAATGATTATAATTTACAGGGGAATGATTGGTTTGTCCATTTCCAACTGCTCCATACTGCAAAACATTGGAAGTAATTGTTGTTCTTCTCAATGCGGGTGTAAGCACACTCAGAATCATTAACATAATGAAGAAAAACTCCTGCACGAAATTAAAAAATGTCAAATGGGCAAATGGGCAATGCTACGAAAAACTGAAAATGGAATTTCATAATTAGGATAAAGGTTTATAAATTACTTTCCAAATTTCAAGCAACTAAGCTAGTTTCTCTTATAAAATAACTAGGAAAAGCAATAGTTATTAGACTAACCAGAAGAAGAATTCCAGGAATGGCATCTCAGATATATAGATATTTCAAGTGTGCATAATGATAGTTATGAAGAAAAGCATCACCCACAGGAAGTATCTTGGCAAGTTAGAGGGTTGTCTTCTTTAACTGCCAGCAACTTGCTAACCCCGAAGTCTGCAACATTTACGTGCCCAGAATCATCCCGCAATATATTACTGTTATCTTACTCATAACCAAATTGAGAAAAAAGTGTAGACTGTATCAGACTATTAAACATACACCTGGAGTTGACATAAAAGAATAAGAATAGAGGCAAAAACAATGAATGAAAAAAAGAAAAACATACCAAGGCTCGAGATCACAGTGAATAATGCGTTCTACTGTGCAGTTTAACAAGCTTGGCACTGGATCTACAATTGAATGACCAAGCTGAGATGCAAGAGTATAACCCTATGACAGAAAGAACTTGATTTAATAGATATGGCATGATTCGTGCATCTTAATTCAAATAAATCAATTATACACTACAAGCTGACGGCAACTACCACTAGCAATGACAGATTCAGCACATTTAGTTGATGTACCTGTACCAAAGACGGTGAAATTGTACCATTTAGACGCATTTCCATTAGCATTAACTTGGTAACCCTGCTAGCAACTCTTCCACCACCATCACAAGTCACATTAGCATAAAGAACTCCAACCCAGTTGCAGTAGAAAGTGTCATTGGACCATGCTGTGATTATACAACCACTTATTTGGTTGCCTGCAAACTCCATCAGAGCTTATAACTCATGAGGGTCACAGGATAGGGCTTCATTATTATTATTATTAAGCCCTGTTGACAACCAAACCAACCCACCCAAGAAACACCACTGCAAATCTGTGACTGATAAACATCTTAACAGCACCATTGCTGAAACCAAGCTGATATACTCAGCTCAGAATCATGAACAGAGCAGAAGGTACAATTAATTTTTTTTTTTTGTATATGAGCTCAGAATGATGAACACAACATAAGGTAGTTGTGTTTTTTTTTTTTTTTGAGGTCAAAATGCTGAACACAGGAGAAGGTATTAGTGTTTTTTTTTTATTTTTATGAGGTCAGAATGCTGAACACAGCAGAAGGTAGTTGTGTGTTTTTTTATGAGCTCAGAATGATGAACACAACAGAAGGTAGTAGTGTTTTTTTTTTGGTTCACAATGATAAAGACAGCAGAAGGTGGTAGTGTTTTTTTTTTTTTTTTGTAAGACCTCATAATGATGAACACAGCAGAAGGTAGTAGTAGTATCAGTTACAAGTTATATACTGTGCTTAACAAGAAGTAACATTTTTTGTGACAGCTACAAGACTTTCAACTCTCATCACTGAAATTGCATCGAACAAAAACTTCGACCTTAGTAATGAAAGGACCCTATTCCAAGAAAAATATTTTGATCACCAATCCCCACCAACACCCAATCCCAAGAACAAGAGACAGATCTAGACAGTGGGAGAACCCCTACTGAAACTGAAAGCAATTTGGGTAAAACCACCATTGAAGAAACACATAACCTGACCACATCGAAGATACTTGTATCCCATATCCCCAAACAGCAAACATATTGTAACAGGGACCATATGGAAACAGATTGCGGACGAAGCAATCAGCAGTGGCAATTAAAAAAATTGAAAGAGGAGAACAATGAACAGGTATCAAAAAGGTCATAACAATGTATTGCAAAATATGAATTACATAATAGACATACCACCCAGTTATGTGTGTTTGTAACAAACTGTTACTCTATAAACATGCCTAAAATTCAGTAACAGCAGATCCACCTTCAACTTTGTGCCAATACAACCTTCATAAGGCCAACCATGATGAGGTCTATGATAAAGGAGAGGAGCAATCCAAATTGAATACAAATGAAAGAATGAAAATGAAAGTGTTCACCTGTGTAAAGCGGTACATCGAACTCCCAACTCATAAGCAAAAAAGAGTACAAATACCTTGCTGGACATGGAGGACTAAAACCTTAAATTAGGAAGATAAGTCATAACAAACAAAATAGTGTGCATCCAATTACATTTAACGAAAACCGACATACCAAAATACAGTGTCCAAAATATTAACATTAGGAAATTGTTTTTCATTAAGTCTTCAACAAAATAAGACATACATGGTAGTAGTTAAGCTATAACACGTTATCCTACGTCTGTGCAGTCTTCTGAAGTTGTAACAAATACGCTGCCCATTTTTTCCGAATTGTTGTAATGTAGGCAATGTCTAATGGCGTCTCATTGACAAACCACTACATCACACAGCAAAATAGCAACAACACAATAATACAAAAATGAATAATGTAATAAGTTGATAGTTAAACAAGTGTAAAGACAATGTTAACAAAATGTTCTATACCTTGTTCCAGTCACTCCTAACATACCCACTGACTATGTTCCATATCCAATGCATGACGTAATAGCCACATTCATAGCCTCCAGGTTGACGATGGCTCTAAAATGAGACAAAAAACTTATTGTAATCAACATATATGACATGAATGCCAATAACATTACTATGCAAACAATAATCAGTAAATCAATAACCTTGACTTCAATCCATTTTGGTATGACATTAGACGTTTTAACACGGAATGTTCCCTTCAATTTCTTCATTACCCTAATTTGGGTGTACAAAACATGAATGACTGTTAGGTTATTACGTATATGCTTAACATTTAAAAAATTACTTCAACTAACCTGTTAACGGTGGTCTTGATGTCAACATCAGGCTTCCTATGTAATGAACAAAACCAAACAACTTCATAAGACCATGGACATAGCACAATAAGTTGCCAATGGGCCCTGCAACGAATACAAATTCAAAATGTTGACACATGCAAAAATTGCCATTGGGATATCCAAACTAATTGTTTTGTGCTTACTGATTGAAATAAGGTCCTAGGTACAGTTGTCTTTGTGATTCCTTGACCCATGTTTCAATGTAATTTTCACATTCTTCACTTGTTTCCTTTGCACTGTGTAACAATTGAGGTTCAAGGAATCCATACACGGAATTATGCCCTAAGCTTCTACATTGGTCTTCCATAAACCTAATTTTAAGACATTCAATCCAACAAATAAACAAATGAAATGTTAACTAATAACAAAGCCTCTTAATTAAAGCAAACCTAATCAAAATTAGACTTACATGATCCACAACTGTATGATAGATATGTTCAAGCTTTTGTCACCTGAAACGATTTCGTTGACATCATTAAAAGTTATGAACAATGGTGTCACTACATTAGGGAGACCAAATTTAGATCCATCCCACATCAACTCAACGGGCTTCTTGTAAAAATGAAAGAGATTCCTAATAAGATCGCCCAATGGGTCATCTCCACCATCATTGTCTGAACGTTGAATAGGTTCAGTGGGTTTTGTAGTACACAATTGTGAATCCTATTTTTGTGAATAACAAAGTGATGATAATTATTGAATAATTCTTCAAAATAACAAGTTAATTAATGTCAGCCAAAACTTGAAATATAAATGGCAAAAGTCCATAGATGAATACCTGAGGAGGTACAGGTTTGACAAGATATGTGGGCCACGCAACAAATGTGTGAAGAGTTTGTCTAACACATTGGATTTCAGATGACGGGAAAGGAACCTCTGCGTCTGCATCAATAATTTCAGTGACATTCACTCTAACAACATCATCTGCATAAGCCACATTATGTATGCTGGCCACCCCGTGCTGAACGTTTCCCATGGCAACCAGCTTCATCGAATGTTGACAAACAACATACATGCCCATAGTTGGTACGACAGCCAAAATATTTTCTTCTGCTGATGGCTTAGTTGCATTTCCAACAGAACTCCCCTTTGTGCTGACGCGTGCTACTATTTCATGAAACTGCTCGTCAACATCAGTGAACGCTGGTGATGTGAATTGGGACAATTCCATTTTTAATTCCTCCTTCAACTCTTCTTTCATTCTTTCTTTAACCTCTTGTGTTATTTTCTCAATTGTTCTTTTGGTAGCATTCTCTTGTTCTCTCCTCCATTCTTTTCTCATCTTTTCCATCAAGGTAGCGAAATCATGTGGATTCGTACATGCAAGAGAACTACCTGAACCACGGGATGCCTGTCCAAAATATTGCCGTATTGTCACACCAGTACCTGCTACACGAACACGACCAGGGTGCTCTGGTCGCCCTAATGCAGTGTTGAGAATATCATGTTGACCATGTGGAACAAAGATTCCCTGTGTTGTTTGTTCTTCTAGCGAGTCCTACATGACAAAGCACATGACAAGTGATGTGTTGCAAACACATCTTGTTTTTAGTCTAGTTTTAGGTTAGAATTTAATTAAATATGTAGGAAAATAGAATAGAATTAGTTAAGTTTGATATTTTAATTGTTTTAAACTTATTCAATACCATTTAAGCATTTGCAGGCCAAAAGAGGAGCTCAAGAGCAGAGGAAAGAAGAAGTCAAGATTTGAAGTCCCGCACTATTCGCGCGGGAACCCGCATCGGTAGCGCCAAGTAGAAAAATGAAGAATTGCTTTCGAAGGTCCCACGTCATCAGTGTGGGAATCCACGCCAGTAGCGTGGAGAAGCTGCGAGTATGGCGCCACTAGCGCCAGTGTCAAGCTATTGGCGCCACAGATGACCAGGATTCAGCTTTGGACTCGAATGATCCACGCGGATAGCGTGGAACCCGCGCCATTAGCGCCATTGAGTCGAATAATCCACGCCGTTAGCGTGAGATACCGCGCGGACCGCGTGAAGTCGATTCTGTTACCTGTTTTAAAAGATCTATTTCGAATTTGAGCTGGGCTTTTTGGTTAATTACTGTAATTAAAAGATTCTATATATAGGAGGCCTCTGAATAGAGTGAAGGGAGAGGAGAATAGATTGAAAAACATAGCTTTAGTCATTGCAAACCCTAAGAATCAAGATTAAAGGCCAAAGTTCTGCACAACTATGAATTCTTCATATGCTGTAGTGTTCTTGAAGCCTATGGCTAGCTAATCATCTTATTGTGGGAAGGTCATGAACTTATGAGTCATCCTCTGTAACTTGACTGGTATTGAATGCATATGTTTTGATTTCTTTATTCTTATCTTCTCTTTTATTTCATCTTGTTTAGAATTGATCACTCTAGATAAGTACTGAGAGTTATAATTCGCAATGGGAACGTTGG